>ML782058.1:1373547-1388492 GCA_009831015.1 Picea engelmannii | reverse complement strand
TTTTTACAGTCTCTGTACATTTCTTTCATTAATAGAAATCGTGTATTACTGTATCTCTATGTTTATGGTTGCATCTCTGATATATTTCTGTTATATTACTGGATATACGCGATATCTCTGTGCATTTCTTTATTATATCTCCGTTCTCATTTCGTGCCAAAAATAATCCGGATCAGCATGTATGTCAGATAAGTTACACAAATATTTCACTGTTCCATGTTGCAACTACAATTGTTCTATGCATATTCAGATTTGTTTTCGTCAATATAACAACAATTGCATAGAGGGAAGATTCCACTTATGCTGTTAAAAAATATAACAAAGAAGAGGGATGCTAGAGAAAGGATATTTTGGACAACCCAGACAACATTTGTAACAGAGTTACGAGCATATATAGTAGAGGATCTGAAGAAACTAGCTAGCTCTACAACTGTTGTGCGTATACATCCACAAAATCATCCTCACTTTGCTTATAGAAATAGCCTTCAACAAATTTCTGCGCCTGTTTAATTTTTTTTTTAAAGGCGAAGGGGGGGGGGGTGAAGTTGTGTATTATATTCTTCAATGTATTAATCCCTTTGCTCACTTTCCCAGGTTGAAGGTCTTTTAGTTGCATCCAATGTGTACTCGACCCCCTTTGAGCCTGTATGTGCAAACTACAATTCCCCTGCTTCTGCCTTCGCTTCAATAAGTGATGATACAATTGATTGTCTACGATGCAGTGAAAAATGCCCATATATATATATGGACATTGTGTCAATGCTGTTATCCAAATCGTGGGCAACACAACCATGCATTGTACGGTTAGACAACCTCTATTACAAAATGTGCTTCCTAAGTTGGAAAAGTTGTCATATGAAACATATCTACAGAAAAAGGCAAGCAATGTGTACATGCTGTGGCAGCTTCGGATACAGAGAAAATGCATATTAAATGAGGAAAATGCAATTTTGCATATCAGCTGAAGAAGCGGAAAAAATAAAATATATGAAACTTTGGCAGGTAACAAAAATACCTCATGTGTCTCTGTAATATTTGTTCAACATCTAGATGAATGTTTGTTGGACTTGGTCCATATCTCTGTAATCCCCATATATCACATGGCCCCAGTTATTTCCTACTAGGAACATATATCTCATGCAAGAGAAAATGAATGCGACGATGTCTTTTCTTTGTATATCAAATTGTTTGGTGCAAAGGTCGATGGGTTCTGCTCTATGGAACCTTCTGGAAACTTGCTTGTGGCCTGTTTAAAGTATGGTTGGTTCTTGGTTATCTGCTTTGTCTGTCAATCTGTGGAACTCCAATTGTTCTTTAGAGGACACAAAACAATATAATTGAATTTTTTAGCCAGCTGGCACACAGATCCGCCTGATAATTTCTATGGCGCTGTGACGCAAATGTAGTATGTGGCTTGTTTTAGTAGATTTTCTTGATCGATGAACTTGGTCAAATTATTGTTTTGAAATAATTTGAAATCAACAAATATATAGTGTGTGAAGTGTAACTGTCCTATCATACCAACGAGAGGCTCTTAAAATTCAAATTGGTCGTTGTTTTGCCATTTTTGCTTATTCGCTGAACTTGGTAAAATTAATATCCTGGAATAATTTGAATGAACAAATAATAGTTAATATTAATAATTTAGTATTTGAAAATAATGTTTTTAGATAAAGTTAGATAGGATGAGCATCCCTAAACAATTTCAATTTTGAACTTGCCAAAATTTGGTCCTTGCTATTTTATTTTGTTTGATTCGGCCTTGCAGGGTTGAGGTGCATCGATGGTTGTTGGAGCTTTTATTTTTTCCTTTTTTTTTGGATTATTATTGTTTATTTGGGGCACTTTACGGTGTTCATCCCCTGCACCCACGGGTCGACATGCAATTGTGTTATTTTCCATGTCTGTTGAGGCCAATATCTCTTATTCTGTGAGATTTTGTTGCTGCTCCAGTCCTGCCATGAAAGAAAATAGTTGCATGCAAAATTGTTAAAGGATTGCATGTGAAGTTCCAATATTGTTTGTTTCTAAAAGTACATGTTTACTATGTATTGCTCATTTCTATGAAAACTTTTATATCAGTGGCCTGACGAGATTGTACAAACTTCCTCGTCTAATTAAATTCTGCAATATCAAAAATTAATATTAATAATTTAGTATTGAAAATAATGTTTTTAGATATGTTAGATAGTTGATAGCGATTAGAATCCGTAAACAATGGCATTTTTAGATAGTTTATCGGGGTCTCTGGATGCTATTTGTAGGCCACAGAACAATAAAACCTCAATTTTCAGCCCGCCAGGCCACGAACCCGCCATCCAAAAAGTTCCTAAGTATGAAATAAGGAATCCGCATATGCTATATAAAATCTCATGTCCATACTTTACAAAAGTACATGTTTACTATGTATTGCTCATTTGTCAGAAAACTTTTATATTAGTCGGTCCACCAAAATGGACAAACTTCATCGTCTACTTAAATTCTGCAACATCAATATGTAATATTAATAATTTAGTATTGAAATTAATGTTTTTAGATATGTTAGGTAGTTGATAGGCATTGCCATCTGTAAACAATGGAAAATTTGAACCCGCCAGCCCTCGAGTCCATCTATCAATCCGCATATCACAGAAGTCCGAGTGCTACTTGGAAGATACAAAACAATGAAAGTGCAATGTTCAGCCAGCGACGCCGAGAGCCCCTGATAAAAAAAAGTGGCTAAATATCGAATGAGGGATCCACATATGCTCTATAAAATGTCTTCTCTATAGTTTCTGAAAGTACATGTTTACTATGCATTGCTCGTTTGTCGGAAAACTTTTATATCA
Organism: Picea engelmannii; assembly: GCA_009831015.1. Taxonomy (NCBI): domain Eukaryota; kingdom Viridiplantae; phylum Streptophyta; class Pinopsida; order Pinales; family Pinaceae; genus Picea; species Picea engelmannii. The sequence continues at coordinate 1,385,664 of ML782058.1, read as the reverse complement.
TTCGCCCAACTAGATTGCAAAAAATTTCTCGTCTAATTAAATTCTGCAACATCAAAATTTAATATTAATAATATATCATTGAAAATTCTGTTTTTAGATATGTTAGATAGTTGATAGGGATTAGCATATGTAAACAATGGCAAACTTGAACCCGCTAGCCCTTAAGTCCACCTGTCAATTTGTATATCGCGGAACTCCGAGTGCTATTTGGAGAACACAGAACAATGAAACTGCAATGTTGAGACTCATGTCCATATAGAGACTCCTCATATGCTCTATAAAATCTCATGTCCATACTTTATATAGAGACTCATTTCCACAAGTCCTAGGTGCTATTTGTATATCTCCACAAGTCCGGTTGATACTCAATTTGCAGCCCGCCAGGCCACGAACTCGTGACCCAAAAAGTTCATGGAGCACCTGTCAAGTTGCATATCGCGGAAGGCTAGATGCTATTTGTAGGAGACCGAACAATAGATACCTATTTTTCAGCTCACCAGGCCACGAACCCGCGATCCAAAAAGTGCCCAAGTATGGAATGAGGGATTCGCATATGTTCTAGAACACTACAAATGCAACGTTCAACCAAGCAGCCCGTAGGTCCTCCTGTCAATTTGTATATCTCAGAAGTCTGGGTGTTATTTGTAGGACACAGAACAATAGAGACTCTATATTCAACCCACTAGGCTGTGGACCCACGATCAAAAAAGTGGCTAAGCTTGGAATGAGGGATGCGCATATGCTCTATAAAATATCATGTCCATACTTTATATAGAGACTCATCTCCGCAAGTCCGGATGTCAATTTGTAAATTGCGGAACTGTAGGTGCTATTTGTAGGACACGAAACAATAGATACTCAATTTTCAGCCCCCGACCCAAAAAGGAACAATAGATACTTAATTTTCAACCCGCCAGGCCGCGAACGCCTGATCCAAAAAGTGCCCAAGTATGGAATGAGGGATCCGCATATGTTCTAGAAAAATACAAATGCAATGATCAACCAAGCAGCTCGTAGGTCCTCCTGTCAATTTGTAAATCACGGAAGTCTGGGTGTTATTTGTAGGACACAAAACAATAGAGACTCTATTTTCAGCCCGCTAGGCCGTGAACCCACGATAAAAAAAGTACCTAAGTATGGAATGAGGGATCCGCATATGCTCTATAAATCTCATGTCCATACTTTATATAGAGAGTCATCTGCGCAAGTCCGGCTGTCAATTTGTATATCGTGGAAGTGTAGGTGCTATTTGTAGGCCACAAAACAATAGATACTCAATTTTCAGCCCGCCAGGCTGCGAACCCGCGATCCAAAAAAGTGCCTGGACCACCTGACAATTTGTATATCATGGAAGTCTAGGTGCTATTTGTAGGACACCGAAAAATATATACTTAATTTTCAGCTCGCCAGGCTGTGAACCCACGATCCAAAAAGTGCCCAAGTATGGAATGATGGATCTGCATATGTTCTAGAACAATACAAATGCAATATTCAACCAAGAAGCCTGTAGGTCCTCCTGTCAATTTGTATACCGCGGAAGTCTGGGTGTTATTTGTAGGACACATAACAATAGAGACTCTATTTTTAGCCCGCCAGGCCGCGAACCCGTGATAAAAAAAGTGACTATGTATGGAATGAGGGATCCGCATATGCTCTATAAAATCTCAGGTCCATACTTTATATAGAGACTCATCTCCGCAAGTCCCGTTGTTGTCAATTTATATATCGTGGAAGTGTATGTGCTATTTGTAGGCCACAAAACAATAGATACTCAATTTTCAGCCCGTCGGGCTGCAAACCCGCGATCCAAAAAGTGCCTGGACCACCTGTCAATTTGTATATCACGGAAGTCTAGGTGCTATTTGTAGGACACTGAACAATAGATACTTAATTTTTAGCCCGCCAGGCCGCGAACCCGCGATCCAAAAAGTGCCCAATTATGGAATGAGGGATCCACATATGTTCTAGAACAATACAAATGAAATGTTCAGCCGAGCAACCCGTAGGTCCTTCTGTCAATTTGTATACCGCGGAAGTCTAGGTGTTATTTGTAGGACACAGAACAATAGAGACTCTATTTTCGTCCCACTAGGCCGTGAACCCGAGATAAAAAAAGTGGCTATGTATGGAATGAGGGATCCACATATGCTCTATAAAATCTCATGTCCATACTTTATATAGAGACTCATCTCCACAAGTTCGACTGTCAATTTGTATATCACGGAAGTGTAGGTGCTATTTGTAGGACATAGAACAATAGATACTTAATTTTCAGTCTGCCAGGCCGCGAACCCGTGATCCAAAAAGTGCCCAAGTATGGAATGAGGGATTCACATATGTTCTATAAAATCTCATGTCCATACTTTATAAAAGTACATTTTAACCATGTATTGCCCATTTGTCGGAATACTTTTATATCACTCGGCCAACCAGATTGTACACATTTTCTCGTCTAATTAAATTCTGCAATATGGACCAACCAACTCGCAAGTCTGCCAGTCAATTTGTATATTGCAGAAGTTTAGGTGGTATTTGTAGGACACAGAACAATAGAGGCTCAATTTTCAGCCCGCCAATCCGAGAACCCGCAATCGAAAAAGTGCCTAAGTATGGAATGAGGTATCTGCATATGCTCTATAAAATCTCATGTCCATACTTTATAAAAGTGCATGTTTACTATGTTTATTGATAATATGTTATAAATTATCAATATGTACTATTAATAATTTAACATTGAAAATAATGTTTTTAGATATGTTAGATAGTTCATAGGGATTGCCATCCATAAAAAATGGCAATCTTGAACACGCTAGCCCTCGATTCCATTTGTCAATCTGTCTATGGAGGAACTCCAAGTGTTATTTGGAGAACACAAAACAATGAAAGTGCAATGTTGAGCCAGCCAGCCCGCAGGTCCACTTTTCAATTTACAAATTCCGTGACATACAAATTGATGACCGATATCTGTCACTGAGATACAATATGACCATCGGCCCTTCACATCTTCTGGGTATATCTTCTGTCGTTTTTATTTTGTAACCCACTCGACCGCTTTCCATACTTTGGTATTTCTTGGAATCGGTTTCCCCATCATCGCTGCCTTCATGCTTGTTTCCAAATATGCAATAATTAAGCTTTAATGCTAGTAGCCATCTTGCAGGAACCGTTAAGATTGTCATTAATGTCTGGAAATACAGAGAATATTTGTCATTACTACGAATTAAACTAAGATTTGCGCATAACTATGTTATCCTTTCCAAGTATTCATTTCAAAGGCGATGCACACTTCTTTTTTTGTGCGCCCACGGGTTGGTGCTTTTAATAAATTTCTAATTCTTAATCTCTTTTCGTTGTCACCACCACCTTCCCACTTTTTTCTAATTGTGCAATTACTGAGCTATGATGGTGACAACTTGTTCTGCACAAACACTGGAAATTTTCATTGATCAACGAAAGGATCGAGGAGATATTCCATTGATATGCATTAAACCATAATTTGAGGGGGGTTATATTATCCCTCCCCGATTTTCATTTCAAACATCGTCTCGAGCAAACGCAAATTCTTAATAATTTCTGGCAACAATTCTCTCCACACATAGAAAACACATTGGGGCATAATGGCCAGACGTTCCACTATTCCAAGGCATATTCTTACCATTCATTTCCCTCCGCCTAGGAGCAAAAAAGGAAATGGTCCCTTGGTACACCGAGAGATATATTTCAATCCAAAAAATTCCATTGCAACCCTAGCTGCTCAGAGTGCCTGCCCAGTTGGATTCATGCCTATCGCAGAAGTTGATGCCATGAATTTCGAGTCGGAAGAAGATGATCTGATGGACGATGATACGCCAATGCAAAGAATCTTCCCACTCCTGTGCCCAAATTGAAATGAACCATAACAAACAGAGCTTCCCGGATTAGTGATGGCGGGCATGACAACACCAAAATGAGTTTCAGAAAAGAAACCCACGGTAAACACAACAACCACTTTGTAGCGTGAAAGTACGAATTCTAGACTTCCAAATTAGTTTGTTCTGGGTGGAAGAGTTTCATTGTAAAACAATGATATGCTAATGCTCCCAGATGTATATTTCAAACCAAAAAATTATTGATTAACATCTTCGGGATTCAAGTCCAAAACTCTCGCTGCTGCAAGGCATTTGCCCACTAGTCATCTCCTTTTGCCTAGAATGGACTAATTTGAGCCTCTGGAATTGCACATGCAAGCTATGCTACTCAATTTTTTTGGACTATGCAGAGGTGGTTTCAGCTAACAACTATTCCACTTGCCCTGCAACCATTTACGTCTTGCATACTACAGATACCGTGCCTGTGTTTGTCGCAGATACCTTCAATGTTTTGGCCCGAAGAACTGGGTCCAATTTCTGAGGATAGATGTACAATACTTGGTGTTTTTCTTATTTTTTTAAATGGATTTGCTATTAATTTTTTTTTTCCTTCAACTCTTCGTTGCTGCCTCTTTTCTGGATTTAACACATATTCTAACTTGTGTGGTTCGGTGCTCTTGTACTTCTTCTCTATTGTGTTTACTAATACCAATGTACAATGTTGCAGCAAAATCGTTATTCTTGTTTCTAGACATGCAATTATTAAGTTTTAATGCTAACAACCCATTATGCAAGAAGTTTAATACTTGACTTAATATGTTGCACCCATGGAAGAAATGCACACAGTTACACCCACACGTTCCAATAAAATCTAATCCTCAACAAAGCATTTGCTGGCAATTAGTAGAATATGAAGTTTAATAGTTAAGTTAATATGTTACAGTCATGGGAAAATGTATCAAGAACATATTTACACGCAGAGGTTGCAATAAAATCTAATCTTTAACAATGCATTTGCTGACAATTAGTAGAACATCATGGTTTTGCAACAATGGGGCTTCCTTGAAACCGATTCGCGCTTACCAAAACTGTCTTCCACCTTTCTATTTCCCCACTCTTTTATTCCCTCTAGTTTCTCTTCCTAGTTACTTAATCGCTTTTTTTTTTTTTCAAAAAATTCCTTGCTCCACAGCTTCACGGATTCACGCCTTTCCAACGACCGCTTCCCCTTTCTTTAAATTGACCCTCTATTGTTCCCTATCCCACAACTGGAATGAAGAGTTCCGTGATATACAAATTGACAGGCGGACTTGCGCGGTGGTCGGGTCAACATTGCACTTCTACTTTTTCGTGACCTCCAAACAACATTCAGAGCTCCGCGATATACAAATTGACATATATACAAACTTGCAACCATTCTTAGATCATACCCTCTTCGGTATTATGGTCCCCATTTTGAATCCCATCTGTCCACTTTCCATACTTCGCCATTTGTTCAAATTTCTTTGGCGGATCGTCGGTTTGGCAGGTTGACGAAATATTCAGTTCGTAGTTGTTGTTTCCTATACCCACACCCCTTTGATATTAGCAGTTGGCAATTATATATAATATCTTATTGCCACACATGCAATTAACAATTTCCCTATTCCATACTTAGCCACTTTTCCAGAATTCCACAAATACACAAACCGACCACTGAATTGCCCCATCATGATCTCTTCCATTTTACACATTTTGCACTCAAAATTTCCGAAACATAAAATTTCACTGTGCAACACTCGACTATCTTGACTATCCCCATAACCCTTTTTTGAATCCCATCCGATCACTTTTCAGAGCTTGCCATTCTTTCCTTTCTCTCCGCTGTCTCTGTCACCTTCGCACTTGTCTATAATAAAAGAAAATAAAAAGTTATATATATATATATATATATACACATATCTTGTTTCTAAATATGGAATTACTGGCATTTAATTTTAACAGGTCATCATGCAGAAACCGTATAGATTGTCATTGATGGGCGAAAGGCTCGAGGACATCTCGTCTTGATGTGCATTAAACCAAAATTTGCGGGGGAATTATATTATTCCTTCCGACTGTTCATTTCAAAATCATGAAATCCCGTTCACACGGCGTGGCCTTCGCACGTTCACGAAACCTCCATTCCTTAATTTCTCTTCACCGTACCTGCCACCTTCGCATTTCTAAATATGCAATAAATAAACTTTACTACTAACAATTCATCATGCACCACCAATACAGATTGTCATTAATCAACGAAAGGCTCGAGGAACTTTCCCATTCATAAGCATTTAACCAAGATTTAGCAAAAAGTTACATTATTGGCTCTAACTGTTCATTTAAACCATCATCTGCAACAAATAAATCTTCTCATAAACCTATGGCATCAGCTCGACAACAGTTCTGTGGAGATACAATGAACATCTTCGGGCACGAGGACTAGAACTTCCACTGGTCCAAGGCATTTTCTTATTACTCAACCTCTGCCGCAGAGAACCAAGTAATTTGGACCTCAAGGATTGCCCATGTAGGCTGTGTCCCTGAGGTTTTTGACTGTAAGGACCTGGTCTCTTGGTGCGCCAATAAATATATTGCAGAGAAAAGAATTACTCCACTACAGGATCGCTCTTATGTTTCTTTGTCACCTCAGGTCTTCCACCAGATGATGAAATTGCCAGAGCCAACATTGACGTTCAAAGGAGAGGATTGAAAATAGTTCCTAGCAAAGCATAATAACGGATTGGACCTCTTGCCCCTTTTTTTGCAAAACCCGAATCTAGTTCCTGAAGATATTACAAGCATCCAGGTTAGTTCATTTAGAAATCCATTTCGCGAAATTGCCTGGTTGTTTACAAGAATAACGGGACATGAGTCCACAGGTACTATTTCCCGCATGGCTCTTTATATTTTGTATTTCACAGTAAATGAACAAGCCATTTTTTATTGGGGCAGGTTAATTTCCTATGAAATCTCTTCCCAATTGTCAAACTACAAAAGGAAAAAGAAATTTTATATGTCATCTTATTTAGTTTTTGAAATAGCACATTCCTGTCAGTTTCTGCAACTGTCTCTGTCCAAGAATGTCAACTGCGAATTCCACCCAGTAACGTTCTGGTACCAGGCCTTGTGGAAGCACAACGCTTCCCACTGTTTTTATGAGGTTTTTAATGGCTTCCCGTCTGTTTTCAAAGTTTTATTGTTAGGAGAAGATGATCCCCGCATATCTGAACATGCAACTAGTTTTTTGGACAAAAAGGGGACATTCGAAAATTTGGATAATTGCACCGTCATAAGAATTTTTGGCTCCACGGAACAAACTTCTCTCCTTCCATGTCACATTACGGACATAATGTTTGTTGCAGAAGTAGCACGTCAATACAACTACTGGTTCCATCTACTCCAAAGGAAGAAAAAAAAACAGTTCATTCCTCTACCTTGGAAAATAGGGGAGTTCGTGTTGAAAAACGTTAACAAAATTGAGGATTTCACAACAAATTTTAGCATGTCCAACCTCAGATATGCTGAAGACATAAGAGGATTCGACCCCTATGATATTTTTAGACAACATTTACAAACACTTGGCCTCATCGATTGTTTTCTAAATAAACACCTGCCCAAAAACAGAGACAGTAGTGACAACGGTCCTTCCTTTAATGCCGACGATGTAGAGACAGTGCAAAGATGCACTAAATTGTACACACAATAGGGGAAAGGCCTTAGGGACAAGAGTGTTCAATCTGCAAATACCACTCCAAAAAGTACGACATCCCGGAGCATAGCTCCAATGGCCGATCACAGCAACAAAGAAATCTAGAGTTCATCAAATGAAGGAGGAGATAATGACCCTCCTCACTCTAAATTTGATAGTTCTCACAAGCTTCCAGTAGAGAAGAAGAGAAAAAAAAAATGGGGCACGCGAAAGAGCCGGAAATTCAAAGTGAGAATATGGAACTTGACACTGATCTGGATACCATGTTCCCCTTCCTTGATCAACCCGGAGATGCCATCCACCATAGCCATCCAATGGACATATCCGTTACCCAAAATTTTGACGTAGATGAATCCTTCGTGTTCTAGAGCGCTGTTTTTGATAACCGGAACAAAAAATTGATAATTGATAAAAAAAAATGTTAAAAATAAGAAAGACAAATCTCGTTCAAAGTTTGACGTTGCCAACATTCGCTGTCCCAAATCTATCAACTTCACACCGCGACCGGACAAGCGCTTCATGATTCCATTGGAGGCATAGAGATTGAGAATGCCAAACTGAAGGAGCGAGTAAAGGAATTGGAAGACACTTTCATTCCTATGCCATTGCTTGTCGATCCTTTGGCAATAGCCATGCCTGGCACCCCTGCACCCAATGTGAAAGCATCCTCCACCTTGCTCGCATCATGTAAAGGATATGTGGAGAACAATACCAAAAAAAGAATGGAACTGGTTACCGAGGCGTGGAAAAGATCACAAACCATCACTTCGCTTGGAACACATAGCTTGCTCAAGCTTTTGCAGGCCGAATTAAAAGATGAAGAAAATTTCTTTTTAAAAACGGTCATCCTTTTTGGCAAGATTGTCAACAATATGACATAAACAAAAAGAAGAGAAGAAGATCTTCCATCCAAAAACCAGATCGGCCAATTGAATGCATGTTGGAAACAAAAAGTAAACAACCTGCGTCTCATTGTTCAGTCATGTGAACAAGCCATATCGAAGAAAGATAAATTATTCACAAAGCTATCAAATATAGACTGAGCCGGGAAAACCAACGACTTCCAAGACCCCCTCTTAATTGCAAACTCCTTGCCCTTAACCACGCAAGAGTTCGATAAACATGTTTCTATGTTTAAGACCTTGTCTCTGGAAAAGTTTTACATCATCCTTCAATTTGATCAAGCTCACGTCCATGACTGGCTAGTCAAATATGCAGTACAGAATGAGAAAATTCATCAGGCTCTCTCTAATCTTTCTATCGACCTCCAGGAATTAGAAAATGACATTTTCAACATAAAAATCTGGAATGAGATCAACGTCGCCCCAATGAGAGGCTACATTGAAGAATGGCTCGAAAGACAATTTAAACAGGCCACCGACGAAAGACAATAGGCAGTTGTCCTTGAAACCACAGTGGTCGGCGACATCAATGAAACGTCAGCCACAAGAAAATAGCCAAAGGACTCATATGTACCCTCACTGTAAGTTTATTCATCGCATCTTTCTTTTTTTATCAACCCAGTCATTCCAGTTTCTTAAACACAAACGTTATTCCAGTTTCTTAAACACAGATGTATAGGCAAACACTTATACCTTTCCATTTATTTTATTTTGCAGCTATTGCACTCTATTTTCTTTCCACAATTCTATTTCTTGTACATATTTCTCTAATGGTCCGCGGGAGCCGCAATCCCAGTTTACATGACAAACACATTCAAATTCCGGTTTATATGTAACATATTTTAATTTTTTTGTATATTTCAAAATTTCCAGTAGTATGTAACAAACTTTTATTCTTTGACACATTTCAAATATAAATGCATTTAAATTTTTATATGTTACATACTCTATTCTTATCTTTCACCACTCTGTATGACAAATGCATTTAATTTTTAATATGTTACAGACTTTTATTCTTATCCTTCAAGAGTCTATTTGGCAAATGCATTTACTCTTTTATATGTTACAGACTTTTCTTTTTTTTATATATTTCAAAATAAATGGTGCTCAACAATGCAAAATGCATTGTCACCATATATTTTTATCTTTCAACAGTCCATATGGAAAATGCATTGAAATTTCCAAATTTATTCTTGCTCAGCCTGTCAACCGTCATTTACTTTTTTCCCATCTAACGTGATATACATGTTGCACACAACATTTCCGTGATATACATTTTGCACCGAACACTTCGTTTCATTTACAATTCCACCACATTTTCCACAATTTGCTTTCTAGCCTTGTTGGCAGGGACTGAGCTGCCACACGACCTTGTTATATATAACTTTTATATAAAAAACAAAGAATATTATAACCTTGTCAATATTATTACATAAATAACATTGCATTTATTATATATTAAATTTTATAAATTATATATATATATATATATATATATATATATATATATATATATATATATAAACTATTATTCTTATAATAAATAAGATTTTATCCTTTTTTTTAATGTTTGTAGTATTAAATATTATATATTTTAAATACAAATATATAAATATTTATATATGGAAGAAATATATAAACTTTATAAATATATAGTATATAAAAAAAGTAGAGGAAACATATAAACTTAAAATATGCATTTAGAGACATGTATAGAGAGAAGATAGATGGTGTTTTAGGGGTTTTATGTAAGGTCTTTCCTTATGGATGGTAGTGGGTACATTGTTTAGGTGGGTAGAAAGGGTTGAGGTAAAAAATTGCAATGTCAAACATTATTTCTCTCCTCAATGAGCGGTGAACCCGAGTGGTGAACAATTCCATGTTTCTATATTTTCCTTGTACAAGTTGAGACACTTTGGAGGCATGACATTAATATGAAACGTCCCTCAAAACTTTTATAATCTCAATTAACAACATTAATATTAAACCTTCTTAATGAAACCTCCCTCAAATTACTTCGGCATTTCCATTCACCGCTTAGAAATATGCTAGTAATTAAATGAGATACTAGTTATTTTCTAGATATAAATGATCTCTTGAAAACACTTGATTATGGAGTATGATATAAAATTGCTTTTGGTAGATTTACAACTTGTCTTTATTAAATATAAGAAAACATATTAATGACTTAAAATCATTTAGAAGTAAAACTCTCTCCTCTTAGAAATCTTAGATGAATTATTTTAAATGACCAAATTTTAACACATAAGATATTGGAATCTTAACATTACAACAAAACTAAACTATTAACTCTAAATTTTATAATTTTTTTCAATTTTAAAAATAAATAAATTAAAATCCCTTGCAAACTTAAATATACAACACACAACCCAATGTACAGAAGATATAACTACAAATTAAAATATGTACAGAAGATGTAACTACAAATTAAAATCTTAAAATTGCAACAAAAACTAATCTGTTAACTGTAAATTTTGTAATTTTTTCAAAAACAAAATAAATTAAAATCCCTTCCAAACTTTAATATTCAACCGACAACCCAGTGTTGCAATCACATTTGAATTCGAATGCAAGATAAGAAAACAGTCTGTCCATAAAATCCAAACAGTAACTACGCATACAACCTTATCACAACCTTTATAGAAGACAGAGAGGCGTTGAAGAGGTTTCGGCCACCTTTACACCTATCCCATGGGAGTCCTCTTACAAATTCTACACGATACATAGATTATCTCTGGAATACTTTCAGCAAGACAGGTGTACATAATCCTTTGCCACATTCCTCCAGCTCCTGCAGACACCTTTGAGCGCCACAAGGTGGATGTAACTGATTGCAGATATCAAGAGTATATGATCATCCATTCGATAATTTGTTATATCNTTTCGGGGGGGGGGGTTTGATCATTGATGGTATTGTAGTTTTCGAGAAATCAAGATGGGCGATGACTATATGGCTGTGCACCGAAGGCTACGCTTGCTGGCCTCTCATTTAATGCCTTCCATCCCAAGGTACGTTTTGTTTTCTTGGTTATGGACTACATTTTTTTTTTTTTGTGGTTAATCAATTCTTCCTTCAAACAGAATAATGGGTTCTGCATATATGTATATATCTCAATCATATATATCAATCCACTGATTGATACAGCAACATATTATTCTTGCATTAATTTTTGGGAACTTTTTTCAAACATGATACTTAATATCCTTGTGCGGCAAATGAACTCCAGCCCCACTTCAGTTCTGTAGAATTGACACAATACTGAATTGCACCTAGTACTAACTGCTCGAAGGCCAAATTCACTTCATTCAGGACAAGCATCTAGCTCCAACTGCTTAAAGCATCTAGCTCCAACCACTTGCAAGTGGGTCAAATTCACGTAGAACTTCCACCTAACCCCAATCGCTTGAAACAGGCTAAATTCATATAGAACTTGTACGTAGCCCCAACTTCTTCCAAATTGACATAGAACTTGTACCTAGCCCCAACTCCTCCACCGCTTGAAACAGACTAAATTCACATAGAACTTGTACCTAGCCCCAATTTCTGCACCGCTTGAAACAGACTAAATTCACATAGAAACTTGTACCTAGCCCCAACTCCTGTCCAAATTCCCAT
>ML782058.1:1352732-1366478 GCA_009831015.1 Picea engelmannii | reverse complement strand
AATTGTGCTTAAATGCATGTGGTTATATTGGCCTGTGTTTATTATTAAAAGAGTGTACAGAATATTACAAGAGCGCGTTAAAACCTCTTGGTTCTTTAAATAGGTACACTACAAATTGGTATCAGAGCAATTGGTACACTACAAATTGCTAACATATAAGTTGTATTAATATTAAAAAAAAAAAGCATATAAGTTGGTTCATTTGTATTAATAAAATGATAAGTTGGTTCATTTGTATTAATAAAATGATAAGAAAAACATATAAGTTGTATTAATATTAAAAAAAGAGAGAGCATATAAGTTGGTTCATTTGTATTAATAAAATGATAAGAAAAACATATACATATAAGTTGTTTCATTTGTATTAATAAAATGATAAGAAAAACATATAAAAAAAAGTATATAAGTTGGTTTGATAAGAAAAACATATACATATAAGTTGTTTCATTTGTATTAATAAAATGATAAGAAAAACATATAAAAAAAAGCATATAAGTTGGTTCATTTGTATTAATAAAATGATAAGAAAAACATATAAGTTGTATTAATAAAATGATAAGAAAAATATATAAAAAAAACATATAAGTTGTATTAATAAAATGATAAGAAAAACATATAAGTTGTATTAATAAAATGATAAGAAAAATATATAAAAAAAACATATAAGTTGGTTCTCATTTGTATTAATAAAATGATAAGAAAAACATATAAGTTGTATTAACAAAATGATAAGAAAAACGTATAAAAAAAACATATAAGTTGGTTCATTTTATTAATAAAATGATAAGAAAAACATATAAGTTGTATTAATAATAATAATAAAATAATAATCTATTTTTAAGGTCACGACCAAGCCAACACATCAAATTGGTGTATGAGACCCCCTTGTTTGTGGGACAAGGGACCTCCCTCTGCTCAACGATTTGACTGGTAAAGTCTACGAAGGTATACATACCCTACCCCCCTCTGGATTTGAACATAAAATGATAAGAAAAACATATAAAAAATATATATAAGTTGGTTCATTCTTATTAATAAAATGATAAGAAAAACATATAAGTTGGTTCATTCTTATTAATAAAATGATAAGAAAAAAATAAGCATTGCTAAGATAAAAACAAATTCTCACTAAGAAGGTTGAAGATGAAAAACACTTTCTCTTAGATTGTCCAGCCTATACCCATATTAGATCTCATTTTCAAAATTTTGAACACACTACCAACCTTCCTAACCTCTTAACTCAACAAAAGTATGGTGATCTTGAAAACCTTCTCTTAATGCTTTTCGAGAACAGAAACAAAATTCTAAGGAATCACAAGTAATCACTTACCCTCTTAAGCTCTGATAGACCAATTAGGTCTTAGTGGACGTTAATCATCATCATCATCATCATTAATAAAATGATAAAAAAAACATATAAATTGGTTCTTTGTATTAATAAAATGATAAAAAAAACATACAAGTTGATTCATTTGTATTAATAAAATGATAAAAAAAAACCATAAAAGTGGGTTTATTTCTATTAATAAAATGATAGAGAAAAACATAAAAGATAAAAATATTTTCAATAAAATATTTAATTGATTATTTGTATTAATAAAATGATAAAGAAAAACATAAAATATTTAATTGATTATTTGTATTAATAAAATGATAAAGAAAAACATAAAATATTTAATTGATTATTTGTATTAATAAAATGATGAAGAAAAATATTATTAATAAAACAATAAAAAGAATATAAAAGAGAAAAACGTGTATTAATAAAAGAATAAAAAAATAAAATTCATTCTTTTGCATTTAATAAAATGATAAAGAAAAACATATAATTTCTTTTATTTGTATTTAATAAAATGATAAAGAAAAACATATAATTTCGTTTATTTGTATTTAATAAAATGATAAAGAATAACATAAAAGAAAAAACGGAAAACATTTAATTGATTATTTGTATTAATAAAATGACAAAGAAAAATATTATTAATAAAATGATAAAGAAAAACATAAAATATTTAATTGATTATTTGTATTAATAAAATGATAAAGAAAAATATTATTAATAAAATAATAAAGAAAAACATAAAAGAGAAAAACGTGTATTAATAAAAGAATAATAATAAAAAAAAATCGTTCTTTTGCATTTAATAAAATGATAAAGAAAAACATATAATTTCTTTTATTTGTATTTAATAAAATGATAAATAAAAACATATAATTTCGTTTATTTGTATTTAATAAAATGATAAAGAAAAACATATAATTTCGTTTATTTGTATTTAATAAAATGATAAAGAAAAACATAAAAGAAAAAAACGTGTTCAATAAAATATTTAATTAATTATTTGACGTATTTATATTAATAAAATGATGAGAAGAACATATTGAATATATAAAATGTTTGATTATTTTATAATCTATCAAAACTTGAAAGGAATATTACATCTATTAAATATAATAATAAAAACTTATATGCAATACTCAATTTTCTAATTTGTGTTTTGAACTTACTAAGTGTTTTTGAGGAAGTAGTATAAATATTTGAATTTTTTTAACTAGTTTTATTTCAAATTTAGTGAAAAAATTAGAAAATTTGTTAAAATTACATTGGAGGGCATTGTATCTACTTATGTATTTAAAAATGCAATTTAAATAATGGAAACTGTAATTTAATAATAATTACATTTTGAGAATGTAGGTTTCAACATATAGTCATCATGTTAGAAAACCTTACATGAATAAAAACTATGTATGTCCAATTTTTCGAGTGGACACTCCATCCATCATCATGGACATAAATGAGGTTTTGAAATGTCCAATGTTTCGAGTGGACACTCCACCCATCGGACATAAGAACCTCATTTATGTCCCTGCTGATGGGTGGAGTGTCTACTCGAAACTTTGGATGTTTCAAAACCTCATTTATGTCTCTGATGATGGGTGGAGTGTCCACTTGAAACATTGGACGTTTCAAAACCGCATACACAGTTTTTATCCAGAAAATTAGCTTCTTATGTCCCTCATGATGGGTGGAGTATCCACTCGAAACGTTGGACATTTCAAACCTCATACATAGCTTTTATCCAAAAAAATTTCTAACATTAGAACAATTATATTGTCGAATTTTGATAATGATTGTGGAAGAAATCCAAAAAGTAAAATGATTTATTCATTTCAAAACCTTTATTATAAATAAAGGATTTCCCTATTAGATTTTTTTTATTACAAAACTTAAATATAATTATTAATGTAATGATAAACCCACTAATAAATCTTTTTCAAAATAAAGTAATCTTTTTATAAATATAACATCATACTCATTAAAATATATATAAAATAATACTCATATCTTAAATTTATAGGTATATTAAACAATTTAGTATTTACTCAAGATGTTTTAGTTAGGTACACAACACTTAACAAACACAAGTACTTAGAAATGTTGAATGAGATATTAACATTAACCAACTTGAACAAATAAACACAAGTACTTAGAAATGTTGAATGAGATATTAACATTAACCAACTTGAACAAATGACTATTACTTACTCCAACAAATTATAAACAAAAAATACTAACATAAACAAATTACTTAAAAAAAAAAAACTAAAAGTTACAAGGAAGTGATTATTGGAGATGAGTATCTAATAGAGCCAATGAAGTGACTATTAGCTAAGGAAGTGACTATTGGAGATGAGTATCGAAGGGAAAAAGACCCAAGGAAGTGACTATGGGAGATGAGAATCCAAGGGAAGAAGACATCGATGTTAATAATAGTTGGCCTTAAAACTCATAACTTGACGAAATATGGGTTAAACAAGTTGGCCTAGAGACATAATTGCATGAGAATCCTTATTCTTTGGAATGTCTACACAAAGATGCATAGCTATCCATTAAAAAGAAATGACACTCAAACATATGGATGAAGTTAAATGTGATGTTGTCTTGGAAAAATTTGGTTGAGCCGAGGTCATCAACCATGGCCACCTTGTTAGTTGTAGGTACCATGAGCCCCTTTGTTGTGATAAAACATTGACCAAAAACTTGCACAATCCAATGGCCTTACCTGACTGGAAACCTTTCTCCCTCTGCCCTTCACTTGACACAACTCTACACTTTGCTCGCACTGTTCCTTAACTCTATTTTTTTATTTGATCTAGTTGCTCGGACCATCTACTTACCCTACCTTATTTTATTCTTTGCCATACACTACAACACGACAAGGCGAGAACTACCCATTCTCGAGATTCACACTGATGGAGAGGGACGTCAGTGCACTAATGAGTGCATATGATGAGGCCCTCTGGAACAATGAGGGCCTCTTCACTTCCACAAATGAGCTCACCAGGCTTGCACATACTCTCTCCCATCGACCTCAAACCTCTCACCAACCACGCTCCCCTTCCCTCCCTTCGTCATCCACACTAGCCCCACCCCCTACCCTACTCTGATCTCTACACAGTCCGGGCACTTTTCTCACCCACCATCTACGATTTCTCCTCACTACCATCCACACTCTGCGACTTATACACAGACTCCCTCCTTAGCTTGCTCCTCTCCCACTACTTTTTTCCCCACATTGACTGATCCTACGGTTATCTCCACTTTCCGTGGGGAAAAAATAAATAAGGTTCGTTTGAAACCTGTAGGTTTACAACAACGTTTTCTTTCAACTAGAGCTACCCTTAGTGGCAGAAACAAAACGCAGCCCAGACCTTGGTGTTCAAACAAATCCAAGAGAAAAATGGTCACGAGCATAAATATCGGACTAGAAGACTCGGTCTCCTTAAGCCTCTTCGCTTTAGTGGCCATAATCTCCTATAAACATCTATGCCGTTCTGATCTCACAGATTGGGTGCTTACAACCTGGAGGCCTATCCTGGGCTATGTCCTGGAGATCACTTACCTAGCACAAGGATGGCTCTGCTTCAAGTTCAAAACACCAGAGGACTCTACTTCTATACTAGAGCAGCTCTGGACATTGGACGACGATAGTCTCATGCTTAAATGTTGGCGGATCATCTTCGACCCGACGTAGGACTATTTTTGCTTGAAGCATTTATGGGTTCTTCTACCTGGACTGCCCCTACATCTCTGGAACTAGAAATCTCTCGAAGCTATAGGAAACACTCTCGGCCACTTCATCTGTTTGGACTCACAATTGCTCTCAGGCTCAGACAAGAAGGTGGCTAGGGTGATGGTAGAGATAGACATTCATGATGGACTGCTCGAATGTATAGACATTGACTAGAGAGGCAAACTCTTTTGACAGAGCTTGGACTACTTGGGTATCCCTTTCAGGTGCACTCTTTGGAGGAAAATGAGCCACCTTAGAAATGTCTGTCCGGGTCACATCATTGAGGAATAGTATGAGGATTCATTGCTTGAACTCTCTACCAGGATGGACTCTCTGATTTTGAACACCAATCCAAATCACCCTGACCTTCTAGACTTTGGAGATTCAACTGTCTCGGACTTGGTCATTGGTAAGCTTAAGTCCATCTGTCCCTCTCTTTTTTACTCGCTTTCATCTTGGGAAATAGATCTTTTAGACACTTCCTTACCTGTGATCTCATATGCTTCCCTTCCTCGGCCTACCATTGCTCTTTTCACACCACTTCTGGTTGCTCCCTCCTTTCATCCTCCCACCTCTATACCTATCGTGCCCCTGAACCTTCAGTTAAACCACTCTCCCCACACTTCCACTTCAGACTGTGCCTAGCCGAGAACCACTCCTGTTGTTCTTCTCGTACACCTAACCCCCTCCATGACCCCACTCTCTTTTGAGCCTACGTTTTCTGCCCATCCCAGGGCGACTACACTGCGTGCCAACTCCCTTGATTATCACCTTTCTTCACATCTGGAGCCATCGATCTTTGACTCAGAGCCAGTTGACCAGGTGCTACTACACCATCTGTCGAGTTCTAGTGAAACAAAACCAAGGGAATATACTCTCAACGAGGTGCTGGATACACTTCTTCCATATTACAATTAAGTTCTCTCTCCTTCCCCCTTACCAACTTATCTGGGGAGGTCATTCCACTTTCCAGACCTCGAGGAAGGAAATCCAGGACACAGGATAACTACATGTCTGAACTAGGGAAAATCTCATACCTGGTATAGAGGGATTTCCTATGAACACTCTCCTATCAAAACTATAAGTGCTTGCCGCAAAGAAGGGCCTTTTCGATCTACTTCTATTGTTACACAAACTCAACAAACTAACATTGGGGTGCTTAGAGGAATGAAATCCCTAGCGAGAAACAAATAATGATCTTGCTCTCCCTCAACATCAGAGGGGTGGGGGGACCCCTTAAATCCTCCACCTTTAGAAGACTGCTCTTACGAACTACTCCAGACATTATTTTCATTCAGAAAACCTTGGCCGATGGACAGAAAACCAAATATTTCCTAAATAAATTATGACCTGACTGGCATACCTACTCTGTAAACTCGTTGGGACATTCTGGGGGTTTAGCTGCTTCTTGGGACCCTTCAAAATTTGATTTAAAACCCTCTCTGAGTTGTGGTGGTATTCTGCTATCTAGAACCTACCTTTGGAACAATTTTCAGATCAACTTACTCAACTCATATGGACCCTGCCAAAACAAAAAATTATTTTGGGATAAAGTGGAGTCCCGAGGATTGATTGATCTCATGAATCTCATCATTGTTGGGGATTTGAATTTTACCACAAGTTTTGGCGAAATTTGGGGAGCCTCGGTCACACAAGATCCATTGGCTGACTTTTTCAACTCACTCTTCCAAATGTATCACTTGATTGACTTCCCCCGAACATCTTGACACCTACCTGGCGCAACGACAGAGTGGGATCAGAGGCTATTGCTAAACGACTAGATCAATTAATTCTCTCTGAAAGTATTGCTTCAACTGAAGGTGGGATTATATCCTAGGTAAATACTCCATATATGTCAAATCACACACCTATCGTTCTTCAGTTCAGCACACCAACGATACACATTTCATATCCCTTTAAATTGAATTCATGTTGGTTCCTTGAAAAAGATTTTTCTGCTATCATTAACTCTGTCTGGGAAGACCCTACATTCCAGTGTGAATTGGGTATTCAAAAGCGTTTCATTTGGAAAATGAAACATCTTAAATTGTGTATAAAAAGTTGGTCCACAAAGCATAGAAGGCTCTTGTTGCATAAAATATCTGAGTTGGAGAAAAAACTCAAAGAACTACATCAGACCGATTCTATAGATGGGCCCGCAGGGGAAAAGTACCATCTATCAAAGCAACTTGAATTTGAAAGAAACAAGATTCAGCTGGCCGATGAAGCTCTATGGAGGTAACGTAGTAGAGCAAATTGGATTAAATGCGAAGATCTCAACAACAATTTTTTTCATCGATTCACTAGCTCGTCCAGAAACAAAAAACACATCTTGGATATTATTGATGATACATGCACTAAACATAGTGGACAACAAGCCATTAAGACAACAACTTCTAGCCATTTCAAATCCTTTTACGAAGCCAGACCACAAGCCCATCTATAAGCACATGTCTCGATGTCTCAACTCTATCCTCGCTCTGTCACAGTTGAGGATTCTATGAACTTGGACAACCCTTGCACAATACTGGAGGTACTGACTGCTCTAAAATATTTCTCAAAAGATAAAATCCCAGGCCCAGACGACTGGACAATAGATTTCTACTTACATTTCTTCGATCTGGTGGGGCCAAAGGTTCTGGAGTTAGTGGAAGATTCCAGACTCCATGGTAAGATCTCTAGGGCTCTTAATTCCACTTTCTTGTCACTTATTCCGAAATCAAACCACCCGAATTATTTCGGCGATTATAGATCGATTTCACTTTGCAATCTTTTCTACAAGCTCATATCTAAAATCATCGCAAACATAATCAAACCCATCCTCTCGTGCTCTCTGTCAGGCGAACAACTTGGTTTTTTACAGGGACGAAAAATTCTCGATGCCATTGGCACTGCACAAGAATGCTTGCATAGCATTAGCCAAAAAAAATCCTGTTCCCTCATTCTCAAACTAGATTTGAAAAAAGCCTTTGACTGCATAGACTGGGACTTTCTTAGACTTATCTTAACTCAGATGGGCTTCAACCATACCACTATTTATTGGATTATGAGCTGTGTCACAAGTGAAACATTTGTTGTATTGGTTAATGGCGAAACTTCCTCCTTATTCCACAGTGGAAGAGGTCTGCGACAGGGTTTCCCTCTCTCACTGCTCCTTTTCATCTGTGTCATGGAAGGCTTAAGTATCCTCCTCAAAAAAATCCAAGCAAAGGGCATAATTACCGGGATTAAGGTTTCTAGGCTGGTGAAAATCCTACACCTCCTCTTCACTGACGACGTTCTCATAATGTCAAATGATAGTCCACTTTAATGGAGGGAAATTGATGGCACCTTGAAGAGGTTTTTCTCTGCTACTGGTTTACTAATCAACTAGTCAAAATCTACTCTCCATCATGCCAACATTCAAGATCAATATTTGGAGCATCTGAAGGGCATCTTTCCACATACCTTCATTCACCTCTCACAAGGCCTCCATTACCTTGGTTATTTCATCAAAGCTGCACACTACAAGCCAACAGAATGGGACTGACTCATTTCAAAGGTGGAAAAAAAATAGGCCACTAGTGCAACAAATGCCTCTCGATTGGAGGCTGTTACACTCTCATTAAGGCTGCCCTCGAAGGACAATCAATTTACTGGATGGAACTTGCTGCTATTCCCTCACCGGTCCTGGATAAACTCAGAAAATCACCTTTAATTTTCTCTGGTTAGGCAACAAGGACTAACACAAGCTACATCTCTGCAACTGGGAAACACTGGCAACTCCAAAAATCAAGGGTGGATGGGGGTTTAGAAACATTTTTAATTTCAACAAAGCCCTGGCTGCCAATTCTCTCTAGTGTGCATTGACCACAACTGGCATCTCAAGCTCTGTAATTAAAGACAAATAATTTCCTGATATCTCAGCTGCATCTTGGCTACGCACTGGTTCTACTCACACAAGGGCTGCATCCCAGACTTGGATGAATCTAGCAAAATCGACGCACTGGATCCAAATATGGTTATGCTGGAAGCCAGGTTCCGACCATACAATAGTAATTGGAAAAGATAATATCGCTAGACTCGGCCTTGCATCCATCCTGTTGCCTCCTTTAATTGTGCAATTTAATGCAAATAACACCCACTTCCTTTACCAAGAAATGCACTACAATGATTATGGCATCCCGTCAGGTGGCTGGAAATTGGACCACAATTTGGCTCCATCACCCGAGCTGGCAATGGAGTGGGACAGATACCGCCTGGAGCTCAACCGAGCAAGTATACATCTACAAGAAGCAGAGGATCACTTCGTATGGGCAAGCGTAGACAGATCGAGGCTCATCACAGTAAAAAACTTATACACATCTATCATTAATACAATCTGGCATAGGAATATCTCTGGTTGGCGCATGCAACTTTGGACCTGGAAAATTCCACTAAAGATAAATATCTTTAATTGGTTAGCGGATGAAAATAAAATCCTCACTTGGGATAACCTCCAAAGGAAAGGTTGGACTGGCCCCAACATATGCCAACTTTGCTACATGGATGCAAACACAGTTCAACATCTCTTCACAAAGTGCTATTTCACTCGCCAAGTCTAGGATAAGATTACACTTGACCATTACATAACCACAACTTGGATTGGGACCTCATTATCTACCTGTCTTTCCCATTGGACATCCAATGAGTGCAACTTCAAACTACTTCCTCTCTTGGTTAATTGGTTTATATGGTTGGCCATAAACAATAAGATTTTCGACAATATTTCTCCCACAGTTAATAGTATCTCTCATAAAACTCTTGGCTTGTACCAAAACTGGAAAGACATCCATCCAACCATTGGAAAAAAAAAGACGATAATCAGCCCTCACATAGCGAAGGACACACATACGAGTTGGTTTGATGGTGCAGATCAACGCAGTGGAATATTGTGTGGTGCAGGTGGCCGGATTAGAACAAATAAAAACTCCTTTTTTCAGATGGACTTTCTGCTGTGGCCCGGGCACCAACACAAGGGCTGAGCTCTTGGGTGCTTGGGCTACTCTTCACTTGGCCACAAGACTAAACATTGAACACCTACAATTAATCGACGATTCCAGAGTTATCATTGATTGGTTGAACCACAACGACAAGCTCCATTCGATTTCCCTCCTAGCCTAGATGGACTGAATCAGATTACTTCAACGCCATTTCAAGAAGCTCATATTCTCTCACGCCTCCTAAGAGATCAATAGGGAAGCAAACCTGCTATCTAAGAAAACACTTCAGAAACGAGCAAGCCTGATCACTTATAACCAATGGCTGGATGGTCATGAGGGCCCCACACATGTCATCAAAATATTCTAGAACTGAAGGCACCAGTCTCTGTCGAATTTTCCAGAATTACTTTCTCTTACTGGGTCATTTGTATCAACTTTTCTGATCTCCTCATGTAATCTGATTTAACTTTTCTCATTGATTTGTTTCCCCTCCTACATATTGGATGGTAGACCAAATGTAGGAGTTAGAATTGCCCCACCAGGTTTTTCTCTTTCTCCGTCGATGTTACAGTTGTGATAACACATTATATTTTCAATATAATTGAGTAATTTTTTCTGCTAGAAAAAAAAGTGTGATGTTGTCTCATTTGTATTCTTTGGGGTTATGTGTCATTTCCATACCTAAGGAATTGGCATGCTAAATTTGGACGTAGAATAAATCAATGTAGGTTCGTGAAACATGGTAAGAGTTTTGTGATTGGTTTGAGAGAGAAGACTAACCTACTATCTCCAATAATTATAGCCGCAAACAAGAGGTCATTACTACATGCTTCCTAAAAGGTTTTCTTCTTAGTAATAAAACCACTAGAGGCTTAACCTTTGAACAACAAACTATCATATATACATAACAATGTTGGTTGAAAGGATTGATACTGGTAGAACACATTGAAGAGATATGATAATGTGTAAGATGATTTCCTATAATTCAAGCAATTTGAACAATGTTGGTTGAAAGGATTGATAGTTGTAGAACACATTGAAGAGATATGATAATGTGTAAGATGATTTCCTATAATTCAAGCAATTGAGTATACCATTGATTTGTAGTGTGGTTTTTAATGGAATTCATTGTTGTTGAATTTTGGAACATATATAAATCATATCTCAGAAGCAAGTGAGCATACCATTGATTTGTAGTCTGGTTTGTAATGAAATTATTTGTTGTTGAATTTTGGAACATATAGAAAACATATCTCAGGACATGTAGAGATAAATAATTGTTGTATCAATTATATGACATTGAATAAGATCATGATTAGGGATGTACATTTATTACCTCTTGTAGAACTAAGAATTAATAGATTAAGAAGTTATTTCTCCCAAGAAGAGGTGGATAGTCTAAAGACACCATTACAATACTTAAGCACAAATGAGCATAGTTCAACATACAATAAGAAACACAAAGAACGGAAAAAAATTCCATGATGGATCGATCCATAAGACTATTTATATATAGCACCAAATTGTAATTAACTCCCTTGAAGGGAGGACAACATCGTCCACTTTGATTGGTTAGGTCACATAATGAACTCAAATTTGTCTCAACCACTCTCATGGTTGACTTGATCGACCAATCAAATGCTCACGATCACATAGTGGACTCTCCTAGTATATTATTGACTATTGACTGATTGTCTCCAAAATATCCAGAGATATGATGAACCTACTTAACCCGTTGGTCTAACAACCCCCCATTAACACAAATTTCTAGATATTTAAAAGGTGAAATTAACTTTCCTTTACACCCCTTCCATAATTCTAACTTCCCAAAGCCCAAGTATAGCCTAAAGTAACTTCACAAACTTAGCTTCCATCGAAAGCTTTGTAAATATATCAACCCCCTAATCATTTGTCCTGTAGTAAATAAGAGACAAAACAACATCCTATAACAACTACCTTCCAACTACCTTAAATAAGGAGTATGAAGCCCCACATGCATCATCTTATTGTGAGTGACTAGATTCTAAGCTACATGTATTGCACTTTGATTGTCACAATACACTATGGTTGATGTCTCCACTAGAAATCCAAGCTCACACAAGAGGTTATGAATCCACATTGCCTTTTTGCCAACACTAATTGTACCATGATGCTTTGCTTCTGCGGTTGAAAGTGAAACTACCTTCTACTTTTTACCAGATCAGATTATAGGTCTTGAGTCAAGATGAAACATATAACCAGATGTAGACTTCTTGTCATTTCCATATCTATCCCAATCCGAGTTAGTATTGCTAACCAACTAGTTCACATTATCACTATAGTGTTTTATACCAAGTTGATAGGTACCCTTGATATATATAACAATTCTCTTTGTGACCTTTAAGTAATTCTCTGGTGGATCCTACATGAATCGAGAGACCACACTATCAACAAAGGAAATATTAGGTCAACTTCGAGTTAGATAAATATGACTACCAATAAGTTTCTTGTAGAGAGTAGTGTCAACTTAAAGAGAATTACACTCTTTAGTTAGCTTCACTCCCCATTGCTAAGGTGTAGCACATGGTTTGTAGTGTTCCATTTGTTGAAATTTTGGTATGCTCATTTAAGCATAGACAATGTCACATCATTGTCACCCAACGATAGACATTCACATATTCCACCCCCGAGCACACTAACCTTTACTTAGAATAATTCCGGTAAGCCTACTCCAGAACCAATAGATAAACCCTAGCTACTAACTGCAACAACAACTCAAGACAAGTAGAGTGCTCCTTCTCCAAGAGTAGCGCACAAGAGAGAGAGTCTCCATATCCACAGAAAAAGTTCCATACACAATTGCAGCAGCTGCAGCTACACTACTCTCTCAAAATTGTGCCATACTTAGCAAGAATATCCCTAAGAGTTTCACCAAGCACCACTAAGAATATCACCAAGAGTTTCACCAAGAACCACCAAGAGAATCACCAAGAATATCACTTGATAGTGCTAGAGAGAGACCAAGACCAAGAGATGACCATACACCATTATTCCTCTTTATAGCTGTAGTTGTAGCTACAACTGCAACTCTCCATAAGACTTGTGCTCTAACTAGTTATACAAATGAGCTAAAATGTCCTCTATTTATATTAATCCGTCCAATGACTTTTCTGGCTGGGTCGATCTGAATTTCTGGTAATTATATTTTCTGTTTATCTTTTTCATGTGGAGCCGACTCGTCTTTCTAGAAGATAATATTATAATATTATTTATTTTGCTAGGCCGACTTGACTTCTAGGGTTTCCACACATCTGTTTAGTGGTTCACTTGCTTCCAAAATATTGTATTCTAAGTAATAGGTTACACATGGAGGTTAATACCTCCTGCAACTACCAAAAACATCAATACTCCCTATTAGCTAGGGAGGTATTAACTAAGATGTTCTTCATGTAGTGGTATCAAATGCATCCATCCATTTAACATGGTATGGGAAATAATCACATGGTCTTGCAGACCAATCTACATGTAACATCACCATAGACACACATGATATCATATGATCAAATAGATCATGTAACAAGTATCACCATCACAGCTGCACATTATCCATCATAAGAAGTTCTGCACTTTCACTTGAGTAGCGTACCATCCTTTGTTGGAGTAACATACCAACCTACACTGGGGTAATATACCAGTCTGCGTTGGAGTAGTGACGCAAGCTGACCCTCAGC
>ML782058.1:1322918-1333040 GCA_009831015.1 Picea engelmannii | reverse complement strand
TTTTTTTTATCAGGTATATGGGTACCTGTCAAAAAAATTCCACCAACACTTAAGAAAGCATGTAGTTCAAAAATATTTGGGTTCCAAGTTGCCAGAAGTCCCCTAGAATTCCCGACAGAGCTAACAACACAAATCATCCAATTAGGACAAATAGAACACATAAAATTTCTGGCCTTTTCCTCTGAGAGTAATGTCTCTTGTAAAAAAACATTATTCGTCTTAGAAATGGATATAAGTCATCGCATGGATGGCGGTTTGAGGGTACCACCCACCCCTCTTATGTTTAGGGTCAATAGGATCATGATTTGGCCCTTGCAAGGGCTTTCATTGCTCTAAGCACCCCAAGATCAGGAGTGGATTCCAGAAATTGTACACCATAAATTGTTTCTGTCCCTAATTTTCTACGTGCACTACAGGTTTTAATAGGAGACACCTCAAAACCAATACCCCGAGACCAAGCCAATGAATTCCATTTTTCATCTCTAGTTTCTGTCACACTGTCACTCAAAACACTATATCCATTCCCATGAATGGATTCCATACCCCGGAAGGTTGGTAAAGGAACATGGTTAACTAAACCACTCCGATTAGGAGAAAGGATTTGGGTATCTGGATCAACACCATGTTATAACTCAGTAACCAAAGGACCCTGTGTGGAAGTAACAATCCCATCAATGCGAGGTTCCAACTCAGATGTAGCAGGAACCATTCCCGATAAAGCATCACAGTCCCCCCTAGTTTGTACAGAATGTGGTGAGACCACATAATTCCCAGCAGTATCAAAACAGGCCTCAATATAGTTGGATGAAACCTTAGAAATACCATATCGTATAGGATCTAAAATAGTAGAATGAAAAGACTTCTCTAAGTAATCACGTTCCCATGAAGAAATCTTGTAATACAGAGAAGGGAAGTAGTATCTTATCTTACCATTAAAGGAGCCCAAGAGGAGATATTTAAAATTTTCTTCATTCCCCGTGGTGTAAGACCCCAATTCTTCAAAGTCCCCTTCACTCAAGTACTGATAAGTGATTGGAGAATCCATAGAGTCCTCCAAAAATCCCCCTCCCAATGGGAAGGGACAATCTCTACATAGATGACCAGTCCTTTTGCTTAAATTACAATAGAAGGGAATTCCTTGATAATCAATCCTCTGTATCGTCACCTACCCTCTCCATTCAAACTCCAAAGATTCCATGAGGCCAGCTTGTATATCCACCTCAACTAACACACGAGCCATACGTTTATCCGGATCAAGTAGGCTCTTTTCATCCACCTTGAGGAAGCGACCTATCAAATTTCCAATGGCCATCAATGCCTTCTTATTCCATAAGTTGAGGGGAAACCCTGGAAGTGGAACCCACACATGGCGATGACTGAAAAATTCAGTAGCCGGGTGAAACCTCGTACGCCAGCGCTTTAGCATGAAACTACCTCCTTCAAAATCCCAGAAGCCACTAAGTATAATCTCAACATCTTCCAGTATTTTGAATACCAAACCAAACCACCCATACGATAGAGTCATAAATTTTGGAACATACCCGATGATGGGTATATAGGTTCGCTCCATCCACACTGAAAAATGAAGGTTACACTTTGAATTATATGCAAACCTACCTACTAACACACATAATGAAAGTTTACACATCTCCTCTAATCCCACATCCATCCCAATAACCAAATGGTGCCTACCCTTCTTTGGCTTCCAAACCCTTGTCACTTTTTTATTGCATGTCTCCTTAACCCGTAAGGCCTCACTCCATAAACACTCTGTGCTAAGACCTATATATTTCCTATGCAGATTCCGCTTTATAGTAACCTACCTCTCACTACCAGAGGCAAGCTCACCTCCACTACACTTCTCTGAAAACTTAAACCCCAAGATAGGAGATATAGGGTTCTTACCAGTATCCCAATCATTCAAGATATTCGCTAAAACCTCCTGACGAGCACTAAACAGTTCTGGATCACATATAGGTGGGTAAACCTCCTCAGTTCCCAAAGTATCCAGCTCCACCACCTTGTGCATAACATTAACATGACTTAAAGGCGTCTTTAATGAAGAGTAGTAGTATTTACGAGGTGCATCATCACCTGTACCGATAATAGAGTTTTCTATAGAATTGATATGACCTTTTTGTCCCAAAAATCCCTCGACTGTATCGCCCATAATGTCACTGACTAGGAATCCCTCCCATGTGTCCTTACAACCAATAGAATGGAAGCATACTCCAACAAACTCCACCCAAGTATTATGAAGGTCCTACCACCAAGATATCCATCGCATAAAATATGTAATGAAGAACCGATAGGACATTAAAACCCATAAATATTATCTATGTTACCCCACTAAAGAGACTGGACGTCAAGATCCCACCATTATCCTTCTACAACAAGGCTAAAAATAGTAAAATTCATCAGAACTTCCCAAAATAATTTAAACCCATACTATAAATATCATCTCGCCAAAAAAAACCTCCAACCAGTTCCTTATAATAGTAAAACTCCATTAGAAACGTTAGCTAGAAGGTACCATACCCATACTTCATCCATCCCTCTAGAAATTCAACCTACCTGGAACCACCTCATTATTGTGTACCAACTACGGGGTACCTAAATTAGCGCATTTAGTAATCTTAGGTGATGATTAACTTAACTTGAAGCTTAGGTGATGATTATTTTAAATTAATATTCTTGATAGTCTCATACACTCTTGGTTGAGAACTCATTGTTTGATTAATCAAACTTGAGAAATGACAAAATTTAAGCACTGTGTACACTTAGCCACATATCACATTGAAGCAATGTGTATTTTGCTAGGCCAATATTTGATCAGATTCAAGTCTTCAATTTTTTTTTTAACTCAATCTCTTGTCATCACATCTATAGGGAAAGAATGGAGAAGTGGATGGACTTTCAAACACTAGTCTACAAATAGAGCTTGGACAAATGACATATTCAAGAGCTCAAGGATGGCCAACACTTTGAACATTTTCATCCCACTTTTTTCTAAGTTTATTTTGGATGGAGTATATAGTGTTGTTGATGTATCAAATATCTAGGAGGATTTATGGTTTATTTTGATTATCTAGAAAATTGGCGCACCTTTCTAACAAATCTGTGTTTAGAAATCTAAGTGTTTTTAGAGAGAGGTTTTTGGCTCCCTTGTGGAAGCCAACATTTGTAATAATTTGCATTGTCAAGCAAATGCCAGAAGGGAAGTTCTTATTTCCTTATTTTTGTTTAAGATGATAGAAATGCTTAAATTCATATGTGAAATGCAATTTTATCTTACTATGAATAAAATTATGGGTTTTTTTTTGAGAAAAAAAACTTGTGTAATCTACTCCAAGTTATATATTGGTTTCCTTAAATTCTAGCATTGTCATGCAAGCCAATTAGTAAGTCTATGTCTAAAGAATAATGAATTTATATTAAGTATTTTAACAAAAATGGGTTTTTAAAATATTGATAGGTACCTAGTTGGATTGATAGTTTTCCTAAAATCTTCAAATCACTTGTGCCCTGGCACTACTTTTCGATGTTCCCATGTATTAGGGTCCTACCCTAACTTGTCTTCTTTAGACTACTTAAGATTTAGTTGATTGTTATATGCAACCATCCATTTTGAATAAGGCCCATTGGATAGTAGTGGATAGATATTCTATGTAAAAGGGTCCACTTTATAAGGTCCACTAGGTAGCTGGTACCCATTAGTGACAGGATCACAAGTAGTTAAGGCTTTTTCTATGAAAAACCTATTTAAAGAGATATGAGACTATGGAATTATTGTCTTGTGTTGTGTATTTGGATATTTCTTAGTGGAAGGTCACCCCACCTTAAGAGGTAAGTGAATATTGCATTCTTCTTCACATTATCAATCTACAAGGGTATTTTTTCATATTTTACCTTATTGTCTCTTGTTTCTGGTTAATCTCCAATTTTATTCTTTGTATACTTGATTGTGCTCCAATTTTCAATGGTTAAGGAACACCACACCATCATAATTATAAAAAACTAGTTCTTTTTAGGGATACAATATAGTCCAATGTGGCAAGCCTATTCTAATAGTTTTCAAAAGTTAAAAATTTACCCCTGTTGATCTTGATCTTTGATTAATAGGGAGAAAAATTCCAAGGCCTTGTAACTGTAACATTTCGTGTTGTTATTGTTGAGTATGTGTTATATTTTTTGCATGACTAGCTCTAGTGTCTTCTATGTTGTGCCGAGCATGCAAGGGTTCAAGGGAAGCACCCCTGAATATTTTTTTTCCTTGGGAAACATGCCACCTTTTTTGCCTTGTTTTTCATGTCGCCTCGATTTTTCATGTCCATTGTTGGGCATTTTTTTGGCACATGGTTTTTTGTCGATGATTTTCTATTTCTGGTTAAGGAATTATGGTTGTTGACTAATCCAGGTCATTGGGTTAGGGTTTTGGATGCCGATGGATCCTATATGTATATTCTATTGTAAACAATGTATGATGTGAATGGATATAGAATATGTTGGTTTTACCGGTTTTGGTTTCCAGGGGAAAAATCTCCGTGTAATGTGTGTATTTTCCATTGTATATTTTCTGTTCTTTTACTGCAATTCTGTTTGCAGTAAATACTTGTACAAGGTTAAAATCTACATTTGGTATCAGAGAAATTATTGGCTTCAAGGGGACGCCTTTGTGGTTATGGGTTTGGCTTAGGGATGTGATAAGCCTTGTTACAGTGGGAGATCTAAGTTATTGATTCTTTAGGTGAAGAGAAATGGTGAGAAATTCAAAAATGGATATTGAGAAGTTTAATGGGAAATTTTTTGAGATGTGGAAGCTCAAGATGGAAGATCTATTGGTGGACATAAATCAGTGGATCACAGTGGATCCATGTACTACACCTACAAGAAATTCAACAGACGACTAGAAAAAGTTGGGTTGGAAGGCAAAGAACACAATCCCACTGTGTCTCTCAGATTCAATATTATTGAATGTGTCAGAGGAATCTACAACCAAGGATTTATGGGATACATTGGGGAAGTTGTATCAGTCTAAGTCCCTAGTTAATAAACTATTCCTGAGAAAGAAGTTGTATAACCTGAGGATGAGAGATGGAGACTCGGTGGCAGAGCATTTGAAGGCTTTCAATACTATGTTAAGTCATTTAGTATCTGTTGAGATTAAAATTTCAGATGAAGATAAGTGTATCAATTTGCTGTGCTCTTTACCAGACTCGTGGGATAGTTTGGTTGTGGCCATAGGTAGTAATACAACCGCCTTGAAGTTTGATGAAGTGGTCTCATCCTTGTTGTCAGAGGAGATGAGACATAAGAACATGGAAGAACATAGCACAGATGCATTATTTGCAAGAGGACGCTCCCAAGGAAGAAATAGATCTAAGTCCTCAAGTGAGAGATATAAGTCTAAGGGTAGATCTAAATCTTCTGGAAAGTTTGTAAAGGTATGCTAGATATATGGAAAAGAAGGGCACTGTAAGAAGTAGTGTAGATCCAAAGTTGAGAAAAAGAAGGGATCTGAAGAAGCTCCTTTTACAAAAGAAAATACCTTCAAGGAAGAAGGAGGGGATGTGTACTTGGATTCTTCATTCACACATGCAGATCAAGAGGAAAGGTTGGTTGACTCAGGTGCATCATTTCATATGACTCCCCATGGGGAGTGGTTATGTGAATATGAAAGATATGATGGAGGTAATGTTTTCCTGGGTGATGACTCGACAAACCAGATCATAGGACAAATAAAATTCAAGTTGAGTTTCATAGATGGAAGGATTAGAACACTACCTAATGTTCTGCACATCTTAGGATTGGCCATAAATTTGATTTCTGTAAGAAAAATTAACGATGCAGGAGTAAAGACAATATTTGAAAAGGAAACCTGCATGATGGTTCGAGGAGAAATGGTGTTGCTGAAGGGAGTTTGGTTTGGAAATCTGTATAATATGCAAGGAATCACTATTAATGATGGGTGTAATAGTTCCATTGTTCCTGATATTGGAGTTGAAGAAGAAAGAACTCCTACAGTCTCTAGAGAAATCGTTATGTTGTGGCATCAAAGACTGGGCATATAAGAGAGAAGGGTCTTTGACTACTACATGGTAAATGTATGGTTGAAGGTATGCCTAATTTCTCTCTGGATTTTTATTTCCGTGAACATTATGTATATGGGAATAAAAATCGAGTAAGATTCCCCTCTGAAGAAATGAGGGAAAAAGGAATTTTACAGCTAGTTCACAGTGATGTGTTTGGACCTGTGTTGGTTCCATCATTGGGAAAATCTATGTACTATGTCTCATTTATAGATGAATTCTCAAGGAATTCTTGGAGATATTTTCTCAGGAAGAAATATGAAGTCTTTGGCAGGTTTAAAGAGTTTAAGGCTCTTGTTGAGAATCAAATAGAGAAAATAATTAAGGTGCTAAGGACAAATACCGATGGAGAGCTTTGTGGGAATTAATTTGAATAATTCTGTAAGAAGTGCGGTATAGAAAATCAGAAGACTACTCCATATACACCTCAACATACTAGAGTTGTAGAAAGGATGAATATGACGCTGATGGAAAAAGAAAGGTGCATGCTCAGTGGTATTGGGTTAGGGAAATAATTCTGGGCAGAGGCAGTGGGTACTGCATGTTACCTGGTAAACAAATCACCCTCATCAACACTAGATGACAAGACTCCACAAGAGGTATGGAATAGTAAGAAACCTTCTCTCACACATCTCAAGGTATTTGGATGTGAGGCCTATGTTCATGTTCCAAAGGAAAACATGAGCAAGATAGATAAGAAGGCTGAAAATTGTATCTTTATTGGATAGAAAGATGATCTTAAAGGTTCTAAGATTTTGAGCATAGAAACTAAGAAGGTTGTGTATAGCTAAGATGTGGTATTTAGAGAAATAAAATATGTTGTCAAACATGATTTCCTACCAAGTAAGGAAGAACTAGAGAAAATAGAGTTTAATTTAAAGGACGATGAATCAAACTCTATAGAAGAACATGAATCAGAAGAAGAATATCCTCATACTCAAGTATTGAGTAGACCGGTTCGGGAAAGAAGACAACCAAAAAGGTATACTCCACCTGATTTTCATTCAAATTTTTCTTTGTCTATTACTGATGATGATCCTAGAACTATTAGGGAGGCAGTGGATTCAAAGGATGTAAAACTCTAGAAAAGGCCATGGATGGAGAAATGGTAGCCTTGGATAAGAATGAGGTTTGGGATCTAGTGGAGTTTCTGACAGGAATAAATCCTATTGGAAAAAAATAGGTATTTAAAAAGAAGTTGAATGCAGAAGGAAAAGTGGAGAAATGCAAAGCTCGATTAGTAGCAAAGGGTTATTCCCAGGTTGAGGGAATTGATTTTGGTGAGATTTTTTCTCCTGTTTCCAAGTTAACTTATATTAGATTTTTTTAATCTGTTGCTACTGTGTTTGATTTTGAAGTAGAACAGATGGATGTCAAGACAACATTCCTACATGGGGATTTGGAAGAAGAAATCTACATGAAGCAACTAGAAGGTTTTGCTGTGAAGGGAAAGAATGAGCTAGTATGCAAGATGAAAAATTCCCTGTATGGTTTAAAACAATCACCAAGGATGTGGTATAAAAAATTTGATACTTATATGTTTGGACTTGGCTTCACAAGAAGCAAAGAGGATCACCATGTGTATTTTAAATTAATTGGTGATCATTTGATTTATTTGGTCTTGTATGTGGATGACATGTTTCTGATAGGAAACAACAAGGAGATTATCCATGATGTGAAAAATTGGTTGTCCTCTAAATTTGACATGAAGGATCTTGGTTATGCAAATTTCATTTTGGGCATGGAAATTAAAAGAGATTGGGAAAATAGGAAACTATGGTTAAATCAAAGAAAATATGTGGACATAATATTGCAGAGGTTTAATATGTAGGAATGTAAACCGGTCAGGGTCCCTATTCCTCTAGGTGTAAATTTATTTACGGATCAGTGTCCGAAGACACACGAAGAGGAGGAGGACATGTCTCGTGTTCCTTATGCGAGTGCAATTGGAAGTTTGATGTATGAAATAGTCTGTACTAGAATGAACATTGCACATGCAGTGGGAGTTTTGAGTAGGTATATGTCAAAACCAAGGAAGGAGCATTGGACAACAATAAAGAGGGTTTTCAAGTATTTGTGAGGCACTGCTAGATATGGATTGTGCTACTAAGGAAGAATAGGATTGGAAAAAGTGTTGGATATACATGGATTTGTGGATGTAGACTAGGTTGGAGATCTAGATCATAGGAGATATACAAGCGGGTATGTGTTTAACATGTTTGGAGGAGAAATCAATTGGATGAGAAAAATACAATATGTAGTGGCACTTTCAACTACAAAAGCTGAATACATGGAAGCCACTCATGCAACGAAGGAAGCAATATGGATACAAATATTGTGTTCAGGTATTGGGTTGGTACAACAAGATGAAAGGATAGATTGTGACAGTTAGAGTGCAATTTTTCTGGTGAAGAAACCGATTTATCATTCAAAGACAAAGCATATTGATGTTCAATATCACTTTGTGAGAGACATAGTCGAAGAAAATAAAGTGTTGCTGATGAAGGTGGACACTTTGAATAATGTTGCAGATTCATTAACAAAATATGTGAGCACTAGAAAGTTCTCTTAGTGTAGAAAATCTATGGGAATTGCTGCCATGGATTATTGACTATGTAACCTTGTATGCAAAGAAAACAACAAGTGGGAGAATGTTGGGTATGTGTTATATTCTTTGCATGAATATATATAGTGTCTTCTACGTTGCACCGGGTGTGCAGGGGGGTTTGGGGGTAGCGTGCCTGAATTGTTTTTCCTCAGGAAATGTGTCACCTTTTTTGCCTCATTTTTTGTGTCGCCCCGATTTTTGTGTCCATTGTTGGGCGGTTTTATTAGGGTTGCTGACTAATCCAGGTCACTGAGTTAGGGTTTTGGATTCTATTGGATCCTATATGTATATTGTATTGTAAAAAATGTATGATGTGAATGAATATAGAATATGATGGTTTTCCCGATTTGGGTTTCCATGGGAAAATATATGTGTAATGTGTGTATTTTCCATTGTATCTTTTCTGTCCTTTTACTGAAAATATGTTTGTAGTAAATAAATGTACAAGGTTAAAATCTACAGTTATTGTTATTTATGTAAATGATTGCACATTCCACATGCCATAACTTCCTCCTTCTACTAATATGTATATATATGAAATCAGAAACCCATGATTATTAAACCCATAGGTAATGATGGAAAATATGGAATGTAATATGCATTTGATAGGAAATGTATTGATTGATGCAAAGAGGCCAATAGAGTATAAAAATATCATGCATTATACTATGCACAAGGAGGCCCAAAAGTAGATACTTAGTTGTTTCGATACACAACTTGTTGCCCATCATGCATCTCAACTTAACTCCATGTAACCATTATTTGGATAAAAATGAAAAAAAAAACGTGTTGATGTTATTGCAGTGGCCACCTTAATATTAAACCTTTTTATTGGTTTCTAAATAGTGACTAACATGCATAAATTATAAAATTCTAGTTTCAAGTTTTTTGTGAGAATTGTGAATTACAATTTTTTATGTAAGAGACAGCCTTCCATGCTCTTTATTATATAAATAATTCAAATGGTTGATAGAGGATTTGAATTTAGAAATGTATAGTTTAAATCTGCCGCCCATTTGAAAAAATATGCCATATGCCTTCGTACCATAGCCCATAGTATACATTTTATTTCTATCACCTACTGATCCTTACTGATAACTTTGTTAGAAATGACTGCATAGAGACAACTCATAATAGGGAAGCCTCAATAATTATTTTATACCTATTCATACTATTGAGAAGGATTTTAGAACCTTCATATACACCAATTCACTAGACTACAAATCATTGGAAATCATTTGACGCCATTGCATAAATGAGTGTACATAATCATATATGGAAAGCTCATCAAAGTATGTTTGGCAGGGAATCCCAAAGTATAGTTGGAAGTCCACTAACACTATTCAGTACCTTCAAAATATCCTTAAGAATAATTTGATTGTGAACCTAGGTAATGGTGTGTGAAGTTGAGGAATCCCCCCCCCA
>ML782058.1:1295204-1307919 GCA_009831015.1 Picea engelmannii | reverse complement strand
TTTACATTCCACTTGAACAATCAATTCAACTTCTACATGTCATTTGATGCCCACTTCCTAATGACAATGAATTGGTTCAATAGTTATTGTCGATGCACTGTACACATGTTGCTTTTGATCTTGTAATCCATTGTACATTTTGTCAATTCATTGAGGTTAATATATGCATCCTCAAAGAAACCATTAATATTGATCTATTCCATGGTAACGTTAAGTGATATTCTACCAAGAACCAAAATCAACTTAGTCCTCAATCATTCAACTACTCATAGACCATACTACATGAAGAATTGACCAATAAACATTCTTAGAAACTTTTAGGTTTTTGTTGACATGTTCTAGAAACATGCATCCATTATTTCCATTAATTGTCCATCAATGTGATCTTCAAGTTAATTATGCATAGTTCAGTAAATCTATCACTTCCATATTAGGTCAGTTCTCTCCTAGTGGAACTTCCTGAAAAACTTAGTACTTAGTCGCACTTTGACCTAATTGACTAAATTATGCATAGTTCAGTAAATCTATCACTTTCATATTAGGTCAGTTCTCTCCTAGTGGAACTTCCCAAAAAAACTCAGTACTTAGTCGCACTCTGACTTAATTGACTATTTGACTTCTTACATGATTCCTAGGAAATGTTTAATTTGTCTACTCAAATTCCTTTAATATCATGATTGACCTCCACATATTTGTGTTTCCATCATGCACTTGTGGAGAAAATATACTTGTATATCAAAATTTACAAAGATATATTTCAATAAAGATTAGTAATTGATAATGAAAACTGTTTTACAAAATAAATGACTTCTCAAAATACAAGTCAAAGGGTGAGTCAAGTAATAAGTTTTAACTTTTAATTGGATATGTTAATTGGGTCTAGCTCAAGTGTCAGAGAGGAAAATTTCGTATCTACCCCACCTAGGACCAAACTTCACTTTTGACATGTTTTCTTTTCATGAGAAGACTATTGATTAGGTCTCTTCATGAGTTAATTTTTTATTGGGGATGGAAAGATAACAACAATCTCATTCTAACACATATCTGTGTGTGTAACCTCTAACCAAAATTTTGGTTGGTAACCTACCAAGCGTACTCAATTGTTAACGTAATCAATTGTTACCCCCAACTCCATCCACTCGTCGCTCTTCCTCTCTAGAGGAAAACCATGATAGTTTGGTCATTGTTCTACTATTTTTATTTCATTGTGAAGTAATTATTTTGTTAGTTAATGTTTAAAATCCATATAGTTTATAAGTTTCACCTTTCTATATAAATTTCAAGAATCTACTTTGAATAATTTTCACACATTAACCATTCAACACATAATAACATATCCATTACATTGACTAGGAAGGCATAAAGTTCCATTTGAAGCTCTCGTTTTACTAGTTTTGTAGATACCTTATGACACTTTCCTATATCCCTTGGATTTATTCATCATTTGAGATCTTTGGTAGTATATACAAATATATTGACTTTATTTTTTAGGGATGTTGATATTTACAAAATTTTGTGTGTTGGTGTAATTTACTAGTATTGTGGCATTGTTGCTCTTTAAATGAAAAGGAAAAGAGCTGAAAGCAACTTTCTAATGAAAACCCATATCATATGGGAGTTTTTATGTTAGAAATAACATTTTATCCCTACCTTCTAGTTAACAAAAACTCTTCATAAGTATTGATATTTCATTGAATTTCGATTTGATAGTATTTTTAATGATATACCAATGTTTTGTAGAATGATCTCATTCTCCATTCTCAAATAATTTAGCCAAAATTCATACGATTTACAATTGTTTTCAAGGTAAAAATAGGTTTTGGACATGGAGGGATATGATGTTAGGTTTAATAATCAACAACAAATAAAATCAAAACTATATCAAACAAGGGAGTTGGGAGTTTATAGTTAAGAAATACCTTAGTGGAAATATGGTTCCTTTATGTAACAATTAGGTATAAATCCCTTAGTGGAAATCTTTTAGTGGAAATCCCTTAGTTGATAATAAAATTAGGTCCCTTTATGTATTCCTTAGTGGAAATCCCTTAGTTTATAGTAAAATTAGGCCCCTTTATGTAACTTTAGGTGACCATAAAATATTTCACAGTTATGTATTTAGTTCAACTATATCCACAACTATCCAACAATTTGTCCTTAAATCTCTCAAGTGATACCAATATATAATATAGCATTTGCACAGTTCATATGTTATATAATATAACATTATCACAAATGTTACATTTTCTCCACCTCATCTTAATTTATATTAGGAATACAAATAACCCTCAATCCCATCCCATTTACCATGACAATAAAGGAATTAGTATAAAAACTCAATGACATTTAAATAATACTAATGGGAATTTTAAAGAAATGGCATATAATCCATGTTCATGCAAGACCTCACCTCGTTGTGATTAAAACATGGGTGTGTGAGGTTATGAAGATTAAACTCTTTGTTTTGGGGATTTTAATGCATTACATTATATGTGGTCTTTGTGGATCAAACCATAGGGAACTTTTAACGAATCTTAAAGAAATGTTTTAATGCGTTTTTTTAGTGGATCCAACCATAGGGAACTTTTAAAGAATCCACTTGCTTGTTGTTTTTCTGAATTGATTTCCCTTGGCGAACCCAACTTTCTGATTTCAATGACTTCTTTGTGTGGGTTTTATTGATTATTATGAAAAGTTTGCCGTTTTATCTTCTTTCCCTTATCCCTTTAGTCATTAGTCCTTGCCTGAGCAGTCGGTCAGGAGCTGAATCGACGATCGTCACTTCGGTGTTTAAAGACCTATAGATTCAAATGCCCTACTTTTCTGTGCATGGATGATGAGTGAATGATAAGAATTTGTCCTGCTATCTATCCCTTACTTATCTTTTAGTTGATTGATTCTTGGATGAATGTTTAGTCTTTGTGTCTTCTTCTTTGATGTGGATTTTGAATGATAAACCTCTGAGTGGAATGACAATCCCTTGGCGAACCCAACTTTTGATTTCAATGAATTCTATGTGTGGGTTTTATTGATTATTGTGAAAAGTTTATGGTTTTATCTTCTGTCACTTATCCCTTTAGTCATCAGTCCATGCTTGAGTAGTTGACCAGGAGCTGAATTGATGATCGTCACTTCGGTGTTTAAAGACCTATAGATTCAAATGCCCTGCTTTTCTGTGCATGGATGATGAGTGAAGGATAAGAAATTGCCATGCTGTCTATGGACCCGTTACTTATATTTGAGTTAATTGATTCATGGCTGAATGTCTAGTCTTTGCGCCTTCTAATGAGCGAGTACCTTTGCGGCTTGATTGTTTAAAACTTGTAACATCCCTCTCTTGTGCATTGAGCGAAATTATTCTTTGAGGACACTTGCTCGCAAGTGATCCAGATTATTATGCTATTAAAACATTTGATTTTGATTATGAGGTGTTATGGGTTGATGTCATGTTGTTTTTTTGCATTGACATAGACAGGTGCTATTGACTTAGTTTTACTGAGTGTGCAGGATTTCAGACCTCGAGGATGAAGAGGCATCGAGGGAACTCCTTGGAATCCGGATCGATTCGGGGAGTGAACCATTGGGGTTTGATTGTTTTATATGTGATATTAGTGCATATAATTAGTAGATATGATTATGGATATATTGCTGACATGATTCATTGATGATGCAGGTTGACGATAGCTTGCCAACCATACTCACATGTGAAGTAGAGGGGTCACGCATGAATACCAGAGATATTGAGGGAGAGGTGTGGAAAACATTCCTGCCACAGTCTACTAGCACTCCCGTAGTGGCTCAAACTGTAGGTTAACATTTACCTAGTTTGAGAGGACCCACGATGCCGTGAGGAAAGACTACGATAGTCGCTCATGATGATTCTAAGGGGTGCACAATAAGGCGGGGGCCTTATTCCTTAGAGGCCCTTAGTCTCCCACAAGTTCACCTGGCGGAGTATTGACTCCAGGGGTTTTGATGTCTACCAAGTCAGTTAAGAGGTGAGTGGAACCCTTGGAGCACGTGGTGCATCCTGAAGGGCACGTCATGCAAAAAAAATGGAAAGAGGCGAGTGGCACCCTTGGAGCACGTGGTGCATCCTGAAGGGCACGTCGCGCAAGGAAAATGGAAAGATGCGAGTGGCACCCTTGGAGCACATGGTGCATCCTGAAAGGCATGTCGCGCAAAGGAAACATATGAGGTGAGTGGCACCCTTGGAGCACCTAGTGCATCCTGAAGGGCATGTCGTGTGGTTAATGATAAATAAATGAATCCAGATGGCCTTAGGACTAATAACATGTAAGAAATTTTTAAAACAAATTCCCTAATAAAATGTCGCCCAACACGAAAATTAAAATCTAGGTCTAAATTATACTAGTGACATCATTTTCTCTATCCTTTAAAACACACACACACACACACACACACACACACACGCACACACATATATAAATAAATATATTTATTTATAAAAATAAAAATAAAATAAATAATTGTTTTTTTATATTATGGTAATTTAAAGTTTATTAATTAAAAAGTGAAAAGGGAGAAAGTTAATTTCTACACCTACCAATTTGAGTTCTAAATGAAAAGGGGAAAGAGGGAAAATCTAAAATATTAGGAAACTAGGAAAAGATGGAAACATAAAAAGAAAAAGGAAACACGAGGGAAAAAGTAGAAAGTCAAACTTAGTAAGGTATCTACCATTTAAGAACTTTCTAATTTTAAACTGAACTAGCAAATTAAAAATGGGGAAAGTCATTAAAACCTGTAAGGGAATTTGGGGACACCTAGGAGCGATTCTAGGAGTGACTCTCGGTGGGTGAGGGAAATAAGGGTAATTAATTAATTAAAAAAATTAGTTTTTGGAGGAATGAAGGGGATGCGTGACACTTGTATGGAGAGGAATTTTAATGAATTAATTTATTAAACATTAAATAAAATGAGATTTGGGAAAGTAAGGGACTTCAAAACTCTATATAATGAAGGGAGGAGAAGGATGAAGGATCTCTTCTGTTTGCGTAACGTTACGCTGCATAAATCTATACTTGACTGACTTAACTTGTGGGAGTTGGGATACCCAGCTCAGTGAGGAGTGGTAGCTCAACCTTGAAAGGCAAGCTGAGAGCTAGCTGAATCTCTGGATAGTGTGCATGGCCCCTTTGTGGCTCGGGGGGCTAAGGGGGAAGAAGAGTACCCCTAGCGTTGGCTGAGAGGTACCGGTGAAGTCTCATCGGTCAGCAAGCGGGAGTTGTATGAAGAGCACGGGACATCAACTTAGAGCGAGCGATCAAGCAACAATACACTTTATTTATTTTTGTATGGTAGACTATAGTAGGATTTATGCTTTGGATCTGCATGTTTTTTTTTTTTGTTTGTTAATTGGTCCAGACCTTCTTGGCATCGGGATTAACATTTGGCTTGAGAAACCGCGACTCAGGGGCATCTAAGCTGTCAAAATCACCTGGGGATTGCACCCAGCCTGAGCCACACCAACCCTTAACATGGTTGGATTTTTTGTCCCTGCAGGTTTCGAACCGGTGAATTTTCAACACGGAGTGGCTTAACAACACACTCCATCACTGACTGTCCTACACCTCAGGGATGCTTTGGATCTGCATGTTTAATTGGGTAAGTAAATTGATTTTCTTAGCGTTCTAGTTAGTGACTGAATTTCTTTTTCCATAGCCTAGCTCGATGATTGATTGACTCCCATGGCCTTCGATTCCCGACATGTCTTGACTGCCCTATGGTGTATTGATTTGTGAATATTGTGGTTGTTGGCCTTTCATCCCTAGCTCATCAGTCCTCGCCTGAGTAGTCGGCCAGGAGCCTGATCTACGGTCGTCGCTTCGGTGTTAATAGAACTATGTATCTCAATGCCCTGCTTTTCTGTGCATGGATGATGAGTGAAGGACGTTCCTGTCAGCCGTCTACCTCCATTGTTGTTCTTGGCTGATTGCTTGACTTGTGCCTTCTAGCCAAGACTCCTGCGTATGGATTATCTTGCGTCCTTGTTGGTTTTTCTCTACGCCTTGACTGATAGAATCTCTGTGATCATTCAATGACTTTTCCCAATAGATCCTTGCGGTTCTCTTACTTTCATCCGCGTTGTATTTGTATTTCAACAATGGAAAAATGAATTGATCCATGTTTGCATTTTTGTATTGGTATTCTGGCAATGGAAAAACAAATTGATTCATGTCTGCATTTTTGTATTGGTATTCTGGCAATCAAAAAATGAGTTGATTCATGTCTGAATTTTTGTATTGGTATTCTGGCAATGGAAAACGAGTTGATTCATGTTTTCATTTTTGTATTGGTATTCGGGCAATGGAAAAACAAATTGATTAAGGTTTCCATTTTGTATTGGTATTCTGGCAATGGAAAAGCAATTAAATTCTCTCTCTGCGTTTTACATTTGGTACCCTGGTAAGAAAGACACAAATGTTTTTGTTTTCCTGTATGTGTTGGCATTGACATCCTGGCAGTGAAAAATGGAAACCTCAGTTTATTCATCCCTCTCTAGTTTGCATCTCGTTTTTACCTTTGGGGTGAATTTCCCCTTGAAGAAGACTACGTCTTGCACTTAAGAATCTCTGTTTGATTACCTTGTTGCCTGAAAAATTCACCCCTCTCTGGACTGCATTTCGTTTTACTGCTAGGGTGATTTTTTCTCTTGTTTGAAGACTGAGTTATGCATTAAAAACTTGCTGTTATTAGATTCCTATTAATGCCCATGATTTGCAAGTAATTGATGCCACGTTTTTTCCCTTAATGAAGACTGAGTTTTGCATTAACAATTTACTGCGATTTGATTCCTATTAATGCCCATGATTTGAAAGTAATTGATGCCATGTTTTTTCCCTTGAAGAAGACTAAGTTTTGCATTAACAATTTATTGCGATTTGATTCCTGTTAATGCCCATGATTTGCAAGTAAATGATGCCACGTTTTTTCCATTTGAAAATTTGACCAAGTTGCTTTTTAAAATGCCCACAAATTTTCTCTAATCAATTGCCTGAGCTTGTTGTAATTGCCCACAAATTGGCCTTTAATTGTTGAATGAGTTTGCTGGAAAGGGGCACAAGATTGCCTTGTTA
This sequence comes from Picea engelmannii, assembly GCA_009831015.1. Lineage (NCBI taxonomy): Eukaryota > Viridiplantae > Streptophyta > Pinopsida > Pinales > Pinaceae > Picea > Picea engelmannii. Next base: position 1,300,822 of record ML782058.1, on the reverse strand, counting down.
TTTGCTAGAACATTTTCTACAGTTAAATGCCTTGATCAATTGCAATATTAAATGCTATATTATTTGCCTTATTAATTGCTAGAATAATTGCTACAACAATGTGAATGGTCAACAGATTCCTTCCTATTGATTAAATGGCCACGAGTTGACTAAATTGCTGTCTGCGCCCTTTAACTTGTAAATGACATCAATTCTAGGCATCCAACTAATGCTTCAGTGTTTATGCCCTGAGTTTTTACCTTTACCTGACAGTAAATCTAATTAGGTGCATGGCCTTAGTCTCTTATTGATTGTATATGGCTTTATGGCATTTACACTTCTTAGTCAATTCCTTTAATGTGTAGACAACTGTCATTTTGGTACAGTGAGTAAACATAGACGCATGTGGAATTTATTGAGTTAATAAATGCATAGTTGATGCTTTCTACCTTGATGTAGTAATATTGTTATTGCTATATTAAGTGTTAGGTTAATTGTCATGTTAGTTGCCTTGTAATTTCTATATTATTTGTATTAATGGTAGCATTCTACATCAATATTGTCACTATTGTTATTTAGTTAATGGCTACTTGGATGGAGATTTTGGATTAATATAGAATTGACCATTTAGGTTGTGTTAATGATTGAAATTTGATTGGTGAGTAAGGAATGGATTGCAAATTTTAGACTCTCTGAATTGAATTATAATTGAGGTTAGAGGGCATTTATAATTATAGTTTTATTATTGACTACTTAGATTTGCAAGATTAATGGTATTAACGTTTATTTAGAGGGCACATTATTGGCTAATTGTAACTTGACTTGCCTTGTTAGAATGGAACCCATGTTAAAATAGAATGTAATAATGGACCGGTTAGACTGGGTGATTGGTGGGGTCAGGGACGATGTCATGTGGGCTGGCATCACCCCTTGTCTTCCTCCTCTTGTGTCTCGTCGACCTTTTGTGTGGGGGTAGGTACAATCTCCCAGTCAGTATTCGGTTCTTAGCGCGTCAGAGTTTTCTAGAGTCCTTGGTCTGGTTATCTTATGTTTGTGCCAAGGTTATTGGTGCGTCTATCACTTGGGAACGACATGATTCTTGATGCGGGGATCATGGTGTGCCCTGTGGGATAGTGATGAACGAGACCTTGGCCAGAGTCGGTGTGTTCTGTGTGAATTTGTCAGGCATTGCAAGTTTCTTTTGGCGCATGGGTTGAACGCCTTCAGGCATTTGGTTTGCGCGCCTTGAGGTTATAGTCATTGGTTGTCAAGGTTGTTGTGTTAGGAAGGAGATTTTTTCCTTAGCTTGTAGGCTTGGTCATGATTGCGTCGGGCGGATAATCGTCCCTCCTTGTTGTTTACGCTTGTGTCGCCCAGTTTCTCATTGAGTTAGTTGCCGAGTCATCGATGTCTGTCGACTGACTTGCGTGTGTGTGTTTGTCGCCTGATTGTGTGGTTCAACTGTTGTCATCCCTTCCTTCCTTCCCAATTTAAAAAGAAAAAAAAAATTGCACCTGCTGATTCGCGTGTAGTCATAACGTTTGGGGCTAGGAGCCGAATCAATGGTCGTTACTTCAGTATTTAAAGACCTATAGATTCAAATTCCCTGCTTTTCTGTGCATGGATGATGAGTGAAGGATAAGAAATTTCCATGTTGTCTATGGACCCATTACTTATCTTTGATTTGATTGATCATGGCTGAATGTCTAGTATTTGTGCCTTCTAATGAGCAAGTACCTTTACGACTTGAATGTTTAAAACTTTGATTTATCTCTACATTTTTAATTGCTAGAACTTGTGTACATCTCTGGATTTTTATTGATAAACTCTGCTTTGTGGACAGATATTGAGGAGTGATGTCAACACGATATTCTCCAAACATTCATCGCAAATGCTCTAGGCATTCTCAAGAAGGAAGAACAAGAAATCCTTCTTCAACTGAGAGTCCGAGTGAGCAACAACAATCTCGTCAAAGGAGATTTTTAAATGAGTCTATAAAAAGATCAACTACAGAACTTGCTCAAGCCAGTGTTATATATGTAACCTTCTTAGATAGGTTATGCATCAATACTCCTAGACCCGAGAATGTAGGGAATAGCTCTGGACAAAAGAATATTTCTGGTAAGTTTCTTAAATTTTGTTTTTTTTTGTTGAATTTTTTTGTATTAAAATTTATGTGAGGTTAAATCTTGATGTTACTTTCAAATGTGTGTGTAGGAAATCAATTTAGAGAAAAGGCCGACAATGAGAGTGGCTGTTATGAAGATTCAAATGTCGGTGCAGAGGGTGAACGTGGATTTAGGAGGCCGCGTTATGAAGAAACAGAAGATTACATGCCAGCGTTCACCTATCCTTTAGATGTTGGCGATGAACTTCCCTAGGAATGGAATACTGAAGCAGTGACGCTTGAGTGATGCTTAGGTGTTAAAAAGAGGTTGGAAAATGATTTGGTGGTCTTGGAACTCCCTCAGGAGAGAAGACAAATCTTGCAAATTGTTTTCCATTCATTGGAAAACTTTATGGATGCATATCAGAAGATGGGGCCAAAAAATGATAGTTTTGTCGATCTAATGAGGTAGTGAAAGTCATAGGTGATGGCTCTTGATAAATGGGAGACAATAAAAAACAGAGTTTCAAAAGAAGACACCATTTCCATGTTCAATTTCAAAGAGGGTCCAAAGAGGAAGATGTTGAAGGTACAATATTTTAAGCACCCTAACTTTGTCAGACATCTGTATAACAAATTTTTGGCGGCATATGGGAAATTGATGTGGAACGATGAGGTTCCATACTATTTTGCAAGACACTTTTTTGTAGAGTTTTTCTTAAACATGCACCCTGATTATACTAGTCTATTGTCTAAATATTATGGGACTGGTAAATGACGTACATATGATCACAAAGGGGCATATTGAAGTGTGGCATTGCCGAGGCCTCCACAACCTTTAGTACCTCGCCCAACAGGGGCATTTGCATCACTTTCAGAGTTCCAGGCTACATCAGAAGTTGGCAAAGAGGCCAGGACTGCAATCAGAAAAAAATTGGAAGCTATTTTTTATGGTGTTGATGTTGGAATGAAGTGTCAGCGAGTGGAAGGCAATTCCTTGGCCACATTTGTTGACAAAACAGATGCATAATTAGATGCAATGTCAGCAGAAGAAGTTTTGGAGTATGCAAAATTTTGTCGGGATGGTTGGAAGAGGGTCATTCAGAATGATGACCCGAACCGCAGATTGGTATGTGTTCTATTTAGGAAAATTTTGATTCATTTTATGATAGTATACTTCTAGTTCTAGATTTAGATACCTTGTCTCTTTAGAAATAATCGAGTTCTTCTTGCCATTAATTGCAGTTTGGAGATATGTTAAATGAATTTTCAGTCGGTGGGGGACTTGATTCGAAAAGTTTGAATTTGGATGGATTGAATCAGGTATGTTTTTTCTAATAGTTGTTCAATCTCCACTCTTTTGAATAAGAGATCAACAACATTTATAAATTTGTATAATTGTGAACGCATTGAATCCTAGATTTAGTTCTTAGTTATGTTGTTCAAAACTCTCTATTCCATCTCCTACTACTTGGGCTAACTTGTCTCAATTCTCATTGGGAGAGTTTGAAGAGGGTGGGAGTTTACAAGTATCATTTAATGTCTTAAAATCATTTAAATTTAATGTGTTATAATCATTTAAATATAATTGTTTAAATTTTCAAATTTGAAATGTATTATATAGGCTAATGTGGAGAAGAGAGTACCTGAGAGTGTGCTCGGAAGGGAGATTGAGATTGAGGAAGAACCTAGATTAGGGAAGGATGTGTCTATTCAGGATGATTCATAAATGTATGTTCTTGACTTTTATCAATTTTTCGTATTCTCAAATTTTTAGTTTAGCCTTTCCTATTGAATGCTTTGATCAATTATTTTGAAATATATAGAACCCCTAGATAAGTTTGTCGTTGTCTTAAATGGTGTACATTCAAACTTATTTAAGGTTAGATCATGATGAAGACCTAATTTTGAACTTGAATATGTTTGAATATTTGAGAACAGATTCTATCTCACATCAGGAAAGTGAAAGTTTTTAAATTTTCATCGATTACATTCCTTGCTTTCTTGTCCAAGAATGACGTAGTATGGACAAATTTGTGTTTTCTACATACAATGAAGTGAATTCCTTCCTTCTTTCTAGGGTATTGCCAACTCTTAACAATATTGGTTACTAATAACAAAAACCAACGTTCAATTAGATTTACAAATAAGCTCACACATATTGTATATATGAGCTAGCTCACATAATTTCAAAGAGCATTTCATTATATTTAATATGAATACATCCCATTTAAATGGTTTATGAAGAATGACTTAATATAAATGTGCATATTTGTGTTTTCTTCATATGCATGCAAGATTATATGAGAACATCTATTCAATCGAAGAAAGAGAAGATACATATTTTCCAGAAGAATGGTTTTTAAAATGGAGATTTGTGAACGTTTTTAGATAATAAGTAGTTTTTTGGAATAATTGCTTAATATGGAGATTTATGAGTCCTTTAGTTTGAAAGAGAACGTGGAATTTGATTAGATACCACTGCAGAAGAAGAAGAGAAACGCTTAACTTCTGAGGAGATTAATATTTTATTGCTGTGTAAATATGATCAAATAACAACACCTGGGATGAGAATTACAAAAGGATTTGAGACTTTATCCACAAGGAGAATTTCCTGAAGGATTTTGGACTTTATCCACAAGGAGATAAACATTTCTTTGGAAGAATGACTTAATATGAAGATTTGTGAATTTTCTTCATACACAGTTCTATATTTATTTTCAGATTATTATCTAATTCTAAATCACAATTTGTTTTACCAAGAACACAATAACATCACTTGAGATGAGAATTTCACCTGAAGGATTTGGGGCCTTATCCACAAGGAGAATTTTACTTGAAGGATTTGAGACTTTATCCACAAGGAGATAAGTATTTCATTGAAAGAATGACTTAATATGGAGATTTGTGAAATTTCTTCATACACAGTTCTATATTTATTTTCAGATTATTATATAACTCTAATTCAATTTTTGTTTTTTATCAAGAACATAATTTTTCTTTTTAATTTTTTTTTAAGATTTTAGATAAGATTTACAAATTGTTTAAATCATGTACTCTTAATTGGAGAGTAACTAGATCTTAAATCTGTTTAACTGTGGTTGGTTATGTTATTACTACTTATTGTTTATTTAATATTTAGTTACAATATATATGCTAATATGTGTTATTTGTTTTCTTATTATGTTTTTTATTTTTACAGATGTCTAAATTATATTTGGTGGAAAATATGTTTACAATATATTTTGTGGGAAAGAGTATGTTGGAGGATGACAGTTAACTCTTTTGGTATGTATGTCAATTTTATTTTACTTACAATTTTTGAATTCCATATTATTTCGTATGTTTGAATTGTAAATTTTTAATTTTTGAAATCTGTTTTTTTGCAGGTTTGAATTTCATGTATGAAGTGATCTATCTTAAAGCGATGGCTTAGAGTCCAAAATTTTGGAGTTAAACATGTCTTATTTGTTATCATCCTAAAATGGATGTGGAACTTATGTATTTTACAGTGTTACTGTCCAGAATTTGA
>ML782058.1:1247241-1265301 GCA_009831015.1 Picea engelmannii | reverse complement strand
GATGAAATGCAACATTACCAAGTGTTAGTCCTTGCGATCTGTGGACTATACATGCACATGCAAGTTTAATTGGAAACTGTTTTATAATCTTCAGTCGACCTGTCTTTGTTGATGTCGATATTGGCTTTGATATTCGCAAAATAGGTGTCCAATCACTTGTAGTGTTTGAATTATATAGGTAAGCCAACTTTCTTTCTTGTCGCTTGCCTATATGCGGTTCATGGAGCTTAATCCAAAGGACATCAAGTTTTTCTGTTTTGGTATACCCTTTGAGTATTCCATCTGCACCATTGACCAAGACATCATGTGAATCATAGTTACAGGCATATATTTCAACCAACATTTCTAATTTCAGGACAAGCTGCAAGGGTAAAGTGGTTGTATGTTCATGACGTGGCACATTTCCATGGTTGTCTTCTTCCAGGTCAATTGAATTGATGATGATATCATAGCCAGGCATGAGTGATAGTATGTACCTATTATGCATTGCAACATCCTTATTTGTGTAGAACATGTAAGGGAACATTGGTTCTATTGGTGCAGGTCACAAGCACCTCAAATTGATATATGTTAATTCATCATATGTTTGGTTGTTTGTCCGCATTCTATTCAAAATTACAATAAATGTTTCATCTGTATGGTGCATTGTAGTATGCAATTCAAAGCATTTAATATTGTCTCTCCAGAAGTCATGCATCACTTTTTGCATGTTAATTGTAGGTTGTTCAAATATAAAAGAATCTTGGATCGACTATGCTTGGTAAAGATCCCCACAGAATATCATGTCAATGTTTCCAAAGTATTTCATGTGCACATGTTTTATACTTCTTAGTCGGTTGTCAATGGAATACAAGAAGTGACTTCCAATCAAATATGCTTCATCTATAAAGACAAGTTGGAGTTCGTCATAAATCTTAGACAACGTATCTAACATTTCCTTGCTAAGTGGAAGAAACTTTGACTTGTTAAAAGACATTAAAATATAGAGTGGATTGTTGTTCCACCTGCATTATATGCAACTTTTCCTGTGTATGCAACTATTAGACCCTTTGGTTTCATAAGATCAGAGGAATTGTTTGAATCATAGATTCGTATAAGCATTTGGAACAGTGCTTTCGCTATGAATGTCTTTCTTGTTCTTTCTCCGCCTGTAAGGAACAAGTGCACAGGAGTGTCCATGTTCAAGCGTTTTTTAAGCACAATGTACTTTAGAATTGTTTGTTGTTATCGATTCAACAAACATCTTATTCTGTGGTATTGATTATTTTCAATAAGGAAATGATGTTTTGTGACTTAAAAACCAATATTGATACGTTTTTCACTGCCACCTGCTCGAGGATGAGGCAAATCTGCTTGCAAGTCATAGGACATGCAGGGAGTTCTAGTTGTTTTTCGGTTTGTGAATGTCTCATCAAGATTGTCAGGGTTTTCTAGCTCAATAATTGCAATTTCTATATCACCCCATGTTGGATTAACATTGTAAGTAAATCTAGCTTCATTGATTTGCACTATAGTCTCAGAGGCAACATACACAGCTTCCCATGTAGAGAAGGTATGTTTTAATGTCTCTTTGTTTTCATCAAATAAAACATATAGCAATGTTTTTTCTCTACAATAGTTTTCATAGTCAGAATGATTATTGTACTTGACAAACTGTATCACAGAGGGTTTTTTTCTTTTTGATATGGGTGCACAATTTTTTTTGTAATGCAATACAAATTTTGCTAAGAAGATATGCCTAATAGGAGATGGACGCTGGAGGCAATAATCAATAATAGAGAGACATAGCACGTCTTCTGAATTGTCAGGCTCTTGTTCTAGCAAAAATGGTGGTTTAAGCACAAATGTGTGTTTCTCAAGTGGAGATGTGTTTATGAAGACACATTTTCTTGAACTACAATTGAGGGGTAGGGAAAGTGCAATGTGGACTGCTTGTTGAGCAGACATTTGTTGAATATTAAGCAATGTATTGCCACGCGTACGTATCATTTGTATGGCATCAATATGACTTCTTTCATGTTCTTTGCGTATTATTCTGAATGCACTTGTCATAGATTTGTCAACCTTTTCCATATACGAGGTACAATACAATGTTCCATCGTATGCATTGAGGATGTACCGCACATCTGTATTTGCATTCCACATAAATAGCATGTCCTTGGAGAAACTGTTGTTCCAAATATGGGAAAGTTTTCATTTAAGGAAAATTGTTGGTTGTTTAAGCCTACATTGTATGGCTTGGATGTACTCATCTTCTGATAGATTTAGGTATGTCAAGAAGTCATCGAAGCTCATCAACTCATCAAACTCTCCTTATTATAGAAATGAGAATACAGATTTAGATTTCTCAACAACAACATTGTCCTCTAAACTAAGTGGCTCTATTATTCTTGTTTCTCTCATTGGCGGCACAGGAAAGTTGTATCTGCAATGCAATTTTTTTCGTTTTCTACAACTTCTTGTATGATAATGTCTATGAACTTTGGAAAGTTCTAGATCCAAATGATCTATGTTGCATGTTATGTATTTCTCCACAAATTTCTCTATTTGTGAATTGTTGTTAGCTCCATAGACTGGTGCACCCTCTATCCACAAGAGTGCATGGTCATGTTCATTCCCCCTATTCCAGAATTCAGTCACAAAAAAGTAGTCAGATATTTTTCCAAAAAGCATTTCATCATGGCATATCAATTGTCTCAAAACATTTATTCTATGTCTATAGTAGCGAGTACATGTCACTGGGTCTTTTCTTATGAGGTAGTCAATGTCATTATTTTCTAGTGTATCAGTTTTTTTTTACATTTCCTGTTCCTATGCAAGTTAGATACGACAACCACCAATGGATCCCAACAATTCTCTGCACTTGTAAATGTGATGAAAAATGTTGGCGGGCCCAATTGCCGGATCATTGCAAAAATAGTTTTCTTGTTTTGTTGCAAGTAGTGAGGAGAGATGCGAATGTTTTTGAAATCTATGTATCCAATATCAGATTTCAATTTTTTTTCTAGGTTTACTTTGTACTTGACATCCTTGGCCAACAACTTTCTTCCTTGTAACTGGCCTTTTCTTATTCAGACCCACATGAAAGACAAAACTTGCTCTATTATTATGCGCATTGTTTTGAAAAACAAATTTGTTATGTGACAAGAGAAGTCATCGCTTGAATGTAACAGCTCCCATCGAACTATTTTATGATAACTGAATCGTTCTGTAATTTCAGTGGGATGTGGATGTCCATAGAAGAGTGTTGGAAAGTTCATTTCCTCAGCGAATCTATCCTTAAATATTCCAAGTGGACGTTGCCCCTCAACAGGTACAATTTTGACAATCTTGTCTTGCAAGTCATGAATGCACTATGAATTAGTGAATCCATGCACCAATGTCTCAACAGGTGTTTCATTCTCCGATTCATCACTTGTATCAAATTCACTAGAATTTTCGAGAGTCTCTGCAGAGTTGTCATCCTCTTCTCCAAGAAAACTATTCCAGTTCTCATTTATACAAATGTTCTGTGCTTTGTATAGGGACCTGGAACATAATTCCTTTAATGCTTTCATAACAACATGCAAACACACTTTACGTGTCTGATACACATTTTTGTATCACATGCGTCTTTTGAGAGCCACAACAATTTTCATTGTATCACTAATTAATTGTGGCAAGGATTTTTGCACAACATCTAGCTGAACATGCACATTAATAATTGATATTGTTAAGCCCATCTGGGGTCATTTATAGCCCTAGGGCCTGATTTGTGAAAATGCAATTCGCAGAGACACAAGTATCTCTTCAAGTTACGTAAGTGAACTTACATCTGGTAGTGGTGTATTAGATCTTATTTGGTCAGGGGTTGCAAATTGTGGTAGTTTTCCATTTTCAAGTGACCGTTTGCATGGAAGACAAAATTTTCCACTGGAAAATGTTTTATCATGTGTTGTCAAGCGGAGGTATTCTTCTTCCAAATCGAGCATGAAAGAGTTATTGTTTTTTGTGAAATTCAACTGATCAAAAATTGCACATGCAATGGAAGGAGTGTCTTTGATTTGTTTCATGTAGGTCTATCTTGCATATTTATTTCACAGGGAAGTATGGGTAGAAAGTGTTTGTTGGTTTTCGTTGGTAGTAGTGCACGATGTTGCTTCTAGCCCAAAAAATGTGTTTTTTTATTCTCAGATAGTTGCATGACCATTGTGGGATATGCGACCGTACCTATTTCTATTGCGTTGTGCACGAACAATTTTTTTTTATATTGTGATATTCAGTTTCTCTCTAAAAGGAAGCGTAGCAATGTATTTTTTTCTCTCGCACATGACCTTTTTCAAGTTGTGGTAACTTAGTCTACGTTTCTTTTTCAAGGGCAGGATGACCTAATGGCAGCTGGGATGAATTTCACTCTGATTAAATAGCATGCGATGCTTATGCACATTTGATGTGGTTTGGATGGCATTGACACTGGATACTAGAACGACATTATTTCCTATACCACCAATGTTTTTTTCTCTCTTACGTATGAACATTTTTAGGTTGTGATAACTTAGTCTATGTTTTTTGTTTAAGCCCTGTATGGCCTCATCACAACTGGGACGAATTTCACACATGAATTTTTTCAAGTTGTGATAACTTAGCCTACATTTTTTTAATCCCTGTATGGCCTTATCGCAACTGGGAGGAGTTTCATTCTCATTAAAAATCATGCCACGTGTATGCATATTTGATGCGGTTTGGGTGGCATGGACATTGAACCCTGAACCAATGATATGTCCAAGCAAAGGTTGATAATGGACATGTGTCATATCTGTTTTCAATGAGAGGATGTCAATTGTTTGATCATAATTTGAATCAATAGACCAGGAATGGATAGTGCCATCTGGCAGGGCCAACCATACCTAGATATTTACTCTGAATATGATAGATATCCATTGCAAACAAAACCTTCAACCCTCCACATTTCCTTTTTCATATGGCAATGCCATGTTTACAAGGTATTCTTGCCAACTTGCAATTGCCGACATATTTTCTAGGAGATATGGAGAAAGGTGTTGATGTAAGCAACTAAAATCCTATTGGCTGCCGCCTATAATTGCATTGCAAAGGGACTATACAATGTAAATCTGCAGCGACTGCACATCAAACTCTGCTACTACCAAACAACAAATTGCATTGAACAAACTATCTCCACAGCTAGATACAATAGTTGTTTCTAGCTACAAACCATGGAAGTCTATGCGATGCATAATTCGTTTCCACTACGATTCAAGGTATTTGCAAAGGAGGGACAAGTAAATATGAGTTCCTCCAAGATTGCACATGGACAATTTTCTGTACAATAGTGGTTCATAATGACCACTGACAACATTGACATCATGGAACAAGATGCAATATGGATTGTTAGATGTAGTTTTGTTGAATAGTAGATATCTTGTTTTTCTTGTCAATGACCATATTCCAATTGATATATTGAGCCACTTAGACAGCCACCGTATATAAAATGTATCTCCCCAAAGTCCCCTCTCATCTGCAGGCAGAATTGGAGATGCAGACAACCACATCTTTGAAAAATATGTAGCGACATCATGTATTCCATGCAACTGCTGAAGAAAATCAGATTCCAGTTCATATTAATACGACACCAATGCCTTAGCATCGCCATTTTGTAAACAACCCAAGAAATAATCTATCAATCCATTGCACAGGTTGGTCGAGGAATAACGAAAATGCGATAGAACCTGAAATGCATCGAAAAGGCAATATCCCACAGTATACGATAATGCACCCAATCTAAAAAGCCCATTGCTATGCAACACCTTGTCAATGTTGCCATGCATAATGGAGTGTGTATCTATTTCATACGACTCAAAATCTATTACTTTTTTCATCTTTTTAACTGTGATTTTGAAGCTGTTTATTAGCTACTTTTAGTTTGTATGAAAACAGAGAAAAGGAGAAAAGAAGGATAAAACGAAAAAAAAAGTAAAATAGAAAACTAAAAGCACAAAATTGTGTACCAATCCTGGTATGTATCCTTCAACCTTCTTCTGGTCAAATTCAATTCCCCCCTAGTCGCCATAGCAGATGACAAAAAAACAAACCTACACTGAAAAGTGAACCAAACAGAAGAAACAACACAAATAAATAACACTATAAATTTGTTGAGCACAAAGACCGATTTGAACATATTCATGGTGGGCATCCTACAAGCTTCTTAGAGGCAGAAAAAGTTCTGCAAAATAGAAAGGATAGGACAAAGGCAACAAGTGGACGTGGGTTTTTGACCCAGAGAATAAAAGCATTCCTTGCTTCTACACCCCGATGGATGGTTGCCCCTTGTGACAGCTCCAAATTCGTTTTGTAAACCCCTTTGCATTGAATTTTTGAAATAGCTATGGCACAATATGCAGGACGTGGGAACCGGCATATGAATACGCATGGTTTCCAAGAACAAAAAATAAGAGCACACAGAAAGATGTTTTGCAACAGAATTTCGAGGTAGGGACTACTACCATTGAAAAAACTTGTCTGCAAGGTGAAAACCACCAAGTATAAAAAAAGGTATAGCAATGAAACGATGGAACAAAAAATTACTCGTCAATAAGGGATGACAAGAGCTCAACCCCAAAACTTGCAAACCACAACAACGGGTCCAACAACTTGCAAAGTTGAAGAAAAAAAAGCTAGTGAACAACCACGAAGAGGTCCAACTGCAAGTCCATGACCTCAACTTTGCAAAGTTGAATCAAACAAGAACAAGAAGCATGGAATGAACCAATGAAAAAGAATCAACCATTGAACTAGTGATGCCGGTGGAGAACAATTTTGCACAATTTCACTGCAAACAACACCATCAAAAAATTGGAACGAAACTGTGTTGCAACATATATGTACAATAAACATTTAAGGTTGTGAGACCTATTAGGTAAACACTTAAGACTATCAGAACCATCGAAGGGTGTTGCCTTGTGCAAACATTTAAGAAACAATGCAACGTGGCAGGCCTGTTTTACGTACGCAACAATGAAAGAGACTCTTGAAGTACACAACAATAAAGAAAAAAACACACATAGTAATAGTAATAAAAAAATAATAATATTACCTCAAATCAGATCGCTTCGAACAGTAGAGAATGTATTCGAAGGACAAAATTTAGATCTGATAGCATATCAAACATTGGGATAAATTTAGCTAGTAGAAAATGCTAAGACAAACATTCGAACTAATGCTAGCATTAATCTACCTTCAAGCAATGCATAAGAAAATATATGATTCAAAAAGATCGTATACGATCAAAAAGTTTGGATATGCTAACATATAAAACATTGGGAATAATGAAGCCGGAAATATGACCTCCAATCTATTATCCAATCAGATCATGACATATATGGTACCCTTTATTATATAAACATCAATGTTTTTAGTTCCCTAGTTCCAACAATAGATATTATGCAAATATTTGTGGTCAAAGGACAAACTGATACGAAGTCAATGAATTATCGATCGCTATAGTCCCTCTATGCCTACGATAGGGACTAATAAGAGGTAAATATGAATGGTAATTATGGATTGTGGAGGAGGAGTTGTTCACGTTCAATAATGTACATAAGAGACGCTATTTCAGTGATCACCACCATATTATATCATACATATGTTTATGAAACAAATATAGATATTGAAAGGTTGGCTAATAAAGAAGTTGGAAAAAAGTTCAAGAGATTTAGCAGGGAAATCATGTGTTATTAGAAAAGCATTAAGAAGTTAAAGAGGAATCAATCCAAAATTTGACAAAGCATAATTATGAAGTTTAGAAGTGATTATGTTGTATCCTAATCAACCTCTCAGTGAACTAGAAATAATACAAAATTCAATGGCTACAATGGTTGTGAATGCAAAGGATAAACACACCCAAGTAAGATATGGAATTATAGATTGAAATACCTTATACATATGAATTAGTTAGAAAAATAACCGGGAAAGGAGAATTAAGTGAGCCTAATCAAAATAAATCTAGATTTGGAAATGAAAATGACCAAATTGATAAGTAAGAAGAACAAAATATATGAAATGACACTCATTCCTTTGCTATAGTAAATCTTGATCACGGGGAAGAGATAGAAAAAGTTAACAGTTTGTTGGCACAAGATTCTAAAGGAAAGAGTCCTGGTGGACCGATGAGGACTGTTAGTCATGTGTCACTAGTTTCTATAACAAAGGTTGAATCTATGAGTGAGGTAGGGTCATCAGAGCTAAACATATAAGGTTGTTCAACTAAAGCTAAGTCAGATGTATTCTATGATGATTAAACAATAATCTAATCGAATTAGAAAAGATTAATTTCCCCAAGTTCTCAATAAAGGACCAACCATACCTATATTATTGATTGTAGTAGATCATGAAAAATGAATGTTTGATATGGATATCTTGTAGCCCAACCTGATGACAAAGGTGCATATGAAACTAAGACTCCTGATTATGATGCCACCAGGATTAAATTTGACTTCAGAAAATTGCATGTCATTGATAATATTCAGAAAGATAAACAAACATGTGACATGGTGTCCAAAGAGTTGATTCAAGTTATAGTTGATGTTATAAAAATCTAGAAGATAATTTCCAAACTCACAAATCAATTCAAACAAGCAAATGTCATAATTCATGATTTAGATTTAGAGAACAAAATGGTGACATTACGAACAAATACTAAGGATGGAGAAGTTATGAAATCATTTGTGAAATACAAAGATTCAAAAATCAAAGTCCTCAAATCTAAGTTGAAGATTCCTGATGTTGAACATATTCAAACTAAGAAATTAGTGGCAACCCAGGAGGAAAAGGATAAACTAATTTATGATCTATCTGTTCTTAAAGACCAAAATTATTGTTTGGGGCTTACTATTGATAATTTGAAAAGTGAGAGGACTGTTTCTATAGCATAAAGACATGCTACGATTCAACAATTATATAATCCAAGAAAATTAGTTTTACAAGGAGATGATATGCATGATAGAGATGAAGAACAATTGACACCTTTAGAAAATAAGATTTCTAAATTCTCTAATATTTTTTTTTTAGAGCTAGATTAAAGTTGAAATATAGAGATAAACCAATAAAATTGGTTGTACAAGGAGATGATATGCATGATATAGATGAAGAACAATTGACACCTTTATAAAATAAGATTTCTAAACTCTCTAATAAGCTTTTCTTAGAGCTAGATTAAAGTTGAAAGATAGAGAAGTTTCCAAGTCTAGATCATCCATTGAAGAGAGAGACCTTGAAATAAGGAGTTTGCAGGAGCAATTATCAGAAAGGGATAAAGTGATAATAGAAAACAATCAAACAATTGAAAGGTTGAAGAAATATATGGATGAAGTTACAAAGTAGATGACAATAAGAAATATTTGATTGCTGCAAAACATTTGATCTGGGACTAAATCATAGTTACAATGAATCATTTGAGGCTTTTCTTTCGAATTGCTACTACAAAATGAAGCCATGAAACATCATGTGCAGCTAGAAGTGAACAAACTTTGGATAGAGATTGAAGACAAGGTTTTGATAATGGATGATATCATAAATTTCTAAACAACAAGCTGTAGAATGAATTATGTTCTTTAGGGGTTATTGATCAAACAACAATGATAATATATGTTGGAAAGGTCCTTACTGAGAAAAATCTTATGCAAGCACATCAAAACAAATGTAAAGAAATTAGTAGAGCAAGTAAGGCTTTTAAGAATTAATTCAGTCCTCTATATCAATTGAGTTTACCTCCTCCATGGACAAAATATGAAAGAATTTATGGTGCAGATTATATCATGATGATTTATTGAGCAAAAAGAATATTGTGGAACAATTTCAGAATGCCATTGACCCCTTAAAAGGAAAACATGTTTTTGACAAATTACAGACTACTTTTAAATTGTTAATTGCTCTTAGTGATTTATATAAAAAACAACCACCGGTGTCATATGCTATTTTTTTTTTCAGAATTATAGATGGCCTATAAAAATATGGTTGGATTGAATTGTCCTACAGGAGGTGAATGGAATTGGATAGCCAGATTGCAGTTCAAAAATCCTAATGTTACATAGAATGCTTCCACATCATCATTGAACAAAAGAAGGAGAAATTGAAGGAAATAAAGTATGGAGAATAACACAAGTTCCTTCAATGTTTTAGGATAAAGTGAAGGAAGTGTGTGTGATACAAATATCTAGCTACAATCCAACAACCACTTTTATATATTTTGGGAAAGGCTACTAACGAAATCAAGAATCAATTAGGGTTGGATACAAATAAAATGAAGAAAGAAAGAGTCACCGAGGGATCAACTTTTTTGGATTGGGAAAGAACTAGTCTTCTAGTTTTTTAGATCGCTCAGAGAATGGAGCACATATTGAGATTTTTTAGATAAGAGATTGAGTTGTAGCTTTTGGCAATCTTGAAGATTTTCTCTCTTGTTTATCAATGTGTTGTTTATTCAATGCATATTTTCTTCATTTTGTCATGACTATTTTCTACAAGTTGTCTGTAAATCTAAAGAATGAAACTTCTCTTTGGTTTATGGAATGAAAATATTCTAATATTTCCATTAGTTATAACTTATTTCCCTTATATTTTAATTTAATCTCGAATGAAAATATTCTAATATTTCTCTTAGTTTTAACTTATTTCCCTTATATTTTAATTTAAGCTCGAGCATCGTTTCAGTTTCAAATACTTGTCATTTACTGTACCTTGTATTGAGTTTTGCAATCCACCCACAATCCACCTAATTTGATGGACATGAAACATTATATAATAGATATAGTCTGCTAATCTATGTATGAATTATTATTACTAGATTTCTATCTATGTGTTTCCTATTTTATCTGATCATGAACCATTTCTCCTTATACTAAAGGACTTGTCACAATGACTAACCTTACTTGCGTTCAAAAGAGAATACAATGAAATTTATTTGAATTCTCTTACTCTAAATATATGTTGCAATTAATAGAACTAGATAAATAAGATAAAGAATTGATAGATAACTCCTAGGCATGACCTAAAGTACCAAGTTAGAATTCAAAATTTACTTGACTATGCTTGGCTTCCTCACTGAGCCTAGTGAGACTCGTGAGTTCAAGTTGACTTGGCTTACTTTGAGAACATTGCTAATAATGTTGTTAGGTAGTTTAGGGTTGAGCTTAAACATTTTAAATTCATCGACCATAAAGGGTTTTAGAATTATTTGGATAACTACTAGTAAATTACATTTTAGCTGTTTGAGAACAATTTTTTGTATGTTCTATGTTAGGATTATATCTACTGTAGGTATCATCTAGGGTGATTATTTTGAACTGTAATTTTGTTTCTACCAATCAAAACCCATCTTTGTGTTTATGCTTAATGTGGATGCTATAACGTGGATACTTATGTTTAGTGTTGAAAACTCCATTCACTTCTATAATGTGAAACTAAAGAAAACAACATTGTGTTATAGGCGAGATTCATTTATCATAGAAAGATATAAATAAACTGAACATTAAAATTTGAGAGTATTATATGACATAGATGAAACTTGAGAGCCTGATTCAATTATTTGTATTATAGACTATGCAAAGTTCACAAACAAATCCTTTTAGGAATTTCTAAATGAGTGGAAATCCCAATCATTAATATCCATGATAAAACATACCCTAGTTCTCATTTGATTCAAGCCACCATTTGCATTGATCTACCCTTCACTAACTACATCACATTGAACTAAGGAAATAAATATAAAGAATATTCTTTTATTTATAATAGATTATCTAATTATAAAATGACATGTAGAATGCAACCTGATAAACACTACAATATGGCCATCATGTGCAACATTATAATTCCATACACCAACACATACCTAAACATAGTTCTAAGTCTTTGTAGATCAGATGCATATACAACTAATTAAGACACGAGGAAAGAAATAAGAAACACAACCTTGAAGAATCTATAAGTAAAATTTTCTCTTAGTCGTATAATTTATCCAACTTTGACTAATGACACCCAAAAATAATTCAAGACTCATTAGAGAACTAACAACTATTGTAGAGGCCCCTTTTGAACTTAATGAATCTTGAAGAATATGGAAGATGGATTTTCAGACTATTGGAGTTGAAATGTCCATGTTCTACTTGATGACATGTATAAGAGTTGGGTTAATTTTGATACAAAAAAAAAATCTTTTTCTAAAGCCTAGCCTCAAGTAATTATTTGACACACAAAATATAAGCTTTGTGAAGGTGATAAAATTTACAATTTGCATCATTATTTGCAAGATAATACACTTATAGCCAACTTGAGTGGCTTGTGGAAAGTCCTGTTGATAGAGGGTCACATCTACAAAAAATAATGATATTGATCCTTCTAAAAATAGTAAATAAATTAAATGGAGAAGGTAGAAAAGTTAACATACAGATTTCATACTTTCCACTTGTCCCAACTCCACCTTCAGAAACATTAGATCTCTTGCATTTTCTACTTAGTTGTACCTATCTTATTACTCTACGAAGCTCAATTATTTTTGGAAGTTAGTGTTTATTATTAAATCCATCCATTTTACACCTATGAAATGCTTAATTCATTTGCACAAGAACATCTAAATGATTGGATCCACTTCCTTTATATGTGCATCTATCATAAATGACATGATCTAGCTTATGTAATTTATCCATACCCTATGTACCCCAAATGGCCAAGCTTCCATATTTTTGTTGCAAACCATGGCCCATGTGCAAATAATTGATGATACAAACATACACAATTCAATACATCTTAAAATACCAAAATACATCTTAGAATACCAAACAAATGTACCCAATGAAGTTAATTCACAATTAATTATGTAAAGTAAAGAGAAGTACATAGGAAAAGTACTAGTGGGATGAAATTTAATATGCATATTGTGAGTTCCTCAGATAGAAGGGCACGAACACCATTGCCCAAGTCCTCAGGGAGATAGCATTTGGGGTTGCTTTGTGTAACACCCTGTTTTCCCCAATTTGTAATTAATCATAAAATAGGAATTGCCATGCTAATGCATGAGGACAATGTAAATGTATATTGTTTGAATTGCCAATAACTGACTGTGGGGGTGAAGCCTTGAAAGTACTGGCCATGATATCACTAGAGGAAGAATGTGAAAACCATACAAGAGGGTTCATATATCAAATAACCCCAAATATTCATGATAAGGATTAAAAACCGCCTTCGAATCCCAAGGAAAGGAAAGTAGTCCATGAAGAAAGGACGGTGGTTGAATCACCAACCACCCCCATGAATGGAAACATGGGTTGTCAGCCCAAAGTATTGCAGGGACTTGCAAACCTGAGTTTCCTTCTAACAGAAGGAACAGGATAGGTCGGTGAAACCATCCAAGGTGAGGGACACAGAGGAAAGGAGGAAGGATACATGAGACAAGAATGAGAGCTCGCAAGGGAGAGGCGCGAAGCCCTCCAGTGGATCACGAACAAAAGGCCGTGAGATTGATGCTGAAGAGCATCTGAGAAACCTCGCCAAGGCCACAAATGAGTGAGAAATCTCCGAGTTGCAGAAAACAGGACCCGAACAAAAACTGAAACAGAGAGAGAACCCTCGAGAAGAGTGAGAGTTCCATGGTGATATCATGGCTTGGCACGGGGGTGGCCAGAGTGCTAATATTGAATGCCTCTGAGCCTATGGTCGGGTGGAAGGATGAACACCCACAGTCAGTTGGTTGGCGACAACCTATAATAGATAAGTGATTTCTTACTCTGTGTAATTTAGCTATAACTAGCATGAATTTGGTTATACTGTGTATGTTTCAGGAATTGTGCTTGATTTCTGAATGGATATACTGTGTCTCTTTCCTTACTGTTTGGCTGTATAATTAGGCTAGTAAGAGATTATATGTATAGGACATGATTGGTACTCGTAAATGCTTGTGTCTTGTGGTGGCTTGAGTTAGAGCGACGAACTGTGAGTTTGTCGACCTTAGGCATAGTCTCATGTACACATGCCAACCTTCCTAGTTGTCTAGATTCCCTTGGAGGATGAATTTTGTTAAGCTCAGGAGAGGTAGTGTAGTTATGCACAGGCTCCCTGAGAGGCAAGTAGAGACCAAGAATCACTCAAGTCCTAGACTTGACGAATGAGCGCAAGGGGTGCGCAGAAGACTCTTCTAGGAGTCAAGCCTAGGAGAAAGAGTGCAAAACTCCGAATCCCTTTATAACTGAGAAAGATTAGGAGGGAAAACACTTTTCGTAAGTGCTGGCGAGACCCAATAGTCGGCTTGCAGTAGAATATTGAAGGCTGAGACCTTTGAAGCGTCGAAATCTTCTGAGATCAGGAAGAAATCCAAAGCTCAGGAGGAAGAGCAACAGTATCCCTTAGATCAACTGTAGAGTGTGGATCTGGACCATCGAATCCTACGTCTAGGCACCCAGGATAGTGCGCAAGGGGAGAGGATCTGTAAGGACGGTATAGAACCTTCAGATATGGAGCAAGGACCGACATTCGTTGGATTCAAAGATTGGCGCACGAAAGAAGTCCCAAAATCACTTCAACCGTTGGATCGTTGGAGGACAGGTGGTGAACATCCGGAAGCCACCAGGGTTTCAGAACTTAGGCGTATAAGGGTGGTGAAGAATGGGGATTCACAATCACCAAAATTGCGAGGGTTATTCTGGATCATTGGATCCAGGGAGACACGTGGCAAATATCTAACCCATCGTAGTTTCGGCACCCGGGATACCAAAAGGCAAGTCTCTTATACTTGTCAGTCCCGAAATCCCGACTTGTGAAACCCAGAAATGGCATAGCGTGTCTAGAGTTTGGATGTTTTGGTGTTTCGACACCCGGGAAACCCAAGGGTTAGTTCCCTTGTACTCGTCAGTCGTGAAGTCCTGACTTGCGAAACCCCAAAATGAGCTTAGCGATGAATAAAGGCTTAGGAGTTTTGGCTCCCGAGAAACCTAAGTGCGAGACCTCCTATCTGCGCATATCGCAAAACCCCGACTTGCGAAACCCTGAAATAATAATAGCATGGATAAGTCTTGATGTCTCGATATTTTGGCACCCAGGATATCTAGAGGCAAGTCCCTGGTACCAACCAGTCCTGAATTCCCGACTTGTGAAATCCCGATATGGCTTAGCGCGTGTAGATTTGGTTTTCGGTGTTTTGGCACTCGGAAAAACGAAGGGTATGAAACCCTCATCCTCTTATACCACGAAAACCCGATACGTGAGACTCCGAAAGGTGGAATGCCAGGTTTTAATCCAAGGCGTTGTTAGATGTGACGAACTGTTGGTTCCTTTCAGATTTCGGCACTTTGAGAGACCAGAGAGTAGGGGAACACATGCATCGCTATTTCCCGAATCGTGAAAGCCGAAAGAACCTCTCCGGTAAGGCCTATGGTCATATCCAATGATCACATGGGTAAGGATAAGGGATGGTAGGGTCTACATCAATCCACATAGGAATTCGGGGATTCTGTTCCTCGGGGAAAAGAAGGAAAAAGCCAAAAAATATTAGTTCCCATAGTGGGTGTGTGACAAATTGGTATCAGAGCATGTCTACAACACTTGGCTTGCTTGGGCTCATGTATGAGTCATGTAAGGAGATTTTGTTATGTGCATTTACTCCTTGAGGAGAAGGGTTGTAGATTGAACCTATGATTTTGGGATTTCTTGTTGAATTCCAGCAAAGGAATTATATTGTTCCTTTGTCAAAATGATAACTACTCTTATAGGAGTAGGAATGCACTGATCAGTATTACTGATAAGACTTGAGTGTGAATAACAAAGGTGGAATAAATTGTGCTATGAAGCTGCACTAGCCAGAAAAGGGACATGAACTGAGTTATTCTGTTATAGTGTGACGATGGCTACCTACTAAAGCAGGTAGAGTCTCTTGCAATTGAGATGGCTGGTTAGGTAAGAATTAAGATCCAAATGAAGAACTCCTTCATGATTTGGGAAATCTGGTAAGGATTGGTAGGATCCTTAGGAAGTTATGATTACTGCGTTATTAAAAGAACAAGTATGGAGGATTGAGCGGGATAAATCCTTCAGAAGAGAGTTTTGAACATTGGATAGGATCGAGAGTCAAGATCCATTCAGAAAGAACCGAAATGTTTCGAGTTGTTTGATCTCGGAGAAGTAGCGCACTAGTTAGTTGCGAGGAGATATCGGAATTTCGAAAAACCAAAGGGCTTGGAAGAAGCAATGAGAAATTCGCGAAAAGATCATAGCCCTTGATCAAGGAGCGATTTGGACCATTTATCGTCCAGAGAGAAGTTCACAATTTTGGATACCGGGAGTCCGAGAGGTAAGAGTTCGGGAGACTAGAGGTCCCAGGCCACAAAGTCTCGAAAGCGTTGAGACCATTCATCGCTAGAGGACAAGTGGTGGAGGATTGAGGTTTCAGGAAAATCCCCGAAGGGAGCCATTTCGACACTCCTGGTACCGGGGATGTGAAGGGAAAGAGTTTGGAACTCTTGACCCCCCCCAAAACAAAACACCGAAAAAGGATCAGGGTTGTAGGATGCGGATTGGATCGTGGCCGTTGATCTCTCAATAGCGACACGTCGGTATTTTGGGTACTGGGAAGTCAAAGGAGCAAGGACTGGGCAACCCTTGCATTGTGGGATAGCGAAACACAAAATCTCGAAGGCACTGAAGGGACGTGATAGGAAGCCGACATTTCGGCATACCGAGATTCGGGATTTCGGAAGTCCTGGAGATGAGGAATTCATACTCTCGGGGATGAAAACCCCGAAGTCCCAACAACGTGACATAAAGAGGAGTGGGGCTGTGGTCATATCGGGATATCGAGAATCATTATTTCGGGAATCTGGCAGATGAAAATTCGGAACGCTTGACATCGGGAGTTCTGAAGTCGCGAAATGTGACGAGCCGGGGAGACACCTCCTTGGAGGAGAAAGCTAGGAATCGACATTTCGGCATTTCAGAGGTCGGCATTTCGGCCTATTGGGTTTCAGGGAATCAAGGAACTAGAGTTCCTTGCAATAGGAATCTCGAAATCACGAAATGCGAAGTGCCTTTTAGTTCAGATCATGGTCATCGCCGGTAGTCACGTGAAGAGAAGGCGTGAACTAGTATGATGAATACTTAGTTGTGTTCAATTGTACTTGAGTGCATGAGTTTAATGCATTGTGAAGCTTCATAATAGGAATCCTGATATTAATACCAGTAAGGTATGAATGATATTAAAGGTGCAAGTAATGCACATGTAGGATGAAAGAGTAAACGAGTGAGGATGCTCTGATGTCATGATAATAGGAAAATGTTTATGCCTTTGAAGATCACATGAGAAGGGCTGTGAACAATCCTGAGATGAATGACTTTAAAAATGGAAATGTATGTAGGCTATGAAATATACATATGATAGCTACATGTAGGCTTAGGATTATGAAAGTGGTTAAGTACATCATAGATGTAAGTTAACAAAGATGCATGTTTATATTCCTTAAGGGGAATATTTGGTAGACCACTAAAAGGTTGACTCAAGGTTGAGGCCATCACAAGTGGTGATGGATCTGCAACATGGAAGTTGCATGATGAAGGAGTTCTCGGTGGAGGAAATGTATAAGGTCTCCATCAAAAGAACAGAGTCACAACCCTGATAATTGTTGAAGGTTGGACAATGGGATACAAGGCCTGTCCATGTATAAGAATCTTGGATGACATTTTGAAAGAATCATGTAAGTAATAGAAGACTAATAACCAAATATTGACCATTCTGATAACATAATGGAAGTGTGTAGGATGCACATGTTCATGATTCATTATGAGCAAAGAGTTGCTACTAAAGCAAGCTGAAGTATCCTAAGAGTTAGGATGAGCCTAACCTAGGGCTGCTCAGAAAAAGTGCAGTTGTGGAAACCAGTATGGTTGGTAAGAGGCCAGTAAACCCCTGAGTATGATTGAATGAATAAATGGGTACGTTTAACTGATACGACTTGGTTGAAGCTATGATTAAGGAAAGGCAGTGAGACCTTAGAGATAACTTGACTGGGCTGAAAAGCCCCAGGCGATGTA
>ML782058.1:1231099-1245447 GCA_009831015.1 Picea engelmannii | reverse complement strand
GGTCATAAATTGTGACGAATTTGAAATCAATGCAAGAATGCATTGGGTATGAATGTGGCCATGGATAGTGGCACATTTGTTAAAACCCTTTGAAATGTTGAATTACATTTGAAAATATGTATATATGTAGATGGAAAATCTAACAATTTGTTTGACTGATTGAAGAATGAATTGCAGGAAGCAAAGGGTCATGGATGTGGCAGTGAGGTAAGCCCATAGGAAAGACCGATTGCCTGCTGAGACAAATTGCAAGGAGTGGTATTTCCTTTTGAGAAAGTGAATTTGATTGTTAGTATGCACCATTCTGAAATTGTTGTGACGATGTTGTAAAGGTGCAATAAAATGTATGTGCATGAGAAATAACAATTTGATTAGCTGAGGAATGACTGCAAGAAGAAGGAGTCTTGGATATGGAAATGCTGTAAGCCCATAAGGAAGAACGATTTCCTGCTGAGCTAAAATGTTATGGGAAGGAAAGTCCCATAATTATGAATCTGGTTCCTGTACGAAACAAATATGAAAATAAATTGTGGAATAGGAAATCTGTAGGTGATAGATTTGCAATAGAATTCTGAAAGTTAGAATTTATAATGATGTCTCGCGAACCTTGTGTACCTGTGATACAAGTGAGAAGAAAAGAATTGTCCTGAAAAGACAGATGAAGGCTGTCACAGTTGAAAACGATGAACGTGGCTACTGCTAAGCCATGAAAACCCCGTGATAAGCCATGATTGCCTGAAAATTATTGTGTTGAGGTAACACAAGCTAGAGGGATGCCTCGATAGAGCAAGTCTGAGGGATGCTTCGACTGTAAGAATCGATAGAGTCTCTAAAATCTTCCCATGCAAGAAAACCTCGACAGGGCAAGATGGATTGCCCGAGGGATTGTATAATAGTGAAGGGGATGCCTGAGCCTGGGCCTGGAGGGTGAGTGACCGTAGGGAAGAGGAGACCTTAATAATTCTTGTAAACTATTCAGATCATGCACACAGTGGGTAGTTTCCCGTGCGGGAAAAACCTTGGAAAGGAAGATGAAATCATGATAGCTCTTGTGAACTATTGAATTGGGAATCATGCACCCAATGGGTACATCAAGAAAAGCGATGAGCATGGATAAAAAAACTACCATGTGGATATAGATTCACAAATTGCACAGATAAGTATCGTGCTAAGATTAAGAAATTTTCCTTTTGAATTTTGAACAACAGTAAGATGTTTTCACACAAAATTGTGATTAATATGCTTGTGGTCCAAGAATTATTGAAGGTAGGTGACAAAGACTAAGATCCTAAAAAAGGACCTGACCGAGGATGACAGTCAAGACTTCT
The DNA here is from genome assembly GCA_009831015.1 of Picea engelmannii. NCBI lineage: Eukaryota > Viridiplantae > Streptophyta > Pinopsida > Pinales > Pinaceae > Picea > Picea engelmannii. Next base: position 1,244,119 of record ML782058.1, on the reverse strand, counting down.
GAAGTGATTGAATGAGAAAGGCATGACACGTGTTTTGAGAAAGAACACCGAGGATGGTGTTCCTTTAAGGGGGAGGGAATTGTAACACCTTGTTTCCCCCAATTTGTAATTAATCATAAAATAGGATTTGCCATGCTAATGCATGAGGACAATGTAAATGTATATTTTTTGAATTTCCAATAAATGAATGTGGGGGTGAAGCCTTGAAAGTACTATCCATGATATCACTAGAGGAAGAATGTGAAAACCATACAAGAGGGTTCATATATCAAATAACCCCAAATCTTCATGATAAGGATGACAAACTGCCTTTGAATCCCAAGGAAAGGAAAGAAGTCCATGAAGAAAGGATGGTGGTTGAATCACCAACCACCCCCATGAATGGAAACATGGGCTGTTAGCCCGAAGTACTGTAGGGACCTGCAGACCTGAGTTTCCTTCCGACAGAAGGAACAGGATAGGTCGGCGAAACCGTCCAAGGTAAGAGGGACACAGAGGAAAGGAGGAAGGAGACAGGAGACAAGGATGGGAGCTTGCAAGGGAGAGGTGCGAAGCCCTCCAGCAGATCATGAACAGAAGGCCGTGAGCTTGATGTCAAAGAGCATCTGATAAACCTTTCCGAGGCCACAAACGAGTGAGAAAGCTCCGAGTTGCAGAAAATAGGACTCGAACAGAAACTGAAATAGAGAGAGAACCCTCGAGAAGAGTGAGAGTTCACTGGTGATATCATGGCTTGGCATGGGGGTGGCTAGAGTGCTAATATTGAATGCCTCTGAGCCTATGGTCAGGTGGAAGGATGAACACCCACAGTTAGTTGGTTGGCAACAACCTGTAATAGATAAGTGATTTCTTACTCTGTGTAATTTAGCTATAACTGGGCATGAATTTGGTTATACTGTGTATGTTTCAGGAATTGTGCTTGATTTCTATATGGATATACTGTGTCTCTTTCCTTACTGCTTGGCTGTATAATTAGGCCAGTAAGAGATTATATGGATAGGACATGATTGGTACTCATAAATGCTTGTAACCTGTGGCGGCTTGAGTTAGAGCCACGAACTGTGAGTCCGTCTACCTTAGGCATAGTCTCATGTACACATGCCAACCTTCCTAGTTGTCTAGAGTCCCTTGGAGGATGAATTTTGTTAAGCTCAGGAGAGGTAGTGCAGTTATGCATAGGCTCCCTGCGAGGTAAGTAGAGACTGAGACTCACTCAAGTCCTAGACTTGACGAATGAGCACAAGGGGTGTGCAGAAGACTCTTCTAGGAGTCAAGCCCAAGAGAAAGAGTGAAAAACTCTTAATCCCTTCATAACTAAGAAATCTCAGGAGGGACAACACTTTTTGTAAGTGCTGGTGAGACCCAATAGTCGGCTTACAATAGAAGATCGAAGGCTGAGACCTTTGAAGCATCGAAATCTTCCGAGATCGGGAAGAAAGCCAAAGCTCAGGAGGAAGAGCAACAGTAGCCCTTAGATCAGCTGTAGAGTGTGGATTTGGACCATCGAATCCTATGTCCAGGCACCCAGGATAGTGTGCAAGAGGAGAGGATCTAAACGGACGGTATAGAACCGTCATATTTGGAGTGGGGACCGACAGTCATTGGATCCAGAGATAGGCACACGAAAGAAGTCCTGAAATCACTTCAACCATTGGATCGTTGGAGGACAGGTGGCGAACATCCGTAAGTCACTGGGGTTTCGAAACTTAGGCGTATAAGGGTGGTGAAGAATGAGGATTCACAATCACCGAAATCGCGAGGGTTATTCTGGATCGTTGGATCCAGGGTGACATGTGGCAGAGATCTAACCCATCAGAGTTTCGACACCCGGGATACCAAAAGGCAAGTCTCTTGTACTCGTCAGTCTCGAAATCCTGACTTGCAAAACCCCGAAATGGCATAGCGTGTCTAGAGTTTGGATGTTTTGGCATTTTGGCACCCGAGAAACCCAAGGTTTAGTTCCCTTGTACTCGTCAGTCATGAAGTCTTGACTTGCAAAACCCCGAAATGAGCTTAGCGATGAATACAGGCTTAGGAGTTTCCGCTCCCGGGAAACCTAAGTGTGAGACCTCTTGTCTGCGCATATCATGAAACCCCGACTTGTGAAACCCCAAAATAATAATAGCATGGATAAGTCTTGATGTCCCGGTATTTCGGTACCCGGGATATCTAGAGGCAAGTCCCTGGTACATGCCAGTCCCAAATTCTCGACTTGTGAAATCCCGATATGGCTTAACATGTGTAGATTTGGTTTTCGGTGTTTCGACACCTGGAAAATAGAAGGTATGAACCCCTCATCCTCTTCTACCACAAAAACCCGGTACGCGAGACTCCTAAAGGTGGAATTCTAGGTTTTAATCTGAGGCGTTGTTAGATGTGACGAACTGTTGGTTCCTTTCAGATTTCGGCACTTCGAGAGACCAGAGAGCAGGGGAACACATGCATCGCGATTTCCTAAATCGAGAAAGCTGGAAGCACCTCTTTGGTAAGGCCTGTGGTCATAGCCAACGATCACATGGGTAAGGATAAGGGATGGTAGGGTCTACATCAGGCCCCATAGGAATTCAGGGATTCTGTTCCTCGGGGAAAAGAAGGAAAAAGCCATAAAATATTAGTTCCCGTAGTGGGTGTGTGACACTTTGACACCTAAGAGTGACACTAGTTGGGAAAGAGGGCACCTTGGGTGCGCAAGCAATTGAAGGGGATTTCCCAAGCATGGAGGACACCAAAGTGGTTGGGGAGCATCGACACGAGGAGTGCACCCAAGGTTGGGGCGTGCCAGTTCCAAGCGATGCAAAGGTTGACAAGTGCACAGGTTCATGGACGAGTGGGTCCATGAAGGGGAGAATTGGTTAATTTGGGCGCATTGGTCTATGAAAGGGAATGAAACACCCAAAGGATGCGAAGATTCACAAAGAAGACACTTGGATTCCATATAAAAGAAAAAGGAACACAACCAAGAAGGCATAGTGAAGAGAGAAAGATCAACACCAAAGGTTATGAGGAGGATTTGGACAAGGAGGGAGAGCTCCCTCAAGGAGCCAAGTCGCTCCACATGGAAGGACTTGTGCTGTCTTGAGGTGATTCCATGGACAGAGTTTCAGAAACCTTCTTTGGATTGAATCTAGCAATAGGTAGAGAAACTTTGGAGTATGGGGAAGTCTCATCGTAGGTATAGGTGAGGCATGCTATGAGACATAACCGTAGGTTTATGTGAAGTATTGTGATATAGAATAAAATGAGTCTATGTGAAGTATTGTGATAGAGAATAAAATGTGTCTATGGTGGGAGCACGTCTGGGGTGCACCACAAGAGTTACAATTTTTTTTGCGACGAACGAGTCTTGGTGTGTCAAATTTGTGTATGAGTATCTTGGTGAGGTGAGGTGAGTCATGCAACTCTTCCCATGTTGTAAATCGAGCCAATAGTTCTCATATTCTAACTGTTTCACAATAATAAGACTTATCCAGGTGTTAGGAACATCTCGTTTCTCCCGCACTATATCTGCGTGTATCTTGTATATTTAGCAAGTGTTCTCTTTGTTTCACATGTTCATGAATGTATGCTTAAATGACTAAGTAATAAAATGTTAACAAGATTGTCTAAGTATACAAGTGAGTTGCACTAGAGTAGGAGTGTGACATTCCCATAGCCTAGAATGGAGTATGGGTATGCTCTAGGTGAAGAGGCATAATTCAGATGAAGTATCCTTGGTGTTTCCAAGCATCCAAGTAAGAACCGTCATGGTGTTGCACACCCTTAAAAGGTGCACGATTGTAATATTCAGGGAGACATTTCTAGGGACGTGACATATTGTATCAAAGATGATTTTGGTGAACAAATTGGCTAGATCTTCACCAATATCTCGATGATAGATAGTATCCGAGAATATTTGGCTCTTCACCATTACAACAATTAGAACAATGGTGTTGAATCACAAAGATAATTTATGCATGGACTTGGTGCATGGTTCAATGAAGTGGTTTGTTCCATCGTAGAGACTGTTTGGGTGCAGACTTGGTTGGATTTGAGTTCTTTCATTTCCTAAGAGTTGCAGTGATTTTTTTGAAGGGAATTTAGATGATTAGGTGTTTCAAGTGCAATCCTTTTCCATGGTTAAAATTGACATACTTGAGGGTGGCTCAAGGGGTGAAAATTTCAAATAAGTCATGTAGCAGTTGAGATGCCTTGACTTGGGTGAATGTGTAGAGAGCTTGGAGTGACTTGCTTGGATGAGTCTTGTGGTGGACTTAGGCATATTTGGATGAAACTATGGAGGTGACTTGAGGAGCTTCCTAACTCTTGGATGAGGTACCTGGGTGCATTGGTTCCTTAGATAGGTTTTTTGAGTCATGCGGTGGCTTGAAACATTGCGATGACAATGCCAGAGTTTAGACACTTGCAAAGGTGCAAGGCAACTCTATTCTAGGAGATTGATGGAGTCAACAAAGAAGTCAACCAAGAATTGATGGAAATCAACATGAATGAGTAGAATGTAGATCAATTGACTTGGGTGGTGTTCACTTGCCTTAGGTATGGGACATTGGATGAGGTAGAGCATACCTTGGTGACTTGAGGATGATTGTGTGATGACTCAGAGATCCAGAGTGGGTCATTGGTTGAGGTTGGTAGAAGTATTGGATCGAACGTGCTAAGGAATGGAAGTTCTTTGAGGTGACTTATTCTACTTGGAACACTTTGGATAGTTCATTGGGATGTTTGAGGAGTGTGGGTGTGTTGGTCACACTCATCATAGATGTTGAGTTGCGGAGAGGTAACTCGATGAAAGGAGATGAGTAGATGAATTGCCTTAGTTTTGAGGATTGTGCGGACATGCATATTGCAACATGAAGATATTACTTGGAAATGGGTGTTTCTCTTTCTTTGGGATAACATGGTTGAGGGTGATGCCTTACCATTTCAAGGAATAGAGAGGTATATGCAACAACATTATCAGATGATGAAGTAATGAGGAAAATACAACATGGACGTGCATCTCTTGGTGTAGATGGGATGTTTCATTTCCAAAAATGTAGATGAATATGGGGAGAATTTAGCCAAGGAATCAAGACTTCTGGACTTCGTTGCAAGTTGAGTAACAAGGGAAGAGTTAGTTGGACGTGTAGATGCATAGTTATTTCCCTTGACTCTTTGCAGACTTGGATGCAATGCAAATTGTGTGTGGTTGTATAAAATTGGTTAACTGTGCCATGAGGTGGGAAGTGGAGTCAAGGTGTCATGGGTGACTTTTTTTTGGTGTGACTTCATAGTACAGTGAGGTGAGGGGTAACCTTGTCTTGATTTGTGGACATGTGCACATGAACCAAATTGTGAAAGGAAGTGACCAGTTTGTGCATGAGGGTGTGAAAACTCAAGGAGTGTGACAGTTGGATTGGCCATTCAACTACTTCACTACTTGGGCGAGAACATCAACATGACAAGGGGCCAAGAGTACACACATGCCAGTAAGTTTGGAGGAACAACACTTGGACATTGAAAATGATCTCCTTGATGAAGATTGGATGTGGCAATGTTGAGGCAAGGGTGGACATTTTCCTTAGTCTTTGGAGTTGGATGGAATGATGGAGATGTGAACATAAAAGACTAAGTTCGAGCATGGAGATGCATATTTCAATAATTGGACACGACAGTTGGATTGATCACCCAACCAATGCAGAACATGAGGTTTGAAATGTGTGAAGACATAATTAAGTTGGTTGAAGTATGGGCATATCAACAAGTTCACATGAGTTCAACACTTAGAAAATTTTGAATTTTTGATTGAGGTTGCAGTAACAGTTGAGGCAACAACAACATGACAAAGTGTTATCATTGCAACAAGACTATGGCAGCTTGGAAATACAATATAGAGTTGGGGAGGATATGTCCTTCCAATGTAGCATACATATTGGTCATACACAAATTTGGACAAAGAGAAATGTGGATGGTTGCAAAATGTTGTAGATGATTGCATGAGTTGTGGAAATTTGGGGTTTCCACTTTGGTAAAATTTAGTGTTTCCAGTTGGCATGAAACTTGGGGTTTCCAATAAACTTAGTTGCAATGTAGGCACGAGTTCAGGAGGAGACTTGGAGATCGAAGATTTTGTGGTTGTTTCCTACGATGAAAAAAAATTGAGGTGGGGGAGAATGTAAGGTCCTTGGCTAGAAAGACATGGGAACCCTCGCTTAAATCCTTAAAGAGACATAATTTGGGGTTTCTTTGACACCTAAGAATTGCACTAGTTGGTCAAGTGGGATCCTTGGGCATGCGAACACGCCAAGGGAGGCATGAATCACACCAAAKAGGTTGGGGTACATCAACATGAGGAGCACACCCAAGTTCGGGGCATGCTGGTCCCAAGGKATGTGAAGGTTGATGAGTGCATAGGTTCATGGGTGCATGGGTCCACGAAGGGGCATGTCGGTTCATTTAGTTGCACTGGTCTATGAAGGGGCATGACACACCCAAAGGATGCGATGATTCACGAAGGTGATATTTGGAKTCCATATAAAAGAACAAGGCACATAACAAAAAAGGAATAATGAAGACAGAAATATCAACACCTAATATTTTAAGGCATATTTGGACAAGAAGGAGMGAGCTCCCATAAGGAGCCAWGTTGCTCCACATGGGAGGAATTGTGTTGCCTTGAGGTGATTCTATGGACAAAGTTGGGGCGACCTTATTTGGATTGAGTCTAGAAATAAGAAGAGTGAATTTGGAGTTTGGGGAAGTCTTGTCGCAGGTATGGGTGAGGCATGCTATGAGACAAAATCACAGGCCTATGTGAAGTCTTGTGACAGAGAAGGGATGATGATTTTGTGGTGGGTGCACATCTAGGGTGCACCAGAGGATTTGTGAAAGTTGTTGCGATGGATGATTCTTGGTGTGAGGAATGTGTGTATGAGTGTATTGGTGAGGTGAGGTGAGTCATGCGATTCTTCCCATGTTGTAAACTGAGTCGATAGTGCTCATATTGTAATTGTTTCATAATAATAAGACTTAGATAGGTGTTAGACACATCTTGTGCCTCCAACACTATATCTCTGAGTCTCTCATACATTTCACAAGTGTTCTTTTTGTTTCACATGTTCATGGATGTATGCTTAAATGACTAAGTGTGAATCTGTTAACAAGATTGTCTAAATATACAAGTGAGATGCACTAGAGTAAGAGTGTGACTCACTCATAGCCTAGAAGGAGTATGTGTATGCTCTAGGTGAAGAGGCATAGTCTGAACGAAGTATCCTTGGTGTTTCCAAGCAACCAAGTGAGAACCGTCATGGTGCTACATGCCCTCAACAAGTGTACAATCGTAAGATTCAGGAAGACATCCTATGGGGACAAGACACATACCATATAATGTTTCATTTAGTATTCTCCCCAAGATTCTTTCATTACTTTGATGAAGTCTGTAATATCTTCTTGAAAGGATATTGCATCACCTTACATGAATTTTTCCTTTTCGATAAGAAGAAATAAATATGAAAGTGACCTCCAAGCATGTTTCTTCTTTTTAGCTAATTCATGTCCTCCATATTTTGCATCAATTAAGTCTTCATATAGTCCCCAACATCTATGTCCACATTTATTTTCAAGACAATAATGTGCCTTGACACTTGACATTGAAGGATTCATGTACTTGAACTCTTAATATATTTTTGAATTTTGACATGTCCACCATGCAAACTTACTTTTGAAAGAAAATATTCAATTGCCTCTATAATTTTTACTTTCATCTTGTGGGGTTTTGTTCCAAGCAAACAAAATAGATAAATACACCATCTTATAAAAAAATCTCACAAATGTATGCAAAGTGCACATGTACACCCTAATTGATGGTATAGGAAGAACTACATCTAGATTTATATGAAGATGATCATGGTCGGGAGGAAGGTCTTGATGACAACTCAAAATACCACTTTTCCAACCATGATCTTTTTTTTTTTTTTTTTTGCATGCAATATAAGCAATTGTGCATAGCATTTGCACCATGAGAAACATTGTAGATGCACTTGAGATTTTTCAAATCCATTAAAAGATGCCATTCCACAATATATGAACCATACCATTCCACATACAATTTTGTGCCCTCACTTGGTGACATCCAAGGAGTATGAGTTTTCCAAGCTCAAAGAGGAAAAACTTGATGAGGGACTTGGAGGCTCTATTGCTTCAATTCTAACTCAATGAGCAAGAGATATAACATGATAAAGAATTCTTGATGGAGGAAGGCATTGGATCCTACAGGATAGTCTCTGAGGGAAGAATGCAACTTATGTATTAACACCTCTGTTCAATGATTCAATTAATCTACCTAATAACTAAAGTCTAAAAAATGATCAACTAATAAAACAAGTGATTAAAAAGCACTATGTGCTCAGCTGGGTCAATAAGTGGTTCCAAGTGTTGGCATGTTTTCAGGTAGATGTGCTTGTCATTGATGACAAGATCAAAGTATGCAGCGATGGAAAAACAGGGACAACATAAGCTCAGAAGAGATAGTGCAGAGGTGCACGAAGAGTGCAAGAGTGTGCTTGTTATGGAAAACAGGCAGGCAAGGAAGATCAACAGCGCAGGGATAATTGCATGGAAATATCAGAAGTGTAAACTCCACTTCGGAGTTTCAGATACCGGGCATTGGAGGATTCAAGGAAGCAACTCATGACAAGAATGCCAAAACGACAAAATGCGAAACACCAAAATATGTTGATCCAACTCCATTTTAGAGTTTTGGATACTGAGAGATTGAGAAGTCAAGAGTTGAGACTCTTCAACACAGGAGTCCCGGAGTTGCAAAATATGGAATCCTGAAATCCCAAAAGAGGCACATCAATAAGAGTTTTACAGACCAGGAAATAACTCTATTTTGGAGTCCTGGATACTGAGAGTTGAAGTTTCAAAACACTTCACCACAGGAGTCCCGGTATCTCGAAATGTGAAATGCTGAAATCTCGAAAGTAGGAAACAATTTCGGATACCGAGAGTTGAAGTGTCAAAACACTTCACCACAGGAGCCCTGGAATCGCGAAATGCAAAATGCCAAAATCCTGAAAGAAGGAGACAGTTCCGGATACCAGGAGTTGAAGTGTCAAAACACTTCACCACAGGAGTCCTAGAATCACGAAATGAGAAACGCCGAAATCCCGAAAGTAGGAGGCAGTTTCGGATACTGGGAGATGGAGGAGTCAAGTGTCGAGACTCCTCATCACAAGAGTCTCGAAGTTGCGAAGTGCAAAAAGCTGATTTGACTTTATTTCAGAGTTTTGCAGACCGAGACTTGGAAGTTTTGAGAACATTCACATCAAGAATGACGAAATCGCGATATGCGAAATCGCGAAGTGATCTGGGATGATAGATCCAGGAGGAGAATGTGGTAGACCACATCAGAAAGGATAGGTAGAATACTATGACACATGGCATGATCAGACAACGACAAGTGTCGAGTTGATTAGGCATTTCAGGCCACTGGAAATCACAATTCTAAGTGACGTGACAGCCACTCCGGTCATGACACGTCATCGAGTGATGCAAGACTAACCTCACTCCGAGAGTTTTTTCTTCGGGAGTTTAACTCCATTACTCCCCCAAAGTCCTGAAGGCTGAAGTCCCAGGGCAAACGATAGTCGTCCAATCACCACAGATCGAGGACCGTTGATTTGGAGATCGAAGTGCTTGTGTGATTGGAGAGGGGTCATGTTTCGGGGGTCACATCATTGAAGAACTATGGAAGAGAACTCGAAGCAGCAAGCTCCATTTTGGAGTTTCGGGGATCGAGACTTGGAGAGTAATGAAATATTCACCATGGGGATCTTGAAATGCCGAAATACAAAATGGCGAAATGAACGCAAGATTCAATAAAGTCAATTCAACGGTGTAGATGAATTTGGAAAAGATCAGAGGGCTACTGTTGCACCTCACAGTGTAACTGCTAGAAACAAATGATGGTTTCTGCCAGAGGATGAGCTCATCTATGACAGAGAAGACGAAGAGTTGCAATTGCCAGAGAAGCTGAGGAATCTTGAGATAACACCCAGTGATGATGGATGTATGGGGAAACCGACAGAGACGCTGAAGAGTTACCATGATGATCAGGCAGAGCACTCTGAATGAGCAGGAGATGCAGAACAAAGTGAGAGAATGTGGCACATAGGAGATGGGATAGCTGTGGAAGAGTAAAGTAGAGAAAACACCCCGATGTGGAGGATATTGGAGGCGGTAGAGAATGCAGGAGCAAGAAGAAGATCACATGCAGAAGGTGCACAGAGAGTATAAGAATGTTGAACAAAGAAGAAAGAGGAGCGACTGTTGAGTGTGTTTGAGGTGTGAAGAAGGAGGCAGATCACAACAAAAAAAATGCACAGAAGGAGAATGGTGCATTGAAGGGACATGGCACAGAGATAATAAAAGGCAAAAGAACAAAAAGCACAAGGAGTGTGTAGAAGACACTGATGCAGACAGAGCAGCGCAGTGTAGAAGAACAGTGATGAGACTGGTAAGCCATTGAAGAACTTTATATCACTGTAATAAGTATTAATAGAAAATATTTAGATTTCAGGGTGGTAGGGAGGTGCTAGGGAGGACTGTTGTCCTCAGAGGTTCAAGTGGGTGCTTGAACAAAGGGAGTTGTAGCTTCCATTTGGTTGCATCCAGAGAAACCAGGGTGGAAGGGTGGTGCAAGGGAGAACTGTTGTTCTCTGTTATACAGGTTGGTTCCTCTGTGATTGGAAGTTGGTGCTTCCATCCATGTTGTGGTGGAACACTTAGGGAGTTGGTGCTTCCTTCTAGAGGGTGCTAGAGAAACCAGGGAGTTGGTGCTTCATTCTAGTTGGTGCTAGAGAAACCAGAGAGTTGGTGCTCTCAGCAAGTAGCAGCTTGAAAAACAGAGGTTGCAGCCTCATTATGAGTTGGTGCTCATATGTATGATAATGTAAAGAATGTAAAGATTACTTATCATATAAAAAAGAAGAGGTTTTTACCCTCTATGGATTTCCTCAGGAAATATCTGTCTCTGAGTACCTCATATGTGTGACTAATACTGAATGTGCTATTACTTATTTCCTTGCATTATTGTGATTGTGTTGTTGGGAAAAACACCCTACGGACTAGCAAACTAGGGTCAGACTTGCATGCAGATTTTGACCGAATAGAAACTACTTTTTTACCTACAACCCAAGATTTAAAACCCTTTTTCACAATAAATGCATGGAAAAGGATCAACAACCTTATTACCAATGTTCGATGTAGATCTTTCGTTGCTCTTCAATTACTTGATTTTGCTGCTCCTTCCACAAATGACCTACACTCAAGACAAACAACAACTATGCATGCATGCTACTTCTATAGTCAAGGGTTAGAAATCAAGCAGAAATTAATCAAACCATAGACTATTCATGCATTGGGATGGGAAAAGTATTCTTTTTAATACTGAAAGTGAATCAACTTACAAAAGGCTGAGACCGACCACTGCTCCTTGAACCTGATTCTGGGCTCCTCTTCTTCTGTCCTTCAACTGCTTTGCGTTAAATATCCTTTGGCATGAGGAAAAGCTAAAGGGTTGGGACAATGGATTACGTAAATGGGAAGAGTTTCTTCGCTATATTTTTTCCTCCTCCAAATGGTACCCCTACCCCTTATTTTATAGGCTAGAAGGAGCTAGGGTTTTGGACGAACCCTTGGCCATGCATGGCCAGGAGTTTCAGTTAACTGACCCATAGATTTTTGTTCCGTCGGCAAATTTCCTTTTTTCATGCTTTGTTAGGTACACACGGGTTGTTATGAGTCAGCCAGCGTGCACACACGTGCAGTAATGGGTTAGGGCGCGTGGGTTTTGACACAAGAGGATTTTCAAAGAGTTGTTCAATAGAGTTTTGGCAAAGAAGGGATATGAATTGGCCTGATGCCAGGTAAGCATGTGTGGTTCAATTTAGGGTTATAACAGATGCCCCCTAATGTGTGAGGTCAGAAGAGCATCTGATGGCCGAAATACATTACCAATCTTTACTGATGTGCCGAATGATTGAGCCCAAGGATCATGAACCAGGAGGTGCCATCTGCAAAATAACAAATGTCTCACCGAGGCGGACATACCCATGCTCGGGATAAAATAGAACCATGGCTACCAATCAAATACACTGTAGATCCATGTCAAATAACTATAAAGAGTAGTCGTGAATAATACACAGTGGAGCTACATCTCAAAATGAGAAAGATATACATATAGAGTATCCATCTTCCAGAAGATGATTCGGCCTTATGGATGTACTTCAGAGCTCAAGCAACAACTTCAAAATATTCTAAAACTTGGGTAGGAGTGTAATATGAGTGTACGACTACACTATCCAGAGGTCTTCGACGACTCATTGGTTATGGACTTTATATTCTTGATGATCGGACTTAAGGCTTCAATGATTTCAAACAAGGACTTGATTGGACGTTCAGGATGGTCAGGTATGTGGACAAGAGACATATTACAGAGGGGCCGACTTAGGCTTAGTGACAAACTTCCCTTGGAGAATAGAACGACAAGTGATAAGACTCAGGAAACATATATGTTAATCATAAGTCTACGAAGCAGGAGGCAACGCAAACTCTCCATATGTTTGTAAGAATAACCAAACAGTGGAGGACACAACTCTATATAGCAATAAAAGCATCTTAAGGTCGTACTACATCCCATAGTCTGATGATCAAACGGATAGATGTGATTTATCCAAGGGTGACTCATTATGCTGCCAATAAAGAAAATATTTTTCCCATCCTCTTTTTGGGGTATATTTGATTTTTTTGTTCTTTTTGATCATTTCTGAAAAAGAATAAAGGAATATTATGTTACAATGGAGGAATGAGTACTGCAAACATAAGAGCTCAAGGCACAAGGACAAGACTGATGTTTTGGTAAAATGACACTCAGGGAAAATCCTTCGGTGGCCAAAGGTGTTAAGACGCAGAAGCAAACTGTCACAAGGTTGGTGGATAAGGTATGCAAATGCAGTTGATAGAACACACAATGGTAAC
>ML782058.1:1194328-1216492 GCA_009831015.1 Picea engelmannii | reverse complement strand
CAGGTATTTGAAAGAAACAATGACTTATGGTCTGTGGTATCCCATAAATTAGAATTTTCAATTATCTGCCTATTCAGATGCAAATTGGGCAAACTGTGTTGATGAGATAAAAAGCACCGGTGGAGGAGAATTCTTCCTGGGTGACTCATTAGTAGCATGGCTTAGTAAAAAGAAAGGTTCCATTTCCTTATCAACTACAGAGGCAAAGTACATTTCTATGGCTACCTGTTGCACTCAGGTATTATGGATGATTCAGACACTTGCAGACTTGGAGGTAAAATATGCAACAGAGATCCAAATTCATTGTGATAACACTAATTCCATCAGTGTGTCTAAGAATCCTGTATTCCACTCCAAGACCAAGCATATTCCCATACAATACCATTTTTTGAGGGAGCAGGTCACTAATAAGGTTGTTCAGGTCCATTACATTCCAACCACAGAACAAATTGCAAACATATTTACTAAACCCCTAGCCAAGACACCATTTGAATATCTCCGACAGAAGATGGGTGTCATCCCATCTCACACCTAAGAGAGTCCATCCTATTAGGGGGAGATTTGTATTAATTAAATATCTGATACCTCCTAAAAATACTGCAACAACTCAGTGGGAGCATGTTTTCTTTGAAATTGATGTCAAAGGGGGAGAAACAGAGTGGTCCAGATTGGATGCTACAGTTGGAGGTCCAAACAGATTAACGTAGTCATTCAGGGTTTCCATCAATGCCAAAGGGGGAGATTGTTGACATGTTTTCAGGTAGATGTGCTTGTCATTAATGGCAAGATCAGAGTATGCAGCGATGGAAAAACAGGGACAACGTAAGCTCAGAAGAGATAGTGCAGAGGTGCACGAAGAGTGCAAGATTGTGCTTATTTATTTGATGGCAAACATGCAGGCAAGGAAGATCAACAACACAGGGCTAATTTCATAGAAATATTAGAAGCGTAAACTCCACTTGGGAGTTTCAGATACCGAGCATTGGAGGAGTCAAGGAAGAAACTCACGACAAGAATGTCGAAACGACGAAATGCGAAACGCCAGAATACGCTGATCCAACTCCATTTTAGAGTTTCGGATACCAAGAGATTGAGAAGTCAAGAGTTGAGACTCTTCAACACAGGAGTCTCGGAGTTGCGAAATTCGAAATCCCGAAATCCCTAAAGAGGCACATCAACAAGATTTTTACAGACCAGGAAATAACTCTATTTCAGAGTCCCATATATTGGGAGTTGAAGTGTCAAAACACTTCACCACAGGTGTCTTGGTATTGCGAAATGCGAAACGCCGAAATCCCAAAATAAGGAAACAGTTCCAGATACTGAGAGTTGAAGTGTCAAAACACTTCACGACAGGATTCCCGAAATCATGAAATGCGAAACGCCGAAATCCCGAAAGTAGGAGACAATTCCGGATACTGGGAGTTGAAGTGTTAAAAAACTTCACCACAGGAGTCTCGGAATCACGAAATGTGAAACATCGAAATCCCGAAAGCAGGAGACAATTTCGGATACCGGAGTTTCGGATACCAGGAGATGGAGGAGTCAAGTGTCAAGACTCCTCATCACAGGAGTCTCGAAGTTGCGAAGTGCAAAAAGATGAAAAGATGATTTGAATTTATTTCGGAGTTTCGCAGACCGGGACTTGGAAGTGTCAAGAACATTCACATCAAGAATGCCGAAATCGCAAAATGCGTAATCGCGAAGTGATTTGGGCCAATAGATCTAGGAGGAGAATGTGCCATACCACGTCAGAAAGGACATGTGGAAGACTATGACACGTGGCACGTTCAGACAATGACAAGTGTCGAGTTGATTAGGCATTTCAGGCCACTGGAAATCACAATTCTGAGTGAAAAAAGATAGCCACTCCAGTCATGACATGTCATCGAGTGACGCAAGACTGACCTCACTCTAGAAGTTTTAACTCCATTACTCCCCCAAAGTCCCGAAGGCTGAAGTCCCGGGGTAGAGGATAGCCGTCCGATCACCACAGATCGAGCACCATTGATTTGGAGATCAAAGCGCTTGTGTGATTGGAGAGGGGTCATATTTCAGGGGTCACATCGTCAAAGAACTGTAGAAGAGAACTCGAAGCGGCAACCTCCATTTCAGAGTTTTAGGGATCGAGACTTGGAGAGTAACGAAATATTCACCACGGGGATCCCGAAATGTTGAAATACGAAATGGCAAAATGAACGGAAAATTCAATAAAGTCAATTCAACGGTGCAGATGAATTTGGAAAATATTGGAGGGCTACTGTTGCACCTCACAGTGTAACTGCTAGAAACAAACGATGGTTTCTACCAGAGGATGAGCTTGTCTATGACAGAGAAGATGAAGAGTCTCAATTTCCAAAGAAGATAAGGAATCTCAAGATAACACCTAGTGATGCTGGATGCATGGGGAAACCAGAAGAGAAGATGAAGAGTTACCATGATGATCAGGCATAACACTCTAAATGAGCAAGAGATGTAGAACAAAGTGAGAGAACGTGGCACATAGGAGATGGGATAGCTGTGGAAGAGTAAAGTAGAGAAAACACCCCGATGTGGAGGAGATTGGAGGTGGTAGAGAATGCAAGAGAAAAAAGGAGATCACATGAAAAAGGTGCATAGAGAGTATAATAATGCTGAACAAAGAAGAAAGGGGAGCGACTATTGAGTGTGTTTGAGGTGTGAAGAAGGAGGCAGAGCGTAGCAATAGAAATGCACAGAAGGAGAATGGTGCATTGAAGGGACATGGCATAGAGAGCATAAAAGGTGAAAGAACATAAAGCGCAAGGAGTGTGCAGAAGACACTAATGCAGACATAGTAGCGTAGTGTAGCAGAATAGTGATGAGACCGGTAAGCCATTGAAGAACTTTATATCACTGTAATAAGTATTAATAGAAAATATTTTGATTTCAAGGTGGTAGGGAGGTGCTAGGGAGGACTGTTGTCCTCAGAGGTTCAAGTGGGTTCTTGAACAAAGGGAGTTGTAGCTTCCATCTGGTTGCAGCCAAAGAAACCAGGGTGGCAGGGTGGTGCAAGGGAGAACTGTTTTTCTCTGTTATACAGGTTGGTGCTTGTGTGACTGGAAGTTGGTGCTTCCATCCAGTTGGTGCTGGAACACTTAGGGAGTTGGTGCTTCCTTCTAGTGGGTGCTAGAGAAATCAGGGAGTTGGTGCTAGAGAAACCAGAGAGTTGGTGCTCTCAACAAGTAGTAGCTTGCAAAATAGAGGTTGCAGCCTCATTATGAGTTGGTGCTCATATGTATGATAATGTAAAGAATGTAAAGATTACTTATCATATAAAGAAGAAGAGGTTTTTACCCTCTATGGGTTTCCTCAGGAAATATCTGTCTCTGAGTACCTCATATGTGTGACTGATACTGAATGTGCTATTACTTATTTCCCTACATTATTGTGATTGTCATTGAGTACTTTGTAAAGAGTTTAAAATAAGCATAATTGTTTAAGAATGGTAACAACTGATTCACCCCCACCTCTCAGTTGTCCAACACCAAGTGTGTTTTAATCACAATGTCAATTTCTTAATTGCATTTTCTTCTCTATAAACGAATAAGACTCTAGAAAAAAGATAAATTAAGATCACTCAAACAATCCTAGACTTCAACTCTTCCAAACCCTTTCCTCTAAATGATTTTGAGTCCCACTGAGAAAATTGAGTAAAGAGTAGAATGAGATATTCCAAACACCTACCACAAGGTGATTAGTTAAGGTATAAATTAAATATTTATAACTAGAGGAAAAAGGGTGATGAAATCCCAATGGATCATATAAATCTACCTTCGATTGTCCTCCCTCCTGTGAGATCTACCTTGTTTAAAACCTAGTAAAAAGGCCACTAAGATACCTCTTCATAGATACATGAAAGACATTATCTTACCTTCAATTTGAAATCAAATGGTCAAGAATATTTATTTTTTAAAGAGATATGAGTCTCAATCTAACCTCTGGTCCCAACCTTGACATTATCTACTTCGATGAGCATGCTTGTTGCTAAACTGGTCTTGACAATATTTGATAAAAAGGATTTTTATGATCCCTGATTGGTCAACAACTATGTTTCATATATGAATGATTGTGGAAAATTATTTGGATTCCTATCCCCACAACCCTAACTTAACTACATAATTCTTTTGGCCCCAAGTGGGGATTTAGTTGGTTAGGTTAGATTGTTGATTTTAAGTTGAGTTTGGATTCATGAACCAAGCATATATTTAGAGAGTGAATTTTGTGAACATGATATGTAACCAAATTCAAAATGAAAGATGATTGAAATAGAAATGCTTAAAATTAAAGAAACTTTGAATTGAAAAGTAGATAAGGAAACTAGTTAAAATTTAGAAGAATACTTAAGAAAACGTTACATGTTATTTAACAAAATGAACCTCACATGAAATGTGTATTATTCAATTCAAATCATCAAGTAAAAATCTATCTCAACCTGGTTATGGACTAGGATTTAGATGGATACACAACTTCAAAATGAAAATCTAGAAAAAAGAAGTCAAATACTTGAAACAAAAGGATTTTCTTTATGTAACTAATTAACGTTCCTTTCTAAAATGAAATGATTCTTGTTCCTTTATGTAACTAATGAACGTTCCTTTCTAAAATGCAATGAGCGTTCCTTTATAAAATGTAATGAATGTTCCTTTCTAAAATTTTAGTCGACAACTAGTTGAAGCCACTCCTATGAAGATCGTTGAACGATCTGAAGAGGGCAAGTTCATGGAGGATTTCCACCCTCCATCTCAGCCTATGAATTCTCATCTCTGCTCTTTGAGGTTTGAAGTGAGATTGAAAACTTGAACTTTAAAATGGAGTAGTGGCTAGACACACGGTTACTATGTTACTGACTCTATGTTCCCGCCTGGTGAATCCTTGACAAGCCGATGAGTTGGCATCCTCGATTGCATCCAACCTAGACCTATCCATTCCCTTACCTCCACACCACATGGAATTCTTGCCTGACAACAAGGTTCCACACTCAAATCGGTAATGTGTCAGAGAAAGATGGATGGTTTTGGAGTTGGGCTAACCCGGGAACAATCTTCCCTCCTGAGTTACTTTTCCAATAGGTCCTCCAGCAGCTGGCTTTTAAATTTCCCATTAATACAAAACTTTGATCAATTTTCTGAGCATTTGGGTTGGTTTAAAATGGGGCAAAACACCTAGGATAAGGTTATGAAATACATGGAACATTGATCCATGCAAAACTCAGACTACCCTTGAAAATATGGCTGGATTCAGGACCATTTTTTGGACTGAAAAATGGGTCTGTTTGCTCTCGAGTTAGCCTACTCCAGATGTTGTTTTCAACAATTTTAGTGTCTTAGTTTCAAGTTCCATTTTATCTCTATTTCTTATAGTTATGTTAACAATTTTCAATATGTCTAGAGTAACATGAGAACATATACACTTTTTTTACTCCTTTGAGGATGTTTTTTTAGCAATATGATGGGGCTTGGGTTGGTTTCCAATGTTGGAAACCCAACCCAAGATTAAAAAGGATACACATGTAAATTCTCAATTTTTGGAAAGGTAATACCAATTTCTAACTTAAAGAAAAAAGAATTATTCAAAAAAGCACGCATACTTGAAAAACTTATATATTACATACGATTAAAGTATAGTACTTTAGATACTGCAAAAATTTGTTAGTCATGGGGCATTATGAATTATCCATGTAAGTATTCCATGGAATTGAAAAAAAAAAATTCCTACTAGTTTGGAGACGTTGTACATAATGATTCCAACCCATAAATTTATAAGTTCAATAATGATAGGATCAATATATACATCCATATATTTATGTTGGTACGTCCCTAATTATTTTAAAATAATCATATTTATTGCCTTGCACATATAATAAATTATGAAATAAACAAGCTAATTACATTGGTAAGTTGAAAAGTACATTATTGCAAAGAATTACGTGGAACAATAATTATTGACATTGTTTTCTCCCTCTTTATTGACATCCCAGGAAGAAGGTTATCATTTAGAAAGAAAGGGCACATTGAGTAAAGGGACTTGAGCTCTCCAAATGAATTGACACAATTAGCTTCCAATGAAAACCTAACAAAATGAGGTTGTTCTTTAAAAAATATATATATTTCTTTGTTGTACTATAAATGAAAAACTATATGCAAGCATTCACATAACACCATATTAACTTCTCTTCCACACATGGTAATCCATAAACTGTTCTATGTTTTTTTCACCTAAATATTCATTCAAAACATGGAATTAGGGAATATGATGAAGAACCTTGCAAGGTACCTTATTTATGACTTGATTAGTTTGATATCTACTAATTCCACATTGAGGGAATTAATTTTTTTTTGCATGTTGTCCATAATATATAAAATGATCATTAAGATAGGCATCAATTGTTAGATACTCCATTCCTATATCTTTCACAATGGTAGACAATTTTTTGTATGTGTGAGGTAAAGTGTTTGATGGTGGTAGGATAACTTCACATAACAAACTACAACATTAGAAAATAAATTATTATGTTGAATATTCATCAATATTTCATCCTTTATACAATTAGAACTAAAAATAGAAGAAACACACATTCGTATATGGATAATTTTATTGCATAGCTTATAATATATGCGAGACAGGTGTTTGAAAAAACATTCAATACCTTCAAGTTAACAGACAAAAAAACAGTTGAGAGAAGATATATCTTTGAGCGTTTATATAATGTTTTTTTTTGTCTCTTATCAATCATATGTACATCATGAATATCATCAAAATTATCATCCATTGAAGTGAATGTGTCATGGATAAATATATTTATCTCATCATTCTCAATTACATAAATATCATTTTCTTCAATACAATCAACTTCATCTCCATCTACTCCATCTCCATTAGCTTAATCATCAATATTTCTATTGCTATTTGCATCCTTAGGAAATTCAAGCATAATTATGCGTGTATTTGTAATTACAAACAATCAAATAATTATAGTATACATCAAATATTAAAATTGTATAAAGAATAATAAAAACATGTAATGAATAACTTACCAATGGTCAATATTGATTTGGCCCCCCTTTAAAGTGCCCAAAGTCTAAACAATTTGTTTAATCTATGCCATTTTTAACTCTTCTCACATGTAATACCTTGCAATTTTTGTAAGGGAAATAACATTCATATTAGCAATTTAGATCTAATCATGATGTCCTAAGACCACCTAATTCATATCTTAGGGTATCTTCATAATCCTAATTTATGATTAGTTATGAGGACCGCTAAAGGTGGTTATCGAAGGTTTGCACAATATGTATTGTACTTCATGTGAAAAATGTGATTAAGAATGGCTTTGGCTTCATGTCTTTCCACCTATTCTTGATCTTCTTGGTCTTCTTGTTATTCCTTATGTATTTAAATTGGTATTAGACAAATATTTGATCAAGGACCTCATTCACATCATTAGCAATTGGTTGTAATGGTTTCTTTTTGATGTTGATGGTAAAGTGTGCTTAATAATTCATGCAAATTGGGATAACCCTATCAACGATCTATGAGAAGAAGAATGACCTATGCAACCAAACAACATTGAGAAAGTTATGTTAAAGGATAATGGCAATGGATTTTTCAAGGGTGGAGTTGCAAGAATCTCCTATGAAGTATTGAAGGTCCAACAATTTATTCTTGTGTGTCACATTTTGAAAATGTATGTGGCATCTTTTGATAGAGGCCCACAATTTAATAAGGGGGATCAAGTGTGATGATGGATATATTTGTATGATTTGTCACTATTTGGAATCATGATATTTTGGTCTTTGATTGCGACATTGTTGTCACACTTGGTGTTTTTTTGCAACAGATTGGTTTTGGTACTTGAATAAATTCTTTGGATTAGGATGTCGAGTATCGAAGACTTGTATAGTATTCTATGTAATTTAATTAATAATGCACATGGATCAACTATTCAAATCAGAAAAAACTTCACTTAGTCACATGACTACATGTATGCACATCATGCAGAAAAAGTTAATTTGTTTCAAATTCAAAATAGGATATTAATCGATGAGTTAAGAAGTCTTCACAATCAATATATACTTCAACGTTCTACTTCTCTTTTTGAATCCTTCGCAGATTATTTTGGATTAGTAGTTGCTGCAACTGAATAATAAGATCACAAACAACATACAATTAAAAATGACATTTTTGAATTGGATAAATTTTAGGATAAGAAAATTGACATTGTCATACCTTGGGAAGAGTTGCAGTTCAATAGGAATAAATTTGGATTAGGATATTAAAGGAATGAGTTTGAATTCTTTCATATTCTGTATTATTCTAGACCATATACATTTGTGAGCGTGGGGTTTATTTGTGATGATTTGTAGAAGCATATAGTGGATCATGGTAAAAGGAACTTGATCTTGATGATGTGGAACAAGATGATGATGATGTAGTTGATGATGCCAATACTGAAAATGCATGTGATGATGAGGATCATGATAAGGAATAGGAAGATAAAGATGATGTTGATACAAATGGTGACGAGGATGATGATGATGTAGTTGTTGATGTTGATGCTGACAATGCAGGTGATAATGAGAATCATGATAAGGAACAAGAGGGTAAGGATGAAGTTGATGCAGCTGATGATAATAATGATGCAATTGATTTTTCTAAGTTGAATGATGTACCTAAAAAATGCCAATACTTTCATCGAGTTGGCCATATTGCATTATATTTTTTTGATATTACTCCATGCAATTTATGTGGGAAGAAAAATCACCTATTAGAAAGGCATCAAGAGTGAACAAACATTAAAAAAAAAAGATAAATTTTGAATGGTTACGCAATTGGAATTGGATTTTGGAAGACAAGTTGTTGGAGTGGTATTATCATTGAGTTTATACATAGGTATGGACATACTTGATTAGAGAGATTTAAATAATAGATGAACATGAATATTTTTCAAGGATTGATGATTCAAGGCATGATTGGGGCCCACTTGAAGTAGTTTTTTGAGTTGAATATCAAGTCTTTCAACTCCATTCAAAGACAATTTGGTCATCCTTTTCCACTTTCAGGGGGGGTTTATTGATGTTTTTGATTCACAGGTCCCAAGAATTATCGCCTTTTAGTTGACATGTGGAAGATATTGATGATATTTTTTAGACTTCATGTTTCAAGTTCTACTTTTGATTACGAGGATTTTGATTTCTTCATGATCATGGATGGATGTTTTTACTTTGATTTTTTGAGGAAAATTTTATGGATTGATTTAGGATAGGATGATGGATTCCATATTTGATGATTTGACATGGATCACTCACATAGAGTTTTGGATTGGTTAATTGACCTTCAACACTTGGATATTTCTGAAGATTTCAAGAGTTTGATGATATTTTTAGGATAATGTTTTGATCGATTTTCATGATATTGGTATGGATGGATGATTTGCCACATTTTGGAATTTGAGGATTTAGTCACTTTTATATTTGTGACTTATATGGTTCTTTGACACTTTGATTTAAAGTACCAATAGTTCACTTGGTTTACTTCTCAAGTTTTTCATACACAAGTTTTTTACATGATATAAGATTGGGATGTCGATCAATAGTTTTTTTTTCTAGCTATATTATTAATAGTTTTTTTATGTGTCAGTATTTGAGAGTAATTTTCTGAACACATTTGTTCACTTGATAGTATCCGACTTTATAGGGATGGTATTTTGATCTTGTGGAGGATATATGATTCTTCTATACTTTTACTTGGCATATTGGATTATCAGGCATTTTCAGGATTTGGATGTGTTAGATTTGCATCCAATTCACTTCTCATTATGGGTTTCTCTCATTGGATTTTTGTTCACATTAGTAAACACTTATAGGTTATCTGGCTCATTTTTTACATAGTGATTTTTCCATATTTGATTTTTGGCATCCACTTTTGGTGATTTTGTAGGCAAATATCCATCAACACTTGTGAGATTTCAAACTATGAGTATCAAATTGAAGCCTTGGATTTGTTATAAAATTTTGCAAGTGTAGTCTTTGTTTCTTAGCTGATACACTTATAGGGACTTATGATTAGGGGGGATTGTTAGCAATTTATCTCTAATCATTAAGTCCTAAGACAACCTCATTCAAACCTTAGGATATCTTCAATATCCTAAGTTACTTATGATTAGTTATGATGACCATTAAAGTTGGTTATAGGAGGTTTGTCCTATATCTAGTACTCTCATGTGAATAACATGATTAATAATGATTTTGGATTCATTCCCTTCTACCTATTCTTGATCTTCTTGATGTTCTTTTTCTTCATTACGTCTTTCAATTCACTATCACCATATTGCTCCTTTAACTTAGCAATGGTGCTCAAGTTACTATCATTTGACATTGTTATCTATTACAACAAAATAAACTAAATCAATATTCATACAATATATTAATATATTCAAAGAATTCCACACATATAGAATTCAAATTTATTTAGAATTTACTTACCTAAAGAGGATTTCAACTATGCATAGAATCCAATCTCTATAGATAAAAAACAATTGATGTCAAAAGTAGATAGAAAAATAGCTATTATAGACATTGAAAGTCTCACATGATCATCACCATATCTCCCAGATTTTAATGTTTTTATTAAGGGTACCACTCCACCAACATTCCATTGATTATAGTTAGAGTTAATGTGATCAAATTTGAATATGTCAACACTACATAATGACATTTTGGCATTTTTGGCACTAATATTCCTACATCCTAGCATTGATAATCTAAAGACTTAGAGGGATTTTAGTAGACCAACATTTATTAGGGTTAAAAAGAAAGAAAGTGAGTAATTTTCAATAATTTACAAGAATTTCCAATGTCCAAATCAATTACTACCATTAGTGTCGAAGATCAATGCTGGATTTTTTCACCCAAATGTAGTATTGATTTGACCCAAAGGAGGGGAATCATTTCAAGGCATTCTTTGTAATTTATGGGCCATTGTAATCTCTATTTTGTGGATTTATAGGGGTCATGTATATATATTTTTTGGCAAAAGTAGCACTAGTATACGGGGATATCTTCATCATTTGAAGGGTTGAATATGCTTTATGTAATATAAATATATAATATCACATATATTTAAATTTATTATGTGAGATATATGTTGATTTGAGATGTTTTGTGGCGTGACCACTTAAATGTCATAAGTGAATGAAATTAGGGTGATAATAGTCATTCTAGTCATGGTGGGGGAAATGATAATTCCAATCAAGTCCTCATGCAAACCATGTAGAAATGTGACATCGACGTGAGGACTAAGAACTGTCGTAGTATTTTCAAAGTATTTTTTCATTATACCCATCATTTTTCCAATATTAGTGAGCTTTGACAAACTCTTTCTTCTACCTTGCCACACCCTTTCCCTGAACATGCCCCTACTCATGCTGGGGTGGTAATCCTATCAACCCATGTCAACCAAGACATAGTAAGGTTCATACCACAAGCCATCCTTATTCTCTTTATGGAAATTCCCATCATACCCACTTTTGTCTTGGTCTCCACAAAGCCATTGATTAAGAGAATTATCCCATAGTCGGACTAATCCACAAGCACCCCAAATAGTGCAATATCCTTCCTCTCTACATTATGTAATTGATTCATATGAAAACACCCCAAAAAATTCAACCTCTTTAGTTTCCCTTCATGGGAGTGAAATATACCCTTAGTTTGAGTCTACTACCATTGCTATTGAGGCTCCACCAACTCTGTCTTCCTCAATTACCCACAAACCAAGTAACTAGTCCTCCCAACCAATATACTTCACTCATAGGATGGAACCACCATGATAAGGGGGAAATCATTTCTTTCTTCTTGATTGATTGAACTATTGGAATACTAAGAAGGGGGGGGGGGGTGAATCAATATGATCACTTTTTACCACTTTCAATCACGATATCTAAACTTCAACTTAATCAATAGTATATAATTTATGATTGCATTCAATAAATCATGATCATGTAATCATAAGTAGTATCATCACATCAATTAACCACATGCGTAGTACACCAGAATTCATGTGGAAACCCAAATGGGAGAAAAACACACAATGCTTTCTTATATATATCAAGAATACATTCATAGGAAGCCCCAACTTCCAAATTCTTCAGCACCAAATGGAAGGAGGCACCGCCCCCTGATTTAAAAGCACCAACCTGAAGGAAGCACCAAATCCCTTAGTTCTATGGCACCAAACGGAAGGGGGATACAACCCCCTGATTTACAGGCACCAACCTGAAGGAAGCTCCAACTCCCCGAGTTCTCTGACACCAACCAAAAGGAGGCTACAACCCCCTTTCCTTGCCATGTCTCGCCACCCTAAAATATAAGTGTAGACTCACTGTCACTACCACTGATACTGTCACTTCCATTGTCACTAATACATCAACCAACCTGTCATTGTCACTGTCACATCAACCAACCTGTCACTGTCGCTATCACATCAACCAACCTGTCATTGTCACTATCACATCAACTTGTGACTACCACTATCACATCAAACTGTGACTACCAATGTCACATCAACCTGTCACTGATGATCAACCAATCATCCAACCTATCAATATCCTTGTCACTATCTCTATCACTGATATACCATCATCAACCATTTGTACCTAGATCCACTCACATGGATACCAAAACCATCACCAAACCATGTACATCAACCATCAACCAAAACCTAGTACCATACATGTACATCAACCATGTACATCAACCTATGATCCTATAGTTGACTTGATATACAAGATTACGGATCTGTATCTCTTCCTCAACTTCAAAAACAAGAGAATAACATCTTCCTCAAACTTGACCTCACTCTCATGGGACTAGTTTTGGATTAGTCGAAAACCCTAAATTTCAACAAGCATAACTTTGTACCTGTAATGAATAAAGGTATGAAATTTTAACCATAGATACTATGAGATCTTTCTTCTATCTCCTCAAAATTTTAGGGTTTGAAACTTCTCAGAACATAAGTTATAGTGAAAATGGAAAACCTTCCTGAATTTTATCCTATTCTGGAGAGAGAACTTGTACAACATGCCCCATGCTAATTTTTTTATATATGATTCTAAATTTCACAAAAAAGATACTACATACTGTTATATTTCCACTACAATTAGTCTCACGAGAATCTGGATCCTCTTTGAAGAAGTTATGATTGTTTTACCTAGAACACATGTTTGAGACTAGTTTAAGGACTAACCAAAAACCCTATCTTCCACAGAGTGTATCTCGAAAACTACAATGACCTAGAAGTTGAAAATTTTACCACAGGTACCTTGAGATGTCTTCTCAACAACCTCCAATTTTCACTATATGAATCATTCTAAAAAAAACTTTATGACGAAAATGGTAAGGTGTAATTTAAATAACTTACCTTAGAACACAACATCACAAGACTTCATCCTCCCTTGGAATTTCGCCCTTCTTCACTTCATATTCCCTATGAAATTTTCCTCAAATATCCTTGGTTACCTCATATAAGAATCACTTACTCACATAGAATATATTCAATAGAATGTGTGTGTGAATTTACTTATGAGTGACTTCGTGAGTTGTATATATGCTTTTTCTAAGTAACCTAATTCCTTAACTTTAGGGCTTCTTGAAATTTCTTGTTACAACCACTTTACCCTTTCATTAATGACTTGTAACCAATTAGGGGGTTCTTAACCCATTTTTGGGGCTTCCAACTTCATGACCTCTGTGATATCCATGAATTATTAAAAAAAAATTTATTTCAAAGTTGTTCTAAAAATAAATTTCCATTTATGGAAATTCGAATTTTAGATGGTGGAAGTATGTAATTATTATTTTTATGACTGTTGGACAAAAGTTTGACTAGCCAACTATCCTCTTTTAATGGACACATGTATGAGACAAATATTTTAATAGATTTAATGCCGGAGAACAGATGGAACAACCGGGTTAAAAATAACTGACTATGACTCCATGAGTGGGGAACATGTTTGAGTTAACTCAGAGCTGATTTTTACAAGTGTCACAAGTTGAGTTATGTCACTAGCAACGCCTAAAAATTAGGAATTTGAAAATATGCAAATTTCCCAAGGAGGGAAAGGAATGAAAAGTACTAGGCAATGGAAAATGAAATATATACAACATATGTGGGTGGCAAAACATTGCTGAGTAAGTTGGGAAATGAACTATTTTCTGTTATGAGCACATCTGGTGTTAGGAAAATAATTTTATGAACTGTTTAGAGAGACAATTGCTATAGAGTGATGCACAGTTTTCCCTTATGGATTCATGGTCAGGCTAGGGGGTGATCATGACAAGTAATTGTGGTTGTTCTGTATCTATGGTTGGGTGGAATGTGGCTATTCGATTTGTTTTCCCAACATAACTGTTTCAGATATGTATCTTAACTGTTTACTTTTCATTCTTTTGAAGTATTATATATATATATATATATATATATATATATATATATATATATATATATATATATATATATATGCCTCATGGCCATAATAGATTGGTTGATTTACATGGTGCTTAAATATATGTTAGTATATTCTTGTTGGATTCGACTTGCTTGTAGCTTTAAAATCTATATGTAGGCTACAAAATAAAGCTACATAGATAATTGTGTAGTTACTAAAACTAAATAGGCTCCTTGTGGATATCTCTCAACTTGAAAACTAACTACTTCAGGAAAGGAAAAACAAGTGAAATAAAATGATTAGTTGCATCAAAGATAGTACTAAGTAAACTATATGTTTCCTACTTCTTCCTATATATTGTCTCTAGAACCAGTGGAGTGAAGAAAGACTCATGTGATCATAATTGAGTATAAAAACAGGTGAATTAAAACACACACACACACACACACACACACACATATTAACGAGAAGGGTTATCCGATACAATATATCTTAGAGATCATTATGGAAAATTTCATCTATGCAGTTTGATAGGCAACTGTTGTATACAGGGCCTTGTAGATATATTCTAAATAAAAATATTAATACAAACATGGTTGTACATGCCCGAATAACTTCTGTTAACTTTTGAAGAATAAAATAATCAACATAGACTGTCTTTACTAGATCTAAGAAAGCACAAATCTCTTGTTCAATTTGTGGGAGAGAATCCCAGTAAGAAGACATTGTTTGATGGAAACCGAGTACCTTTTGGTTATAGGAAAGTCTACTCTCTCGAAATCAGAACCATACGATCTTTAACCTGCAAAGGGGGAAACCAAAATATTACTCTCTCCTCGAATTACTGGAAGGAAAGAGAAATAAACATAAAGAGGAAGAGTGTGACTTTACTTGGGCCTGGAATTAGTTCGAGTCGTTTTCCTTTGCGAGTAATTTGGTCCACAATATGGGAGGAGAAGGAGGCTCGTAAAATCCCAATGGTTACCCTCGTAAGAAAAAGGGACCCATCTTCAAAACTCGTATCCACATCATTAAATTCAAAAGTACAACCATATACAAATATCATAGATCCTTTACATTTTCAGTTATTGATCAATCCTTTACGCGCTTCGTGAGATATTTTTTAACTAATGCATTATCAAGAGGGGATTATATTGAAACACATTACCTCAAGGATAAAACAAAGTACAAAGAGTAATTACATAAACAAATTTCAGAGAGTAATTATAGAAACAAAGTATAAAGAGTAATTACATAAATGAATTAAAGAGAGTAATCGCAGAGACTAATTACCAAGAGTAATTACAGAGAGTAATCACAGAAACTAATTACCAAGAGTAATTACAGAAAATGAATTATAGAGACTCATTACAGAGACTAAATTTACAGAGACAACAATAGTAATTAAAAGGGGAAAAACTATTAAACGTTTCCTCACATTTTAATCAGATTCCTTAACATAGGCAAATCGAAAATCAAATGAAGTAATTACAGAGATAACTGTAACTTTTTAAAGGAGTCAGATCTATCCGTTTTTCCTCATAGAACACAGATGAATCTATTATTATAGGGAAATTGAAAGCCAATAAATAATTACAGAGACAACAATAGTATTTAAACGAGTTAGAATTATCAAATGTTTCCACGCAAAACAGATAGGACCCATAATATAGGGAAACTACATGAAATGTTAAGTTTATTTCATAGTGGTAAATACAACAAACGTCGAGGGTTACAATCAAGTATAGGAACAATAAGAGAACCCATATAACGATTTTGACGGGTGAAATGGGAAAATTCGTTATCAAGCAGATTGGGTATTGGTCCTTCACCATGGTTAAGAGGAGACTGTATGTAAATAATCAAGAGTAAACTATTACATATATAGAGCCTCCTTCCCTTACACAAAATCTCATCTCCGTAGCTTACACAATTCCTTAGCACGTGCATAATCCAAACAAATACAATAAAACACATGAGTATAAATACCTACTGTGGGTGGTGTTAAGACCTTCATGAGTTAGGGAGGTATCAAAGGATTTATAAATTATGTTTGGCATGCAGAAGAGAGATATAGGTCCCTTACTGATAGCACCCATTACTTTAACTCTTGCTCAGAAAGAAAACAATTTAAACTGAATGATTCTCAGTGAGGAAAACAAAACATTCTACCCAGTTTTTCATTCGAAACAATTTATCATTGCACATAAGACTTACTTGGCTATTCAAAGCATGCCGACCCTCTTACAGGAATTCTGTTGCATCTATCTACGCCCAGGGATGAACTCTACAGAGTAACTAGGGCACAAAGAGAAACGTTTTGGAGGAAAGCTTAGTGAAAAACATGGTAAGGAGGTCGAATGAAATTAGCGTAATGGTGCCTCAAACCCACCGTTCGTAATGGAAGAGTGGTAGAGTATGCACCCCCCCACTACCATGTGAAATCAATGATGTGGAGAGCCTACATTGGTTAGATCCCTGGAGCATCATAACTTGTAAGTACAAGGTAGGTAAGTCGTTTCTTAAGAGCCTTCTACACCTTTAATGCATTTAAAGAAAAATGTTAGAAATCCGAGCACAGTTTTGAATTGTGAACTACCAAGTTCATAAAGATTCCCATATCCCTTTCATCGTGGGGTGCTGGAACTTAGGGATGCCGTTAAGTTATGGTGTTACATTGGTTGGGGATAGCCTAATCACTAACACGTTTATTTTTCAACGTGTGGTTCCATAGTCGTGACCCTTGGTAAAAGCCTTATGTCCACTTGGTTAGGCTTAGTATGTCTCTTTTTTAGCTTATAAAATAAATTCAATATGGGATTAACCTTTATGAACTATAGAATATCATAAAACAATATAAGTTATGGTTATGGTTTTATTCCTTCTAGTTTAGGATTAAACTAATATGGAGGAAAAATCTTTATGCATTCCAAGAATAGTATAAGAATGAAATGAGAAGATATCATTATGGTTAGAGTAGTATTCCTCTCTTATGGATTATTTTAGTGACAAAATTTTTAAGTTGAAATCAAAGTAATGAGTCAGGTAATGATTGGTTGAAACATTGGTCGGATCTATACTGTCATTGATGATAAGACTAATAGTTTCTCCCCTTCAAATTTTTTATTAGTAGAATTTTTTTGGGTACATTACATATGGTATCAGAGTTGTTGGTTACAACACTTAGGCCTAAGGGAAACACCAGAAATTTATTTTTCTAAAGGAAAAATCTAACAAATAATATTTAATGTTACAAACAAAAAATTTGTCTTTTGTAAAAAAATGTTAGCGCAGAATGGAGAAGGAGACAAACTTGAGAGGAACCAAATCAGGAGCTCCCTATAGACCCAGAACGTCACAGTGAGGGAAGTTAAACCACCCAAGTATTGGAAATGATGAGGAATCTTATTGTGGAAGTGCAGGTGTTTAAAGACGATAATGGAAAGTTAAAAAAAGCTCAAGAAGATCAACATGAAATAAATGAAATATTGTTACGCAGTATAGCATCAAAGAGGAGTCCAAGAAATAATGAGATGGAAGAGGAGGTCGGTAAAAAGTCCTCAAAGAATTCTAGTAATGAAACAAAAAGATAAGACAACTCTTCTGAGGACACACACACGAAAAAAAATAAGGCATCTACAAGAAATAATATGAAACAATTGGATCACCTGGAAAGTGAATTCAAAAAGATAAATCCCTCCACCTTTGATGGAGAATCAAATACTGGTGAAGAAGATGAAACCTAACTGCTAGACATAAAGAAATACTCTCAGATTTATAATTGTTCTACTAATATCAAGGTTAGAATGGCCATTTATAATTTAAAGGGAAATGCTAGTATCTGGTGGCAAGACTTGAAGCTAGCTAAAGGGTTAAATGAAAAACAGATGGAATGGCCATAATTCAAAAATCATTTCAAGAAACAATACCTATTAGAAAGTTATTACAAAAGGAAGACTAAAGAATTTTATGAATTGCGATTAGGACACATGTCTATGGATGATCTAATTAATAAATTTGTAGATCTGTTGAGGTTTGTGCCTTATATTAAAGAAGATAAGGTAAATATTCCAAGATTCTTGAGTTGTCTACCACAGACTTATAAAGATAGAATTGAATTTGATAATCCTAAATCCTTGAACAAGGTATTTAGGAAGGCCAAAATGTGCTATGAACATTATAAGAAAATATCTAAAACTCCCAAGGCATGGAAAGATAAGGAGCAATATCTATTGAACCAACGGAAGAAAGGTTTTGCAACTGACCCATTTCTGTAACATGAATAAAGGATTCCAAAGGAACCACTATCCCTCCAACACACAACATACTCAAGGGGGAAATAAACTAGTTAATATGGGATTCAAGAATATAGTGGACAGTCCCAGAGAACCATTGAAATGTTGGGCGTGTGGAGAACCCCACCTGTGGAGAAGTTTTCCACGCATAAACCCATCAATACAAAATTCAGTCCACAATATTCAAGAGGCTTCAATAGTTGGATATATTGGTAGAAGCATGCATAAGATCAATGCAGCTTTGGATGACAGGTAAGAGATCATCAATCCACTATTGTGGAAGTTGAAGGAAAAATTCATAACAACAATGTATCTATACTAATTGATCCAGGAGCTAGTTCAAGTTATATTACTCCAACCTTAGTAGAATCGAACAAGTTAAAGAAGGAAAAACATTCTAAATCCTGGTTAGTACAACTAGCCACATGGACAAAAAGAAAGGTAACAAAATTTGTTTCTGATTGTGAACTCATTATAAGTGGTCAGAATACAAAGTTAAATCTCAACATGTTACCTTTAGGGTCATATGACATAATTATCGGAATGGACTCGTTAGAAATGCATAAAGTGATACTGAAATGCTATGAAAATTCCTTCGTGTACAAGGATGAAAATAATACAGAAATAACAATATAAGGAATCAGAAAACCAGTTTCTCTTAGACAAATATCAACAATACAATTCAAGAAATGCATTAATAAGGGTTGCAAAGTACATGTTATTCAAGTAACTAATATTTTGGAAAAAGAAAGCAATCCAAGTTTGGAAGACTTTGCAGTCCTTCATGGGTTTAAAGATGTATTTGTAGAAGAGATACTAGAACTACCTCTAAGGAGAGAAATGGATTTCTCTATTGATATACTACCTGGATCTGCCTTGGTATCAAAGACACCTTATAGAATGAGTGTTCCCAAACTAACATAACTGAAAATTCAGTTACACAAACTGTTAGATAAAGAATACATCAGACCAAGTGTTTCACCATGGGGAGCACCAGTTTTGTTTGTTAAAAATAAAGATGGAACGCTAAGATTGTGTATTGATTATCGTTAATTGAATAGAATGACGATTAAAAACAAACACCCTTTAACTAGAATCAACGATCTCTTTGATCAAGTTGGAGGAGAAAAAATATTCTCTAAGCTAGAATTGACATCTGGTTATCACCAATTCAGGATAAATGACCAAGACGTAAAAAAAACAACATTTAGAACACATTATGGATATTATGAATTTGTGGTGATTCTGTTTGGAATTACTAATGCACCGACAACTTTTATGTGCTTGATGAACAATATATTCAACCAATATTTGGATAAATTTGTACTGATCTTTATCGATGATATACTAATCTATTCAAAAAATGAATAAGAACATGAACAACATTTGAAAATAGTATTACAAACTCTAAGAGAACGTAAATTGTATGCTAAGTTTGATAAATGTGATTTTTACCAAAGAAATATACAATATTTAGGGAATGCAATATCAGAAGACGGTATTGCATTAGACCTTGAAAAGATTAGAGCCAATATGGAATGGCCTATTCCTAGAGATGTATCAGGCATAATATCATTCATGGGGATTACTGGCTCTTACCAGAGGTTTATCGAAGGATTTTCCAAAATCACCTATCATATTACATCACTGCAGAAAAAGGGAATGAAATTTAACTGGTCTAAAAAATGCCAAGATAGTTTTGATAAACTAAAAGGACTATTAACTAAAATGCCAATCCTTAAGGTGGCAGAACCAGATAAATAATTCACAGTTTGCATGGATGCAAGTAAAGAATGATTAGGAGGAGTACTAGCATAGGATGGACCCGTCATTTGTTATGAATCACACAAATAAAGGAACATGAAAGAAACTACGTAACTCACGATCTGGAATTGATAACTGTAATTCATGCATTGAAAATGTGGAAGCATTATTTAATGGGAAGAAAATTTCTTTTACTAATAGATAACAGTGGTGTAAAACACTTGTTCAATCAACATGATCTCAACACAAGACAAGCGAGGTGGTTGGCCTTTTTAAGTGAGTTTTATTTTGAAGTACGACACATCAAGGGAAAGGAAAATAAAGGCGTAGAAGCAATAAGATGGAGAACTAATGAGCTATATGAAGTAATTATCAGCAAATAAGAAAATGATATTGAGGGTAGGATTAAATCTGCAAGAAGAAATGATGAAAAATTCACCAAAATAATAGAACACTTGCAAATAAACGAGGGGAATCTGCACAGTACAGATCTCAGTATAGATCAAATTGGGTTGTTAATGTTTAAAGATAGGTTATATGTACCTAATTCCATTGAATTGAGAATGATGATTCTTGATGAGCGGCACACAAATCCATATTCTAGTCATACAAGATACCAAAAAATGATAACAACTTTAAGAAAACAATTTTATTGGCCTAATATGAAATATGAAATAGTTGAATACTTGTCTAAATGTTTAGATTGTTAACAGGTAAAAGCTGAGCATCAACATCCGGAAAATATTTTACAATCTCTTCCTATACCAGAATGGAAATGGGAAATTATTTCAATGGAATTCATTACAGGTTTGCCTAAGACTCAAATAAAAAATGACTCAATTATGGTAGTGATTGATAAACTAAGTAAGTCTGCACATTTTATACCTGTGAAATCTACTTACAAAGCGATTAATATCGGTGAAATTTTTATGAAATAAATATTTAGGTTGCATGAGATTCCTAAGATGGTGATTTCAGAAAGAGATGTTAAATTTACATCCAATTTTTGGAAAGAATTGTTTGCAGGTTTGGGTACTAATTTGAATTTCAGCACAAGTTACCATCCACAAATAGAACATACGAATAAAATTATCGAAGATATGTTATGAATGTATGTAAGAACAAAACCAGCTAAGTGGGAAGAATATCTACATTTAGTGGAATTCACATACAATAATGGGTATCAAGCATCAACTAAGATAAGTCACTTCGGAATTTATATAGAAGGAAATGTACAACCCTG
Organism: Picea engelmannii; assembly: GCA_009831015.1. Lineage (NCBI taxonomy): Eukaryota > Viridiplantae > Streptophyta > Pinopsida > Pinales > Pinaceae > Picea > Picea engelmannii. The sequence goes on along the minus strand of ML782058.1, from coordinate 1,194,726 downwards.
ATCAATTAGGATAATCTGGTTGATAGGATTATGGTTGGACCAGAAATGCTCCAAGAAATGGAAAAGATGGTCAAAAGGGTACAACAAAAATTGAAAGAGGCACAAGATCGCCATAAAATATATACAGATCTAAAAGGGAGACATCAAGAATTCAAAATTGGAGATTATGTATATCTCAAATTCAAAGCTAGGAGAAGCTCCCTAAAACTAGGAAGTAGTTCCAAGTTGGCACCAAGATTGTGTGGTCCTTTCGATATCTCAACTCGAATCAGACCAGTGGCGTATCAACTTGCACTCCCTACAAATTTAAAAATTCATAATGTTTTTCATGTTTCATTATTAAAAAGATATATTCATGATCCTACTCACATCATTAATTGGAGCATGGTGCAGGTGGA
>ML782058.1:1146335-1158324 GCA_009831015.1 Picea engelmannii | reverse complement strand
TTGTTAATTGAGTGCTCGTGATGATGTTTAATTTGTAAGGTTATTATTCGTTTAAATTGAAATGTTAGAGATAATATTTGTTTTAAGTTGTAATGTTAATGATGATGGTTGATTCTCCATGTTAATAATTGTTTAAATGAAATACTCGTGATAATGTTTAATTTGCAAGGTTATTATTCGCTTAAATTGAAATGTTAGCGATAATATTTGTTTTAATTTGTAATGTTAATGATGATGGTTGAATCGCCATGTTAATATTTGTTTAAATGAAATGCTCGTGATGACGTTTAAATTTCAAGGTTATTATTAGTTTAATTTGAAGTGTTAATGATAAGATCTAAATTGCAATGCAAATATTTGTTAGGTTATTCTAAAGTATGGTAATAAATGGGTAGGAAAGGCAAGATAATATGGAGAATGTAAATGTTCGAGGGTTTACCATTATGGTATTGATATCGTTTCTCATTTATGGCGATTAACAGATAAATGCAAGGCGCTTGTGATTATTGCTTGTCCTTGATCTAGTGCAAAATGACTTTATAACTAATAATGGGGGTTGGATTTTTGGGGTTTTACCTTATGATAAGGTCTTCGTCGGTTAATGATAATTAATGGAGAAATTGATCGAGATTGATGTCTTCAGGTCTCAATAGTGGTTGGTCAGTATTAAAGTCCTCCTGACTTGCGTCTCCCGTAGAGGTCATGATTGTCCCTGATTTTGTAGTACTTGGTGGTATTGTATTGCGTAGTTTGTTTGTGTCGGGCGGGATATAGACACCTCTTGTAGCTTAGTATTTATGTCTATGTCTAAATCTGGTGGAAGGAATCTAGTGCTGTATCAAGAGTCTCGGGATGTTTAAAGGCACAATTCCACTCTTGCGACACACTCTGAGCCGTATCAGTAGTCTCGGGCTGTTTAAAGGCACAGTTTCCACTACTGCGACTCCCTAAAAGATTTATTAGTTTCTGCCTGAGAAGTCGGCCAGGAGCCTATCTAATATTCTTCGAGAAGACATAAGACTAAAAGCCCTTATTTTCTGTGCAGAATTAGTAAACTCTACTATTGGATTCTTCCATTCTATGACGGTACTGTACTTAACACCTGGTGTCTTTTTCTGCTTACAGCTGCTAGTTGCACGCCTTATGTCCAGGGGTGTTTATTTCTTGTTGTCACTGTGATATGTCGGGTCATCTTGATTGTGGTCGTCTTACTTACATCTTGTTGGTTCGAGTGGTGACGTAGAGTCGAGGGGGTTGTTTCTTCTACACGTGCACACACACTTTAAACAAACAAAAAAAATTCGCACCGATTTTCGGAGTTGTTGTCGTAACCAGGAGGGGTGTTACACTTTTGGTTATATGAAAGTCTCCTCTCTTGAAATCGAAACCATATGATATTTAACCTGCAAAGGGGGAAACCATAATATTACTATCTCCTCGAATTACTGGAAGGAAAGAGAAATAAACAAAAAAGAGGAAGAGTGTGACTTATCTCGGGCCTGGATTTAGTTCTGGTAATTTTACTTTGCAAGTAAGTTGGTGTGTTTTCTGGGAGGAGAAGGAGGCTCATGAAATCCTGATGGGTTCCCTCGCAATAAAAACAGACCCATCATCAAAACTTATATCCACATAATTAAATTCAAAAGTACAACTAGATACAAATAACATAGATCCTTTACATTTTCAATTGTCGATCAATCATTTACACGCTTTGTGAGATATTTTTAACTAATGCATTATCAATAAGTAATTATATCGAAACACATTACCTCAAGGATCAAACGAAGTACAAAGAGTAATTACAGAAACAAATTTCAGAGAGTAATTACAGAAACAAAGTATAGAGAGTAATTACAGAAACAAATTACAGAGAGTAATCACAGAGACTAATTACCAATAGTCATTATAGAAACAAATTACAGAAAGTAATCATAGATACTAATTACCAAGGGTAATTACAGAAAATGAATTACAAAGAGTAATTACAGAGAGTCATTACATAGACTAAATTTACATAGACAATGATAGTAATTAAAAGGGGAAAAACTATTAAACGTTTCCTCATAGTTTAATCATATTCCTTAACATACGAACATAAAAGATCAAATGAAGTAATTACAAAGATAATGATAACTTTATAAAGGAGTCATATCTATCATTGTTTCCTCACATAAAATAGACGGATCCCTTATTATAGGGACATCGAAAGCCAATAAATAATTACACAGACAATGATAGTATTTAATGGAGTTAGGCTTATCAAATGTTTCCACCCAGAACATACAGGTCCCGTAATATAGGGAAAATACATGAAATGTTAAGATTATTGCGTAGTGGTAAATAAAACAAGCACCGAGGGCTACAATCAAGTATAGGAAAAACAAGAGAACCCAGATAACGATTTCAATGGGTGAACTAGGTAAATTTGTTATAGACTGGATTGGATATTGGCCCTTCACCATAGTTAAGAGGAGACTGTATGAAAAGAATCAAGGGTAAAATATTACATATACAGAGCCTCCTTCCCTTACACAAAACCTCCTCTTTGTAGCTTACAAAATCCCTTAACACGCGAATAATCTGAACAAATACAATAAAATGCAGGAGTATAACTACCTATTGTGGGTGGTGTTAAGTCCTTCATGAGTTAGGGATGTGTCAGAGGATTTATGAGTTATTTATAGAGTGAATAAGAGAGATACAGGTCCTTGAAAGCTACTAATAGAACCCATCACTTTAGCTCTTGCTCAGAAATAAAACAGTTTAGATCGAAGGATTGTCACAGAGGAAAACAAAACATTCTACCCAGTTTTTCATTCGAAACAATTTATCAATGCGCAGAAGACTTAACTGTCTATTTGAAGCATGCTACTGCATCTATCTACGCCGAGGGCCGAACTCTATAGAGTAACCAGGTCACAAAGAGCAATGTTGTGGATGAAATCTTAGTGAAAATTAGGGCAAGGAGGTCGAATTCAATTAGCGTAATGGTGCATCGAGCCCATCATTTGTAATGGAAGAGTGGCAGAGTACGCACACCCCCACTTCCATGTGAAATCAATGAAGTGGAGATCATGCATTGGTTAGATCCTTAGAGCATCAGAACCCATGAGTACATGGTAGTTAAACTGTTTATTAAGAGCATGCTACACCTTTAATGCATTTAAAGAACAACGCTAAAAATCCAAGCACAATTTTGAATTGTCAACTACCAAGTTCATAAAGAGCCCCATATCCATTGCATCATGTGGTGTTGGAACTTAGGGATGTCGTTATTTTATGGTGTTACATGTGTTGGGGTTATCCTAATCACTAACATGTTTATTTTTCAACGTGTGGTTCCATAGTCGTGACCCTTGGGAAAAGTGTTAGTTCTACTTGGTTAGGCTTAGTATGTCTCTTGTTTATATTATAAAACAAATTCAATATGGTATTAACCTTTATGCACTATAGAATAACATAAAACAATATAAGTTGTGGTTAGGGTTTTATTCCTTTTAGTTTAGGATTAAACTAATATGGAGGAAAAACCTATATGCATTCCAAGAATAGTATAAGAATGAAATGAGAAGATATCATTATGGTTAGAGTAGTATTCCTCTCTTATGGATAGTTTTATTGACAAATTTTTTAAGTTGAAATCAAAGTAATGAGTCGGGTAATGATTGGTTGAAACATTGGTCGGATCTATACTATCATTGACGATAAGACTAATAGTTTCTCCCCCTTCAATTTTTTTTTTTCTAGTATCAAATTTTGGGGTACATTACATATGGTATTAGAGTTGTTGGTTACAATACTTAAGCCTAAGGGAAACACTAGAAAGTTATTTTTCTAAAGGAAAAATCTAACAAATAATATTTATTGTGAGAAACATAAAATTTGTCTTTTGTAAAAAAATTCCAGTGTATAATGGATAAGAAGATAGACTTGAGAGGAACCACAATCAAGAGCTTCCTAGAGACCCAAAACATCACAATGAGGGAAGTTCGACCACCCAAGTATTGGAAACAATGAGTAATCTTATTGTGGAATTGCAGGTGTTTAAAGATGATAATGAAAAGTTAGAGAAAACTCAAGAAGATAAACATGCAATAAATGAAATATTGTTATGCAGTATAACAACAAAGAAGAGTCCAAGAAATAATGAGATGGAAGAAGAGGTTAGTAAAAATTCCTCAAAGAATTCTAGTCATGAAACCGAAAGATAAGATAGCTCTTTTGAGGACACACAGATGACAAAAAATAAGGTATCTACATGAAATAAGAGGAAACAATTGGATCACCTTGAAGGTGAATTCAAAAATATAAATCCCTCCACCTTTGATGGAGAATCAAAGACTAGTGAAGAAGCTAAAGACTAGCTGCTAGACATAAAGAAATACTTTTAGATTTATAATTATTCTAGTAATACGAATGTTAGAATGACCATTTATAATTTAAAGGGAAAGGCTAGTATCTGGTGGAAAGACCTGAAGCTAGATAAAGGGTTAAAGGAAAAACAGATGGAATGGTCAGAATTCAAAAAGCATTTCAAGAAACAATATCGATCAGAAAGTTATTACGAAAGGAAGACTAAATAATTTTGTGAATTGCGATTAGGGAAAATGTCTATAATTGATCTAATTAATAAATTTCTAGATATGTTGAGGTGTGTGCCTTATATTAAAGAAGATAAGGGAAAGATTCAAATATTATTGAGTTGTCTACCACAGGCTTATAAAGACATAATTGAATTTGGTAATCCTAAATCTTTGAATGAGGTATTTAGGAAGGCCATAATGTGCTATGAATAGTATAAGCAAATATATGAAACTCCTAAGGCATGAAAAGATAAGAAGCAGGATAGATTGAACCAACAAAAGAAAGGTTTCCAACCGACCCCTTTCCATAACATGAATAAAGGATTCCAAAGGAAGGATTATCCCTCTAACACACAAAAAAATCAAGGGGGAAATAAACCAGTTAATCTGGGATTCAAGAAGATAGTGGATAGTCCCAGAGAATCGTTGAAATGTTGGGAGTGTGGAGAACCCCACCCGCGGAGAAATTTTCCATGCTTAAACCCATCAATGAAAACTTCAGTTCACAATCTTCAAGAGGCTTCAATAGTTGGAGATATTTTCAAAAGCATGCATAAGATCAATGCAACTTTGGATGGTAGGAAAGCATATCATCAATTCACTATTGTGGAATTTGAAGGTAAAATTCATAACAACAATGTCTCTATACTAATTGACACAGGAGCTAGTTTAAGTTATATTACTCCAACCTTAGTAGAATCGAACAATTTATAGAAGGAAAGACATGCTAAATCCTAGTTAGTACAACTAGCCACATGGACAAAAAGAAGTGTAACATAATTTGTTTCCGATTGTGAACTCAATATAAGTGGTTAGAATACAAAGTTCAATATAAACGTGTTACCTTTAGGTTCGTATGACATAATTATCAGAATGGACTGGTTAGAAAGGAATAAACTGAAACTGAACTGTTATGAAAAGTCCTTCATGTACAAGGATGGAAATAATACATCAAGAATAGTATAGGAAATCATAAAACCAATTTCTATTAGACAAATATCAACAATGCAATTCAAGAAATGTATTAATAAGGGTTGCAAAGTATATGCTATTCAAGTAACTAATATTTTGGAAAAAGAAAGAAAACCAAGTTTGGAAGACTTTGCAGTCCTTCAGGGGTTTAAATATGTATTCACAGAAGAGATACCCGAACTACCTCCATGGAGAGAAATAGATTTCTCTATTGATATACTACCTGTATCTGCCCCAATGTCAAAGGAACCTTATAGAGTGAGTGTTCCCGAACTAACATAACTGAAAATTTAGCTACAGGAACTGTTAGATAAAGAATACATCAGAACAAGTGTTTTACCATGGGGAGCACCAGTTTCGTTTGTTAAAAAGAAAAATGGAACACTAATATTGTGTATTTATTATCATCAATTGAATAAAATGCCGATTAAAAATAAATGCCCTTTACCTAGAATCAATGATCTCTTTGATCAAGTTGGAGGAGAAAAAATATTCTCTAAGCTAGAATTGAGATCTGGTTATCACCAAGTCAAGATAAAGGATGAAGATGTAAAAAAGACAACATTTAGAACACATTATGGACATTATGAATTTGTGGTGATTCCGTTTGGACTTACTAATGCACCAACAACTTTTATGTGCTTGATGAACAATATATTCAACCAATATTTGGATAAATTTGTACTGATCTTTATTGATGATATACTAATCTATTCAAAAATTGAAGAAGAACATGAACAACATTTGAAAATAGTATTACAGACTCTAAGGGAACGTAAATTGTATGCTAAGTTTGATAAATGTGATTTTTACCAAAGAAATATACAATATTTAGGGCATGTAATATCAGAAGACGATATTGCAGTAGACCCTGAAAAGATTAGAGACATTATGGAATGGCCTATTCCTAAGGACGTAGCAGACTTAAGATCATTCATGGGGATTACCGCCTATTACCAGAGGTTTATCGAAGTATTTTCGAAAATAACCTATCCTATTACATCACTGCAGAAAAAGGGAATGTAATTTCATTGGTCTAAAAAATGCCAACACAATTTTGATAAACTAAAAGCACCATTAACTACATCGCTAATCCTTAAGGTGGTCGATCTAGATAAATACTTTACAGTTTGCATGGTTTCAAGTAAATAAGGATTAGGAGGAGTACTAACATAGGATGGACACGTAATTTGTTATGAATCACGCAAATTAAAGGAACATGAAAGAAACTACGTAACTCACGATCTAGAATTGACAGTTATAATTCATGCATTGAAAATGTGGCGACATTATTTAATGGGAAGAAAATTTCTATGACTAACAGACAATAGTGGTGTAAAACACTTGTTCAGTCAACATGATCTCAACACAAGACAGACGAGGTGGTTGGTCTTTTTAAGTGAGTTTGATTTTGAAGTACGACACATTTAGGGAAAGGAAAATAAAGTCATAGATGCACTAAGTCGGAGAACTAATGAGCTATATGAAGTAATTATTAGAAAAGAAGAAAATGATATTGAGGATATGATTAAATTTGCAAGCATAAATGATGAAAAATACACCAAAACAGAAGACCAATTGCAATGAAATGAGGGAAATATGAACAATATAGATCTTAGTATAGATAAAAGTGGGTTGTTAAGGTTCAAAGATAGGTTATATGTACCTAATTCCACTGAATTGAGGATGATAATTCTTGATGAGATGGAATAAAAGCCATATTTTGGTCATCCAGGATACTATAAAATGATAACAACTTTAAGAAAACAGTTTTATTGGCCTAGTATGAAATATGAAACAAATGAATACTTGTCTAACTGTTTATATTGTCAACAATTAAAAGTTGAGCATCAACATCCGACATGTCTTTTACAATCTCTGCCTATACCAGAATGGAAATGGGAAATTATTTCAATGGAATTCATTATAGGTTTTCCTAAGACTCATAGACAAAATGACTCAATTATGGTAGTGATTGATAAGCTAAGTAAGTCTGCACATTTTATACTTGTGAAATCTACTTACAAAGAGATTAATATCATTGAAGATTTTATGAAAGAAATATTTAGGTTGCATGGGATTCCTAAGATGGTGATTTTAGATAGAGATGTTAAATTTACATCCAATTTTTGGAAAGAATTGTTTGCAGGTTTGGGTACTAATTTGAATTTTAGCACAAGTTACCATACACAAATGGATGGGAAAACATAATGTATGAATCAAATTATCGAAGATATGTTACGAATGTATGTAAGAACAAAACCAACTAAGTGGGAAGAATATCTACATTTAGTGGAATTGACATACAATAATGGGTATCAAGCATAAGCTAAGATAATTCGGTTGAAAAGATTATGGTTTGACCAAAATTCTCCAAGAAGATGGTCAAAAGGGTACAACAAAACTTGAAAGAGGCACAAGATCAACAAAAAAATATGCAAATCTAAAAAGGAGACATCAAGAATTCAAAGTTGGAGAGCATGTATATCTCAAAGTCAAAGCAAGGAGAAGCTCCCTAAAACTAGGAAGCTGTTCCAAGTTGCCACCAAGATTTTGTGGTCCTTTCAAGATATTAACTCGAATTGGACCAGTGGAGATATTAACTCGAATCATACCAGTGGCATATTAACTTGCACTCCCTGCAAATTTAAAAGTTCATAATGTTTTTCATGTTTCATTATTAAAAAGATATATTCATGATTCTACTCACATCATTAATTGGAGCATGGTGCAGGTGGAACCAGAAGGCAAGTTCCAAGAGGAACCTCTATGCATTCTGGACAGGAAAGAAATTTTATTTCAGAATAGAGCCATCAACCAAGTAAAGGTGCAATGGAAACACTTTAGTATTGAGGAGGCTACTTGGGAATTGAAAGAAGAAATGTTGAAATCTTATCCAATTCTGTTCCAAGAAATTTGAACATTGGGGATAATGTTATACTTAAAGGGGAGAGGACATGATATCTTCGAATTATTCAAAAATAAATTATTTCAAAGTTGTTGTTCTAAAAATAAATTTCCATTTATGGAAATTCGAATTTTCATTCTTCTCAAGTATTATATATATATAATACTTGAGGTATGCCTCATGGCCATAATAGATTGGTTGATTTACATGCTGCTTAAATATATGTTAGTATATTCTTGTTGGATTTGACTTGCTTGTAGCTTTAAAATATATATGTAGGCTACAAAATAGAGCTACATAGATAATTGTGTAGTTACTAAAACTAAATAGGCTCCTTGTGGATATCTCTCAACTTGAAAACTAACTACTTCAGGAAAGGAAAAACAAGTGAAATAAAATGGTTAGATTGCATTAAGGACAATACTAAGTAAACTATATGTTTCCTACTTCTTCCTATATATTGTCTCTAGAACCAGTGGAGTGTGTTGGCAACCATTTCTCATTTTTATCCTATCCTTATAAGATGCCTACACAAGTGTTTTGGAACCCTTGATTCTCATCGCAGTATTTTGAATAAAACGACATGATTATTTTGCGCATTTGCACACTTGCCTTTTGTTCTCGTTTTCACGAATGCAAGTGTGAAAACCTTGATTTCGAAGTCATGTCGATGGCATTAAAATCATCGCTAGATTATTATGGTTACTATTGTTTATGTGGTCATCTCACCTCTAACTCAATGACAGTTGCACAGTTGGCAAGACACCAAAAGCTTTACTCACTTGGAATTTTTTGTTGTTGTTAAGATGACTTCATTTTTATGAGATTGTTATGGTATTCTAATGATTGTGATTGAATCCTTGATACAATGGTGGTTTGATGTTTTATTGTTTTTGATCAATTTCCTTGGTGCAATGGTTTCATGAGAACACATTAACATTATGATTAGACCTGTGGTGCAATGGTTTTATACAACGCATAATTTTTATGGTCAAACCTTTGGTGCTAAATTCGAAATATTTCTTTGTTTTAAATCATATAAACACTATTGCTTGTGCAAATATTTGGGTCGACTTATCATGGTTTTCAATAGTTGTTTGATTGGCATTGTTTTTAACACACACCAATAGTGATTTGAGCGACCATAGCGCCATCGATTGTACATTCAATATGAATGCTTTGCATGGGTCTATTTCATTCCACCACCCTCGCACACTTAGGAATTAATGCCTGCCTTGTATCTCGGGTTACCTCTGTTGGTTTCGGGGAAGCCTGTGAGCTTGCGGTCCTGCATATACCCTGTCCAAACCCCTGTCCGTTTACCCTGCTCACTGTGTGTTCTGTCCTATGGCACCTGTAGTGCACATAGAACCTAATGGCATCCAAACGTTGTTGCTATTCGACAATGCTCGTGAGGATTTGGAGAATAGTGGCTGGTTAGTTTTCATCTAAAAGTTTGAGGGTTTCAACCTTTCGGTCGCCCAACAGTTTGTCCTCACATTCGACGGATGCAGGGCTAAGGTTGGAGACATACAGCTTGAACTGGACGAGGAATTCCTCAGCTCAACTACAGGCTTTCCAGCTAAAGGGCAGAGGTGGTTTAATAATTCTAAAGTGGACGAAGTCTCGTGGCCGCTCCTATTCACATCGAGGAAAATTTTCAGATGTGACAGAGGTATGCGTGTCACTGCCCTTAAGACCAGGTGGCATGACCTTTTAGCCATTGTTAAGAAATTCATGACTTGCGAAGGTCGTTATGGTTTAGTGTTTCTTTACCATCTTCGATTGCTTATGAATTTCATAGACTACCCTCTGAATATGCCGCACTATCTCCTACGCAGTATTTATAAAATGTCCAAATGATTTAAGCGGGAGAAGGCTGATTCTAGCCTTTTTCATCACTGCTTGATCAAAATCGTGATTGTTCATCATTTGAGCCTTAGTGGTGACTGTTGGAAAGCCTTCCTATCAAGGAATGGCTTTTCCACTCCTGAGCATGTTCAAGTGGATAAGACTATAGTCACTGAAACCCTGGTTGTGCCTACCGTGCCACCTCCTACCCTTCTACCCCCTGTCAAACCCTCGAATTGCCCCAACATTGACCTACCCGACACCATGGCCAACCCATGTTTTAAAGACAATACTAAGACCGTTAAAAGGCCTGTAAGGAAGAAGGGAAAGGGTAATACCGATGCCAATAGTAAGGAAAAGAAGAATGCACGATGGATATCTAGATGTGCTCGAAACAAGCCCAAACAAAACATTGACCAGAAGCCTATTGTTTTGAGCGAGGATTCAGACTTTGAGATTGAACGCTTTTTGGCCGAGGAATACCCTTACTCTCATGGCCTCTATTCTGTAGAACCCTATGACTACGTTTCCAACCTACCCCCATCCCTCAAGGATGATCCTAACTTCCTGGGAATTAAGTTTCATAATGGAACCCTTGGTAACTTAAAAGAACCCTCACCTGTAGTGGCTCGGCTCGATCAACCACCGTGTACTCAATGCAATTCCTGGCTTGAACATTACTACATGGATGTTCCTCTGTTGTAATGTAAAATTAAATCATTGGAGGAACGGGTTACTGTGTTGTCAAAATAAAGAGAAAGGCTACAAGCCAACGAGAAGAAGCAAACGACTATAGGTTCAATTGTCTTCAGAAATGTTGAGGCAGCAACTGCCTTTGTCAATTCAAAGTTATCCTGACTGAATCGTTTTCCTACAGCCCACGTATGTTATCTCAATGTAGATTTTTGAATGATTTGGTTAGCCGATTGTGTTTTCTCTGAATTAGTTTTGTTTCGTTTAAATAGATTCAAAAACGATTCTGTTATTTTGATTTCGTTTTGATTTATGTTTGCATTGAAGATTTGTTTGCTAAAATCGAATATGGCTATATTTTGATTAAATTGATTTAATATGATTTTATTGCTCTTGAATTAGTATAACAATTGTGTCGGCTCTAAGTTAGTTTGATTTAGTTATGTTTGGTTTGATCCAGAAATGATGTTGTATGCCTTGAATTAGCATAGTCGTTTGTGTATGCGTAGGATTAGTAGCAAAGATTGGTTTGATGAATCGATTATAGTGTGTTTCGATTGAAATTGATTCAAAAAAATAATTTCGTTGGTTTTGAATTGTCAAAATGATTCTATCTGCTTCGAATTGGTAATAAAAAGTTGCATGAAAGATCGCATATATCCCTGTTACCATTCGGTTAATTAAACACGATTTCGTTTGTTTCAAATTGGCATAAAAGATTTGGATACTTCGAGTGTGAATGATTTTCTTTTCTTTGAATTAATTAAAGGTTTGTTTAATAGGTCGAATATACATTCTGATTCACATTAATTCAAAAGGATTTTGTTTGTAAATATGACCAGCTACAGAATCGTGAGATTCTGTAGCTAGTCTTAAAATTTAGATTTTTGTTAATTTTACAAATAAAACATTATCTAAACTTGTGTATTCTTGTCCACTTACAAGTGCATACGAATTTCAATGGGAAATTGGACATGTTGTG
>ML782058.1:1111322-1135180 GCA_009831015.1 Picea engelmannii | reverse complement strand
AGTATTAAAGCACCAACTTGAATAACAGAGGACTACAGTCCTCCCTAGCACCTCCCTACTTCCCTGATTATAAATAAATGACTGAATAACCAAGAATATATATCAATTCTTACTACTTCTTCTCTGTTCTGCAATTCTTCTCTGCTTCACTATTCTTCTATTCTATTCATACTTGCCTTGACTTGATGTCTCTTTCTATCTGTTTTTTCTCTATTCCTCTCATGCTCTTTGTTATGTGTACATTCTTCTCTCTTCACCTTTCTATTATGATCAACTTCTGTTTCTCATCTTTGAGACTGATCTCACACTGTGCATAATGTGATTTTCCTTTCTCCTAGTTCAACTCATTTTTTCAGTGAGAACAACCAACATAACTCAGTCATGGCATATTTCTTTTATACAATCCTTCCATTTAGTTACACTTCGAATATCCAAACAAACACACAAGCAACCAAATCGCCAAAACCCCAATAACTATGATTCGGTTCTGCTAACTGAATCGTAACTGATCAATAGTTTGTGAAGTGCAACAATCACCCTTCGCTCAAAATGTCAATTAATCAACACCATTGGATTAAATCTGTAGAGACTTGTTGATCTTTAAAATATGTTCCTTGCGAACTTTACGTGCTCAAACTAGCATCGGGCGTGTTTCTCCCACATGCCCACTGGATGCGACCTTATGCTAACCAAAGAGTTGTTTCACAATTTCACGTTTCAGGTGATCAGCTGTGAGTCACCTTGATTTTCCCAACTCGCGAAACTCTGAGGTGGAGCCTAGAAACGTTATCTCCTACCATTCTCTTCTACTGATGTGACCACTGGCTAGACCACAAGCCTATTCAGAAAGGATTATTGCAATTTCATGTTTTAGATGTTTGAACGTGATCCAACCCTGACTCTTCTAACTCCCGATATCTGAAATAATCTAGATCAATGGTCCACAACTCTCTGTGATCTAACGGTCCAGACCTTATCATGATTTCTCATTTTGGATGTTTGAACGTGAGCCAACCCTGACTCTTCTAACTCCTAATATCCAAAATACTCTAGATCAACGGTCCACAACCCTCTGTGATATAACGGTCCATATCTTATCGCGATTTTTGTGTTTCACGACTTCAAATTTTAGAGCACCTCCTTCCTTTAACTCTTCAGTCAGTGAAATGTTGATCTCTCACCATTTGTCCTATGGATTCAACGACTAATATCTCATCGTGATTTTGCGTTTCGCGGAATTGGAGGATGGCTCTCGCCCATTATCCTCTTCACAGTTATACTGGATCTGACGATGGTTGGTCCTCGTCGCTCATATCCAATGGATCAGATCTATACTGCTATTCTGAACTCCCTCTAGTCACTGGGCACTGATCTAATGGTCATCAGGTAGTTGGGATTGGTGATCCAATGACCATTGTCGTTCTTCCTCTTGAGCTTTCGGATCTCTCTAACTTAGAAGATTTTATAAGTGTTCAAAGGTCTCGATCTTTGCTCCTCCTACTAGTCTTTCTCTTAGACCTCGGCTGCACTTCTAGAAAGCGCAAATCTCTATCTCTTTTGAGTTGTGATCTCTTCTTACTGTTTTCTTCTTCACCTGTGCTTATGCTTTCCCTCTTTTACATCATTGCCACTTTCCTTATTGCTGCTTTTCTTGTTGTAAGAAAACCATCAATGCTATTGTTATTGCCATCAATATTTTGAATGTCATCATTGTTGTTCTTTCCATCAATGACAAGAACATTTGTTTCCTGAAAAACATGCCAAAAACATATACGTAGCCTACTTCCCTTATACAAAACCTCCTCTTTGTAGCTTACATAATCCCTTAACACGCTCATAATCCGAACAAATAAAATAAAATGTAGGAGTATAACTACCTACTGTGGGTGGTGTTAATACCTTCATGAGTTAGTGAGTTATAAAAGGATTTCAAGTTATGTTTGGAGTGTAGAAGAGAGATACATGTCCCTGAGAGATACTGATAGAACACATTACTTTAACTCTTGCCCAGAAAGAAAATGATTTAGGCTGAATGATTCTTACAGAGGAAAATGAAACATTTTACCCATTTTTTCATTTGAAACAATTTATCAATGCGCATAAGACTTACCTAGCTATTCGAAGCAATATGAATCTCTTACAGGCATGCTTCTACATCTATATACACCCAGGGCCGAACTCTACAGAGTAACGAGGTCACAAAGAACAATGTTGTAGAGGAAATCTTAGAGAAAAACAAGGTAAGGAGGTCAAATGCAATTAGCGTAATGGTGCCTCGAGCTCACCATTCATAATGGAAGAGTGGCAGAGTATGCACCCCCCCACTGCCATGTGAAATCAATGAAGTGGAGATCCTGCAATGGTTATATCCTTGGAGCATCATAACCCGTGGGTATAGGGTAGGTAAACTGTTTATTAAGAGTCTGCTACACCTTTAATGCATTTAAAGAAAAACGTTAGAAATTTGAGCACAATTTTGAATTGTCAACTACCAAGTTCATAAGGATCCCCATATCCCTTGCATCATGGGGTGGTGGAACTTAGGGATCTCATTAAGTTATGGTGTTACATGTGTTGGGGTTAGCCTAATCATTAACACATTTATTTTTCAACGTGTGGTTCCATAGTCATGACCCTTGGGAAAATCCTTAGGTCCACTTGGTTAGGCTTAGTATGTCTCTTGTTTAGCTTATAAAACAAATTCAATATGGGATTAATCTTTATGCACTATAGAATAACATAAAATGATATAAGTTGTGGTTAGGGTTTTATTCCTTATAGTTTAGGATTAAACTAATATGGAGGAAAAACCTTTATGCATTCCAAGAATAGTATAAGAATGAAATGAGAATATATCATTATGGTTAGAGTAGTATTCCTTTGTTATGGATATTTTTATTGATTTTTTTTTAAAGTTGAAATCAAAGTAATGAGTCGGGTAATGATTGGTTGAAAAATTGGTCAGATCTATAATGTCATTGACGATAATAATAATAGTTTCTCCCCCTTCAATTTTTTTTTTAGTAGCAAATTTTAGGTACAATACAACCTCATAACTCCTCAACCATGAGGAACTACGTGAGGTTCCACCTACTGTTGGGCACAACATGACAATTACTATCCATGTATGAGTGTGTTACCTAAATTTACACTATCCTTCATGTCCTTATTCCTCAGAAAACTTCGAGCTTCATGAACACACCTATGGGTTTCTTGTAGACTTATTCAAAGCATATTACCATGAGGGCCATGCTTAGATATACGCGATAAGGGGACCAATTTGGAGACTTCTCCAAATACACACATCACATTTGTTGACAACAATGACAACCACTACTTGTTGACATCAATGACAATCATCTGTCCAACAACATCAATGACAACCAACTATCCAACATGAACCAACTTCATGAAAAAATGAACCATGTGTCCCCTTCCACCATTTTCTCCCATTGAGCACAAAATTTTGGATTTCAAACCACCTTTGATACAATTAGGATTATGGATTGAACAACAAAAGAGACAACTCTTTAATTTTTTTCCATACAATTTTTTTCACCTTGTCCTCCCTACTCATGAACATAATAATACATTTTCTATGTTACCTTGATCTCCTTGCTCATGATGGGAGCATCACCTTTTTTAGGTTTCCCTTTCCTCCTTGCTCACGATACAAGTGTTGAATTTTTTAGATTACATTGTCCTCTCTATTCATGAAAGGGGAATTTACTTGGCCTCCCTGATCATGATGGGAGTTCCACCTTTTTTAAGTTACCTAACCTCCTTTTCCAAAGCTTGGAGTCCCTTTTTTAGGTTACCTAACCTTCCTACCCAAAGCTTGGAGTGCCATTTTTTCTATTACCTAATATTCCTACCCAGAACTTAGAGTCCCCTTTTTAGGTTACTTGGCCTCCCTGCCTAAATATTGGAGTTCTTTTTTTATGCAGGAGCATCATCAACAAGTACACATGGCAGGACAAATCAACACCTGAGGACCAATTTGGAATCTCAAACACTGGCCGATACTGCAATATTTTGAAGCTGATAGAAAGAAAAAGAGGAAAGCTCAACCATGTGGAGACAAAATGAGCACACGTGACCGGGGAGTCAACCCTAATCTCGATGTAACCACAATTAGGTAGCAATTGTTTTTTTTTTTTTTGAACGACGGGTAGTCGGGGGGAAACCCTAAGGACCCTCTAATATAAAGAGAGGTTTTGTACACCCTAAAGGGATTTGTGAGCAAGTAGGTATTTTCTGAACAATAGTTGTTGTTTTGATTTTGTTGTAATCATCCTTTCATTTTGAATGAAGATAACCAAGGAAAATTGATCCAAATGTGTGAGACTGTTGTTGTTTCTTGTAATTATCTGTAATTGTTGTTTGTTGTCAAGAATGAATGAATATTTCTACAAGTGTATGTAGCTTTAAGATGTTTGTATAATTCTCAAATCACTTTTCTTTGTGAGCCGGTGCAAGGTGTGCACACAGTCTGCAAGGAGTGCGTCAACATGGTTTGTTTCGATTTGTAAAGCTCAGAAGAAATAACATAAGAATTCCTTTGTTAAGAGTGCAAAGTGACTGCTGCAAGGTGTGCACAGTCATCCCTAAGAATCCAGATCTTGTGTAAGAATATGTTACAAGGAGTGCACAGATATAGAATTCGACTCAATGTTGAATCGACTCCATCAGAAGTCGAAGGACTGAAACAGAGGAACACCAGGAAGGCGAGAAGAATTATTTTCAAGAAATATTTAAATCTGAGTTAGATGATATTTCCCAGAAAAGCAAGAAGTGTTTGGGAGATCAAAATATTTGAGGAGACCAAGCTCATAAGGGATAACACTTTCCAAAAAGTGTGAATGAGATCCAAGAAACAGACTTGCAGGAAGGACAAAGGTCAAATCCTTTGAATCTTTCGAAAATCTTCTAAGTCTAAAGAATGCGTAAGATCAGGGGAGGAGATCTAGATTGTCTGATAAACATCCAAACAACAAGGAGAAAGCATAGAGGAGGAAAGATATTAGTTGTTTGGTCTGAGTGAAAAATAATCGTAGCTTCCTAATTAAGGTAGAGTGCACTAATGATAATCTTTGAAAGTACACAGGAGGAGAGGGGTTGCGAAATTCTGAAATCATCAGAGCCGTCCATTTTCAAAGAGGACACACGTCGAAAGATCAACGTTTCGTTGATTCACAGTTCATGATAGCCATAGATAAAGGTTGTTAGAACTCACGAAGTCCAATTTCATGACTTGATCGCAGCCGTCGATCAAAGGAAGATCTTGGACTGTATATTTGGTCTTGGCGGGAGTTCGCAACTCGGGAAGTCATAGGTAAGAGTTGCAAGAATTTGTGAAGTCCGAGTTTGTGAAGGAGATCTGAACCATTGGATCACGGGTAGTCTCGGACCATTGATCTAAGTCAAGTAGAAGTTCACAAGTTCAGGAGTAGGGAGAAGGGAGGCGAGCCACCTCTTGATCTCATGAAGTGAAAAGTCCCGATTCGTGAAGGAGAGAGCAGATCCGTTGGATCGTGGAGATTTTGAACCATCGATCTGACGCAAGTGCAAGTTCAAAAGTTGGGGGAAGGGAGACAATAAACCTTACGACAACGTGAAGTGAGAAGTCGCGAGGCCCTCAAAATGTTGGCCCACAGTCATAGCGAAGGGTCACATCAGTGAAGGAGAATAGAGGGGCTAGTAAAGGCTCCTGTCGAGATTTCAGAGGTCGGGAGACTCGGGGTGACTCACATGCAAAGGCCCGATACGTGAAGGTGCGACGTGCCTTTCGATTGGGTGACTGGTCACAACCTTGGTCACATAAATGGAGGGGCTTAACTAGGAGATCTAATGCCTAAATACGTTGAAGCTTAAAGGCATTAAGGAGAAAGCCGCAGGTTCCATATAACCTGCGCTTTAAGGGAAAGAGGGCATGTTAAGTGGATTTGAGGTTCTTGAGGAGCCGAAGAGTCAATCAGACTCAGTTTCTTGATCAATCCTAGATCGGGAGGTCGCACAACCTTTAGGAGAGAAGTGGGGTCTGCATAAAGTGGTATCAAAGCATAGTTTTTGTTTGTAGACCACAGACAAAAGAAGGATGATGAAAGGATATAGTCTGATACCATCAAGTGGTATCAGAGCTGAAATTTTTCTTGCATACAACAGGAAAAGGAGGTAAAGGAGACAAAAGAACTTGAAGTTGTACTCTATGTGTAGGATATAGTCAGCACAATGCCACCGAGAAGATGAGGGGTGCCACCTTTAGCCAATCGTGTTGTATAAAGGGAGATGCAAGAACTTCGTGCAAGGCAAGAAGCGATGGAAGAAACACAGAGAAGAGCACTGATGTTGAAGACGTCATGGATGCAGAGAGTGAAGATTTAGAAGCCGAAGAAGCTACAGTGGAACACGTTGTCGAAGAACGATTGCAGAGAGAAGTTGTTAGATTGGGATCTAGAGACAAGATAGAGGTCCCAATGTATGAAGGAAATTTGGATGTTAAAGAGCTGTTGGATTGGATAAGGTCCATGGATAAATATTTCGACTATGAAGATTTCAATGGGGAGAAAAGGGTGAGACATGCTGTCACCAGGCTTAAAGGACATGCAACACTATGGTGGGATGAACTGCAGGCTGAGATGTGAAGTAAAGGCAAATAGAAGATAAAGAATTGGGATAGAATGGTAGCCAAGCTGAAGGATAATTTTATGCCCAAAGATTATCAGATCAATCTGTTCAGGAAGATGAATAACTTGAGACAGAAGGGTATGACAATTAAAGAATACACAGAGGCGTTCTACAAGATGAACATCAGAGATGGACAAAGAGAGAAGGATGAAGAAAAAGTTTCCAGGTATATCAATGGCCTGAGGTATGAAATCCAGGATGAGATCAACATGATGTTGGTAAGGACAGTGGAGGATGCTTATCAGTTCACATTGAAGGCAGGAGAGAAGTTGGCCAGAAAACAAAGCTAGTGAGGTAGAGGTAAAATCCCATCCCCGAACAAAGGCAAGGGAGTTTCCCATGGAAAAGCGCATAATTCCAAGGATGAGGCTGAAACCCCACACAGTCACTCGGAAAGAGGAGGAAGTTCCCGAGGAATACAGGGTGGTGGAAGAAACTCTTCTAGAGGAAGAGGCAGAGGAGGAATAAGGTGTTATGCATGTGGAAAGATAGGGCACATGTCTTGGGAATGCCCTAAGAAAAACAAAGAAGGAGGAGAAGCTCACATTTTGGAAGCACAAAGAGGGAATGTTGAAGCAAAAGGAGCAGAGGATGGAATGTACCTGATGATGAGAAAGTTTCTCTTAAAACCAAAGGCATAAGTTAAAAAGCCAGTACAGAGGAACAGTATATTCAGGACAACTTGCAAGACTAAAGATAGAGTATGCAAGGTGATAATTGACAGTGGGAGCACTGATAACTTAGTATCCACAGAGATGGTGGAGAAATTGGAGATGGAAAAAACTGCACACCCAGAGCCATATAAAGTCTCACGGTTGCAGAAAGGACACCGGGTAATGGTTACTAAACAATGCTTGGTTTAATTTAATATAGGAGGATATAGAGATGAAATTTTATGTGATGTAATTCCCATGGATGTATGTCGTATTTTTTTGAGAAGACTGTGTCAGTTTGACAGGAATGCCATTCATGATGGGAGGAATAATACATACACCTTGGATAAGAATGGTAGGAAACACATGTTGCTTCCAATAGAGGAGAAGAAAGTGAAAGAGGAATCCATTACAAGCATACTTATCATGAGTGGGAAGGAACTCCTAAAAGAAGTTAATAAAGAACAGGAGATGTAGTTTGTTGTGGTGAGGAAACCTAGAGTTATCCTTAATAGTACTTCGATGGATGATTTACTTGAATAAGTTCATGAATTGTTGGATAATTTTGTTGACATAGTAGTGGATGAGATGCCTAACTCATTTCCACCCATCAGAAGTATCATCCATTATATTGATTTGATACCAGGAGCAAGTCTGCCAAACAAAGCGGCATACAGACTCACACCTCAAGAGAATGAGGAGGTAAAGAACCAGGTTCAGGAATTATTAGACAAGGGTTTGGTCAAAGAGAGATTGATTCCATGTGGAGTACCAACTGTGTTGAGTCCAAAATAAAGATGGAGGATGGAGAATGTGTATAGACTCAAGAGCCATCAACAATATCACTATCAGGTATATATTCCCTTTGCCAAGAATAGATGATTTGATGGACTATTTAAGTGGAGCAAATTTCTTTTCTAAGATAGATTTGAAAAGTGGATATCGCCAGATCAGAATGAGAGAAGGTGATGAGTGTAAGACGACCTTTAAGACAAATGGAGGTTTGTATGAGTGGATTTTTATGCCATTTGGCTTAACCAATGCCCCGATTACTTTTATGAGGTTGATGAATGAAATACTAAAAGATTTCATTGGAAATTTCGTGGTTGTGTATATAGATGATATATTGATCTTTAGAAATACTAAAGAGGATCATTTGAGACACCTGACACTGGTGATGAGGAGATTACAGTAGGAGAAGTTTTTTATAAACCTGAAGAAGTCCTCTTTTATGAAGACATAACTCATTTACTTGGGTTTTGTGATCTCTTCAAATGAACTGAAGATGGATTCAGAGAAGGTGAAATCAATCAAAGAATGGCCATCACCAAGGAGAATGTTTGAGGTAAGAAGCTTCCATGGATTAGCGAGTTTCTATAGGAAGTTCATAAGAGATTTTAATGGAATTTGTGCACCAATGATGGATACAGTGAATAAGAGGCACAAGTCTCTTAAATGGACACAGGAGGTTGAGAAGAGCTTCAATATACTGAAGGATAAAATAACAGAGTGATCAATTATGGTCTTGCCAAATTTTGAGAAGACGTTTCAGGTAAGTTGTGATGCAAGTGGCATTGCAATTGGATGATTTTTGAGCCAGGACAATAGACATGTTGCCTATTTCAGTGAGAAGCTAAATGAGACTAAGAGAAAATAATCCACCTATGACAAGGAGTTTTATGCCATAATCCAAGCCCTGAAGAAATGGAGGCACTATCTTGTCCCACAGGAATTCGTCTTGTATAGTGATAACCAAACTTTACAATTCATAACCAGACATGAAAAATTTAATTAGAGGCATGCAAAGTGGATTGATTTTATGCAGAATTTTACTTTTCTCATAAAACATATTGTTGGGAATGCTAACAAAGTTGTTGATTCATTGAGCAAGAGATGTTTGATTCTGCAAGAATTTCAAGTAAAGACCTTAGGGTTTGAAAACCTTGAGGAAATGTATAGTGATGATCCAGATTTCAAGGAAGCATACGAAGCATGCACAAATCCTGTGCTGAGAGTTAGGAGCTAGTGGATAGAGTATATGATTCAAGAGGGATTTTTGTTCAAGGGAAATCAACTGTGCATACCAAAATGCTCAATGAGAGATAATATTTTGAAGGAAAAACATAGTGGAGGATTGGTTGGACATTTCGGCCATGATAAGACATTTGCATTGTTGAGAAATTCATACTATTGGCTAGGTATGAGAACAAATGTGATAAAATTTGTGAACAGATGTAGAATTTGCCAACATGCAAAAGGTAAAAGACAAAACAATGGATTGTATCAACCATTTCCCATACAAGAGAGGCCTTGGGATGCAATAATCATGGATTTTGTGTTGGGACGAGCAAGAACGCAAAGATGATGCGATTCCATATTTGCGGTGGTGGATAGATTTTCAAAGATGGCACACTTTATCCCATTCCAAAATATCAGTGATGCAACACATGTTGCAAATATGTTCTTTAAGGAAGTTGTGAGACTTCACGGCCTACCCAGAAACATTGTCTCGGATAGAGACACAAAATTTGTTGGTCATTTTTGGAGAACACTAAGGAAGAAGTTGGGGACAGATTTTTCCTTCAACTCAACTGATCACCCTCAGACAGATGGGCAGACTGAGGTGGTACACAAAAGTTTGGGAAACTTATTGAAGAGTCTGGTCACTGAGAACCATAATCAGTGGGATCAAACTCTACCACAAGCATAATTTGCATACAATGACTCACCAAACAGGAGCACTAGGAAGAGCCCATTCCAAATATTGTATGGAATGAAACCCAGGGGAGTATTTGAGTTCAGAGACTTGGAATAGAGTGAGATCAGAAGTGTTGGAGCAGAATATTTTGCTGCAGAAATGAAGAAGCTCCATAGCCACATCAAAGGGCAGTTGCAGATTTCTAGCCAAGAGTACAAGCATAGAGCTGATCAACATCGGAGAGAAGTTCAATTTGAAGTAGGAGATCAGTTTTTGGCACATATCAGGAAGGAAGGGTTCCCTCGGGAGACATATAAAAAGCGAAAGATGAAGAAGATAGAACCATGTAAGATATTGAGGAAGTTTGATGCAAATGCCTATGAGATCGAGATGTCAGATGATGTGGGCATATCACCCATATTCAACATCTCAGACATGTATCCTTACAGGAAGGATGACAGAGAAGGATCAATAGATCAAGAGAAGATTTAGTGGGAGAAACAAATGCCTATAGTAGAAAAACCATAGATGGAAAAGATCGTTGATTAGAGTATTGGTAAGAAGACCAGGAGGAAGACCTATTTTGAATATATGGTCAAGTGGAAGGGACACCGAATAGAAGATGCTAGTTCGGAGAGTGAATTTGATATCTAGAAGCATGGAAGGTTGGTGCAGGAGCTCATGGACAGGAGTCCATGAATATTTTCCTAGGGGAGTATGATGCAGGAGCATCGTCAGCAAGTACACATGGAAGGAAAACTCAGGGCCTCAGGACCAATTTAGAATCTTGAACGCTAGCCGACACTCCAATCTTTTGAAGCGGATAGAAAACAAAATAGGAAAGATCACGCGCATGGAGACAAAATGAGCACGCGTGACCGGGGAGTCAACCCTAGTCTCGATGTAACAACAATTAGGTAACAATTAGTTTTTTCCTTTTCAACGACGGGTAGTCGAGGGGAAACCCTAAGGAACCTCTGATATAAAGAGAGGTTTTGTACACCCTAAAGGGTGTTGCGAGCAAGTAGGAATTTTCTGAACAATAGTTTTTATTTTGATTTTGCTGTAATCATCTTTTCATTTTGAATGAAGATAACCGAGGAAAATTGATCCAGATGTGTGAGTTTGTTGTTGTTGCTTGCAATTATCTGTCATTATTGTTTGTTTTCAATAATGAATGAATCTTGATACGAGTGTATGTAGCTTTAAGATGTTTGTATAATTCTCAAATCACTTTTCTTCGTGAGCCGGTGCAAGGTGTGCACACATTCTGCAAGGAGTGCATCGACATGGTTTGTTTCAATTCGTAAATCTCAGAATAAATAGCATAAGAATTCCTTTGTTAAGAGTGAAAGTGACTGTTGCAAGGTGTGCAAAGTCATCCGCAAGAATCTAGATCTTGCGTAAGAATATGTTTCAAGGAGTGCATAGATCCAGAATTCGACTCAGTGTCGAAGCAACTCCGTCAGAAGTCGAAGGACTGGAATAGAGGAACGCCAGGAAGGCGAGAAGAATTATTTTCAGGAAATCTTTAAATATGAGTTAGACGAGATTTCCCGGAAAAGCAAGAAGTTATTGGGAGATCAAAATCTTTGAGGAGATCAAGCTCAGAAGGGATAACACTTTCCAAGAAGTGTGAACGAGATCCAAGAAACAGACTCACAGGAAGGACAAAGTTTGAAGCCTTTGAATCTTTCGAAAATCTTCTAAATCTGAAGAAAGCATAAGCTCAAGGGAGGATATATGGGTCGTCCGATCAGTGTCCAAACAATGAGGAGAAAGTGTAGAGGAGGAAAGATATTAGTCATTTAGTCTGAGCACAAAATAATCATAGCCTCCTGATCAAGGTAAATTGCACTAACAATAAGCTTTGAAAGTACACAGGAGGAGCGAGGTTACAAAATTCTGAAATCATTGAAGCCGTCCATTGTCAAGGAGGACATGCGTCAAAAGATTAGCATTTCATTGATTTGTAGTTTGGCATAGCCAAAGGTAAAGGTCGTGACAACTCACGAAGTTTGAGTTCGTGAATTGATTGCAGCCCTCGATTGAAGGAAGATCATGGAGTGTAGATCTGGTCTTGGAGGGAGTTCGCAACTCAGGAAGTCAGAGGTAAGAGTTGTAAGAATTCACGAAGTCCAAGTTCACAAAGGAGATCTGAACTGTTGGATCACGGGGAGTCTCAGAACATAGATCTGATTCAAGCATAAGTTCTCAATTTTGGGAGTCGGGAGAAGGGAGACGAGCCACCTCTCGATCTCACGAAGCGCGAAGTCTCGATTCGCATAGGAGAGAGCAGAGTCATTGGATCGGAGAGATTTTGGACCGTCGATATGATGCGAGAGCAAGTTCTAAAGTCAGGGGAAGGGATACAAGAAACCTTATGAAAACATGAAGTGCGAAGTCATGAGGTGCTCAAAATATTTGTGCACGGTCATGGTGAAGGGTCACATCAGTGAAGGAGAATAGAGGGGCTAGCACATGCTAGGCTCCTGTCAGGATTTCAAAGGTCAAGAGAGTCGGGGTGACTCACATGCAAAGGCCCGATATGCAATTGGTCACAACCTTGGTCACATAAAGGGAGGGGCTTCACTAGGAGAGCTAGCACCTAAATACGTTGAAGATTAAATCCATTAAGGAGGAAACCGTGGGTTCCATATAACCTGCACTTTGAGGGAAAGAGGGACTATTAAGTGGATTTGAGGTTCTTGAGGGGCCGAAGAGTCAATCAAACTCATTTTCTTGATCAATCCTAGACTGGGAGGTCGTGCAACCCTTACGAGAGAAGGGGGGGCTGCATCACTTTTCTAGGTTTCATTCCTAAGTCCCTACCTAAAGCTTGTGTTTCCCATTTTTAGGTTGCTTGGTCTCCCTTCTCAATCTTGGATTTTACTTTTTAGGGTACTTGGCCTCCCCTCCCTAATATTGGAGTTCCCTTTGTTAGGTTACATTGATTCCATTCCAAAATATCGGATTTCCCTTTTTAGGTTTACCTTGGCCTCCCTAGTCACAATGGGAGTGCCATTTTTTAGGTTTACTTGATGTCCTTATTGATGGTTGGAGCGCCCTTCTTTAGGTTTACATTGGCATCCCTACTTATGTTGGGAGTGCCCTTAATTTTAAATTACCTCTCCAATTATAGTGGGAGTTCCCTTTTTAGGTTATCTTGGCTTCCTTTCCCAAAGAAAGAGTGCCTCTTTTTAACTTAACCTATCCTCCCTACATAAAGTTAAAATGCCCCTTTTATGGTTTTTGGCCTCCTGACACAAATAAAGAGTGCCTTTTTTAGGTTTCATTACTCACTATGGGAGTGACTCTTAGTTTACATGCATCATTTCCCATTATATTCCCTTTAACAAAGAGTTATTAGATGCCATCATCACCCAAACTATCCATGAGATGCTCTCCCATTGACCCTTTTCATGTTTGAGATATTTAAACCTTAAAGCTTATTATCTCCATCCCCTACTCTACAAATTCCACATGGGATCAACTCCATCATTACACAATATATACTCCCTGTAAATGCATGTATTTGGATCATTTGTCTATCTTAGAATTGTATATTAGTGTTGTACCTACACACTTAGATATCACCACAATGATTTTTCCTCTCATATGTGGATGCAATTCCCACCCCTTTGATCATAAATTTTTTACAACCTAAATATATATTAGGGGTAACTACATATTTAGGTATCCCTTATACCATATCCACCTTAGTTCTCCCATCAAATTTCTTCTTTGACCTTGCTTCTCCTCTAGCATGCACATTGACTCCATTTTCTTTGATAAATATATTCTATTCCCCTCTATCAACACCCTAATTTTCACCTTAGATAGACATTTTTGACTAGTGATCCATATTGAATACCATTACCCCCCCCCCCCATATGGTATTCCATCCCAAAGTTTAAGGTTTCACACACTTCCATGAATTTTATTTCTCATAGAAAGTATGAAAAAAATTTCTAGTTGTTATTTCTTAGATGTAGGACCTTGGATTATATTTTTGGATACCTTTGGTTTATCCTCATTGCCATCATTGACCCCTTTAGTTATATTCATTTCATTAGTATAATGGTATAGGATTTTCCTATCAATTGGGTGTAGTTTTAGTGGTAGAGAGGATAAGTTGTTATCCTCCCCACTTGGGTTCAAATCCTACATGTGACATGTTCCCTCTTTATGAGTTGATTGTTGACTGGGGATCTTCATGTGATAATTTTTAATTGGGGATAGAAAGGTACCAACAATATCATTCTCACCTATGGTTTGGATAATGAGAATGTGGAAACATGGAAAAAAAATTAGGCTTTCCCTTAGTAAATGATGCATTTCGACGCATTTCGACCTTTTTCGACCTTTAAATTTTTCGCAGGTTCCACCCCATCCCAAAGAGTTTCCCTACCCCTCCAAGTTTTTTTATGGAATTCATTGAATGATGTCACTTTTCCTTACACGGGTCTCCATATTTTATCACATGTTGAATTTTAGCATACATATCACACCTTGTCACTGGGATTGGGATTCCTCTTAATATTTGATTACATAATGAGCCTCATATTTTACTCTTATCAACTGTGGACCTCTACCTAATGGGATCCCAAGCAGTTACTCTTTGGTTTGTTTATTTTCTTCCCATTCATGTTTTTGAACCTATTTTTTCACTCCAACCATTTTTTGAACCTCCATTTGCAACCAAACATCCATCCTACACCATTTTTTAGGAGACCCAGTACCCTAGGTTACCCCATTGATGAAAACCATCTATTATCAATTTGCCTATCCATTTTCTAGAACCAATTGGTCACATATGGAAATCATCTCCTCATTAAACGTACACCATTCTTTTATTCTTTATAAAAACAAAACCAGAAAACATCTAACTGGGTTGACCACAAAATTCCCAAAACATGAAAAAAAACGAAAAGGTAAGGAAGCTATTTTTTTTTACATTATCACCAAGTTTTTCACCATTTTATATCTCTTCACTAGATTGGGTAGTTTTTAGTGTAACCCTTGTTCAAATAATCAATACTATGCCACCTCATCTTGTTCATTTGTAGGCCCCATTGGATCTTGAGTCCCAATTCTCATATTCCTATTGAATTTTTCACTATGACCCTTGAGTCTCACTCATCCCTCTTTTGAGGTCATTTCTTTGGTCATTGAGTCACACTCACACCATCATTTTAGATTCACCTATATTTCCTCCAATATTTCCTATACATTTCTCACCTCCTAGTCTCCACATCAACATTTGGTTGATTTATCTCATTAGGGTTTATAGTTGCTACCTAGTTCAATCATTGTTTATGCTTTGTTCAAGGGAATTCATGTGTATCCTACCCATCATTTACTTTTTTTATTGTGTCAATTTCAAGTCATAATCTATCACTGCTCTTTGCACCTCATGTTAGTTTGTAGGGAACCACTATTTCCCTTTCAACAATTGATCTCCCCCCACAACACATTTTCTTTGGAGATTTGATTTGGAGGTCTAATACATTGGTTACCATTTGACTCATTGGTAGTTTAACTTGCATGCAATAGTTTCATTCCATGATCAATCCTTGACTACATGGTTCTTCTTTATGTTTGACTTCAAATCATCCAATTGCACTGCATTGGTACCTATTATCATTATTAATGGGATACCTCACATATAGTAGTAACTTCCATCATTGATTAGTGATCAAAGTTTCTCCCATGATTGACCACAACTCATTATTGTATTGTGGAGATACATATGTTATGATTCAATTTTTCTAGATCAAGTTGAATACCATAGACATGCAAAAATCCTTTCCAAACTTATTTTGAACCTTTAGACTAGGCTTACCTTCGATGGGCTCTTCAACCCTCCCATACTATGTGCCACATATCCAACAATTTTTTACCTTGACTTAGTGACTTTTCTACATCACATGTTTTAGATAGAATAAACATTGATTTTTAGATGTATCATGACCTAACTTCCCATATATTACCATCTTATAGATCCATGACCCCATTTTGTACTTAAATTGAATATTTCACAATCATGGGTATGCCTATCCTATTTGAAATTTCACCTCACTAATTTTTTTTTCCAAGTGGACTCCTTTATTTCTCTTAGTGGTTCCCCTTGTGATAATATATCTCTCTCAATACATTGATAAAGAAACATGCTATAATTCCATTATACAGTAGTTTTCTAACCTCTCACATCAAGGGAATACATTATTGCACCACCTTCATACACTTGTAACACTTAAGCAAATTATTCCAAATATGCCACAAATTATCATTAATCACCACTTATAAGCTCAAAACTATTGACAAAAGGAAAAACTATTCATGGAGGAATGAAGTCAAAACTCAGTTTCAATAAAATGGAGAACTTCATAGCCCATAATTTTAGGTGGTGCATAATTATGCAGGAAATATGTTGATACTTGTGCAGTTCCTATTACACCAAGAAACCTTAAATTTAGTGACCCATTGAATGTCATGGTCACTTTAGGAGGTGATTTGGTCAAGCCAAGCCCATACCATTCATATTTATTCGCTCAATAAAGGTGTACATACCTATACTTGTAGAAATACAAGCACATAAGAAAATATTTGACATGGACCTCCATTTCCCTCCATTTCCTCCCCAAGGAAATCTATAAATGAAGGTTTGCAACCATATTTGCAAGTTCAATGAAAGAAAACTTATGCTTCTACTTTTTTACCAACAATTGTCAATACCAAATGGTTCAATCGAAGTTATTGTGCTTCATGAGTGGTTATTCTACCAAAATTTTCCCTCAAATGGTCATCTCATTAGAGAAAATGCTTCCTAATTGACTCCAAAATAAAAGAGAGCATCCTAAAGGGAGATCAAAAACTCCCAAAACAAAGCTTTGAGGCCATTTCCCTCGCTCCCTCATAGTGGCATTCTCCATTTGCATTTCTTTTCCATTGGTCTAATACAAATACCCCCCCTCCCCCCCTAAAAATCTTGTTGTTTTAGTTGATCTTAAGTTAACTGTTTGGAATACTATCATGGATAGAAAATAGAGTCACCTTTAGCAAACTCAATGCATCATTGGTAAAAAATGAAATCAAAAGGGTGTGTGGTGATCTAGTGAAGACTCCCAATAAATTATTTAATATCCATCTAAATCTATCATCCTCTATGTTCATTGATCTATGGTTGAAATTTGATGTTTCATCCACTTTGAAAGTTGATATATTACTACACTCTATTACAACCATGAAACAAAAGAAATATGAACAATTGGTGTAGAGATAAAACCATGGAAATTATGTGGGGTTGTAGGAATTTGAATGGAGAATAGTGGTGAACCTATCTAGTCACAATATAGAGGCTCCACCTCAAAATATTCTAGAGAATGGTCTAAACTTTGTTGTGGTCCCCAAGATAATTTCATTGGACAACTTGGTGTGCAACATAGAAAATGAAATCAAGGATGAAATAGAGGAAAGACTTGAAGAAATAAGATAATAATGTGTTGTACTATTGAGAAGAGCTTAGGCACCTAGAAGCAACTTGGGAAACGATGAAATGAAGGAACTAATAAGCTTAAGAACGAATAAGGATATCAAGATAGGGGAATAAGGAGAATGCCATAGTAATCCTAGATGAGGAAGACTACCATGGAAAAATTGTCAAACACCTAGCATGTGGTAGATATAGAATCACTAAAAAGGACCCAAGCAATAGAATTATGTGATAAGTAGAGAAACTAATTAAAAAATCATCCTTAGATAACTCTATAAAAAAGAAGGTGATTCCAAAAAAATGCAATCACATCTCACATATATGGATTACTTGAGATACACAAGGATTAGATTCTATTAAGACCTATTGTGCATGGCATGGGTACACCAACCTATTTCCTACCAAAATCCTTGGCCAAGAATCTTCTTCCCTTAGTTGGAAACACAACATGTTCACTAAAATCCTTTACTTCATTCGTCAAATGGATTAAAAACCAAGAGGTAAAGACAAAGACATTCTAGTCAACTTTGATATCATGTCACTATACACCAAGATTCTAGTGTATGATTCCATTGATGTAATTAAAAACCAAACAAACACCCAAACCAAAAACTTGGTCAAGATTAGTTTGAAGTCGACATATTTTTCTTACAAGGGAAGAATCTATGAACATATTCATGTTGTTTCTATGGGCTCCTTACTGTCACCATTTTTTATAGAACATTTTGAATTAAGGGCCATAAATCCTTTCCCACACACCCCCTTATGAATGGAAAATATATGTGGATGACATATTTTCTAAATGGTGACATGGAAAGGAAAGGATAGATTAATTGTTGACACACTTAAATGGTATTTCCCATCACATAAAGTTCACCATAGAAGTGGAGGAGGATGGCAAGCTACCCTTTCTTGGTGTACTATTCACTGAGAAAGAGAATGGGATACTTGGGTATTAGGTGTACAGGAAGAAGAGCCACACTAATAGATATGTAAACACAAAATCATACCACTACTTGGCTCAGAAATTTAGTGTTATCCAAACATTGCAACCAGAGAAACAATAATCTTATATGCAAATCACCTTGTCCAAGAATTGGATCACCTTCAAAAGGACTACAAGAAAAATGGATACCACAAGGAACACATTAAGAAGGTGATCTAGAAAGCACAAAATAGACAACAAAAACAAGGAATAAATGTCCCAAAAAAATACTCTTCCATACATCAAGGGAACAACTAACCGGTTTGCTAAGATCCTAAAAAGAAGAAACATAAAAATTTCCCACACTCCCTTAAGCTTAATAGGGTGTTTGTCCATTCTGAAAAAAGTCTCATTGGATCCTATATAACAAACGGGTTTATGCAATTCCTTACTCTTGTGATAAGGTCTATAATAGGGAAATAAGTCGTTTAGTGCAATTTTGTCTTAAAGAACATGTTTCTGACATAGCTTATGATTGTATTGCTAAGTCACATTTAAAAAAACACTCTCATAACACCATTCACCAAATTTATATGGAGAAGGAAAATTTAATCACCATAAAAGAGAAGTACAATAAGAGAAGAGTGAGGGAATCTTTGAAGACTAAGAAAATGAATAACACACTAAATAGAGATGAGGGTTTGAAGTTGAATGAGACATGGAAGCTTATTATAAACTAGCTCAAATTACATTAGAAGATCTTGTTTATTGAATTTATCCATGTGCATAAGTCTACATTCTAGCATTGTGAGTCAACCTCACTCTCCATCATAAATATTTTTTTCCCATATTCATATTTATTTATCTAGTAGATCATAATTTGTCCTCATCTCAATCTTACTGAGATCGCCCTAATGATGAAATCACTTTCAATAAGTCCAAAATGTAGGTTTCTAAAATGGTTACATAGGTCCTTTCTGATACATATCGATCACTTGTGAATATGGATTTTTTATTTTCTACTAGTAAAATTGTTTTTTTGTCTTGTGTGTAGATTTATTATGAGGTTGATTTCACACTTGGGTTTTCCTCCTTCTATATGACTAATTTTGTAAAAAACTTATCTCAAGGTCTTCTTCACATGTTCCTTTCACAATTTTCCATTAATTTGGTTTATATGTTTTTTTTTAAATAAAAAAGGTATATTTTTTTTACTTATACACTTTCTATATATATATATATATATATATATAGTTATTGGCAAAATAAACTACTAGTCATCCACGTACTTGCGTGACATGGGGTCATGTTATCCGACTTCTACGCAACACAAAAGGTAAGTTGAGGGTTCCAAACTGGTGCTTCAAATAACTTAGTTTCTTAACAATATACTTCATCACCAACTGTTTTATACCCCAAGAGTAATTCCAACCATATATTGAGTGATATTTAAGGTGTACAAATAATTTATCAATCACTCATATTAAACTTCTTAATCAAATCTAAAACATTTTTATTCTGAGTAATGAATATTCTAACTTTTTAAAGAACGTCTTCTTAATCAAATCCAAAACACTGTTATTTTAAGTGATGAATATTTTGATTTTTTTTTAAATGTTTACATTTTAAAATAGAAATATAATATTTTTAAATCCATTATATCAAATAAACATTTTAAATTTAATTTAATTTATTTTTTTAAATCTTTGGAATGTAACAGTTTTAAATACATTTTTGTTTTTGTAAGTGAGTGTATGGATCTATATTACTGAAGATAATATGATACAAAAGGTGGGCCTCCTGGTATGCCTAGAAGGAAACTAGACCAGGGGGTCCCTAGTTGTACAAGTTGAAATTAACAAGGGGTGGTTCTGATCTTCCACCAAGGGAAACCCAACCAGACCTTCCATGTTCAGTTGGAGAAAAAGCATATATATAAAGGAATAAACTAAAAACATCCTCCTAAACTAGAGCGAGAAACATATCTGAGATAACCTGACAAGGCATGACATGACTACCTATAGCCTACCAAATCATTAATCTAGGACGATGAAGTGTTTCTGCACTTGGGGGTGCTCCTTCCCACCATCCTCCTTGTTACACATAAAAAATACTCACTTTGATAGTGTCGCAAGTGTCATTATTACAAAGGTCTCAAGTGTCGCATTTTGCTCACAAGTGTCGCAAGTGTCAAAGAAGACATAATGCCATGATGCCTATGTCGTGCCTATAATGACATGAGAAGGACACTTGAAACACCTCAAAACATTTGATTTGGAAGAGGAGGAAAGGTTAACTGGGATCATGAACCTTTTGCCATCTGAAAGCACCTAAAAAAATGAGTTTTGGAGGAGAGCGCTCCCCTATACCTCTTTTGGGAGCGCTGGCGCTCCCCCTTACACTGTCTGAAGCGTTATAAAGCTCCTTTGGCCCTTTTGAGGGAGAGCTGGTGTATTTAGGAGTGCTGGAACCCCGCTTAAGCCTACTAGGGAGCGCTACAATGCTCTGATGGCCCTTTTAAAGGAGTGCTACCTATTTTAGGCAGCAGTTGAGTTGTTGAGATGAATGGGGGAAGGATCTTTTCATTCTTAGAAGGTAGTTGAGCTCGAATCCCTAGTCTAGCCATGATCTTAGGGTAGATCCTCAACTAAAGGAGGAAAATCCTCACCTTCCCCAAGGATATCTCAAGTTGTTGAGCCTCTCCAAGGCTATATAAGAAAGCTTTCTAATGGTGAAAGGGGACTGGAAAGGGAGAATCACACCAAACTTATGATCTTATAAGTGGTGATGGAACAGAGATATTTTGGAGGCAAGAGACCTATAATCTCATAGGGAGCAATCATTGAAGCTATTATCATTCGTATCATGGATCTTTTGAGCAAGGGGTAGACAAGGAGGACTTGGCAGAACTGTCGCATTCCATCTACGACTGTAAGCAATGTTTTGTCCTCATTAATATAATTTGCTTGGCCTGTTTCTTTCTAATTCATGTTAAATATCACAAGAATTTGTCTCTTTAGTAGATAGACCTATTTCGGACTAATATTGATAGAGTAGGAAGTAGTCGTACTTTGTTTGTCTACAGGGCTTATCGAAGAGCAAAAGATTGGAGCTCAACTTGGAGTGTGCAGGGACAAACACCGGTAAAAGGTACTTCTTTTCTCCTTCCTCCTCACACACTAGTCCACCTATATCTAAAAGGAATTCAGTGACCATGATAAGCACTTTCTGTCTTAGAGTTAAGAGTCTAGCTCTTTGAGGATATCTACCTGTTCGTAGGGAGATTTTCCTTCAACAGAAACTGGTGACTCCACTGGGGAGGCGAATCAAAACTTTTGGTTTTGTTTTTTCCTCATAGACCTTGTCTTACTCTTTGATTGATTTGAGAACTTGTTCACCCCTTTATATCTGATTGTATTTTTTGATTGACTCTTCACTCCATCACACTCAGCTTGATTGCAAAAAATTCCATTGAAATTCTGGGTTTTTTGAACTTTTTTATGAGCTTTAGGATTCCAGCGCTCCCCTGCCTTGTTAGAAGAGCACCAACGTTCCCTTAAGATACTGGACAGAGCTTTATAATTCTTTGGTGGCCCTTATACCAGAGCGCCAACCCGTTTTCCCCAAAATCTCTTCAAAAATTATAATTTTTGGAGGTCTAAACCCTGTTTTTTCACTTCCTGGGCTGCTTTAAGATTCATGATTCTTCCTTTGACCTTTGACATGCTTCCTCATGAGAAGTAAACACCTTATTGTTCAGATTTTATGCCCTTCTACATTCTTTTTGAGTTTTTGCTGTTGAGAGCTTGAAATCGATCCCCTGCTTTCTTCTCTCCTATCCAACTGAGCGAGAACTCTAGTAAAGGACATCAGAAGTCTGTAACTCTTCTCATTTTGGTTCTTTGAGGTCATATGATCCAATCTCTTTCTCCTTTCTTTTGCTTTTTTGGTTTTCTTTCTCTTGTTTGATCGCAAAAAAAAAGGGTGTGTTGTTTGTGCGAAATCTGCATATTCTTGTCTGAATCTCCTTGATCTGAAAGGGTAGTTGGAAGGAGAAATTTTGCATTGAATTGATTATCATTCGCATACAAATGAAAAAAGTACATATTAATGATTAGTTTGCATATTAGTTTTCATTTCTGAAATGTTGTAGCATCATATTGGGTTTGATTGAGAACAAAATTGATTGAGGGCATTCCTTATCGAGTGTTTGATAGTGAAAACGACTCTTTCTCTTTCCCTTAAATAGGTATTCATTGAAAAAGAAATGATTGCTTATCATATTTCATGCATATTTTTGGGAATTGAGTCATCATTCCATCAGTTTCACTTTCGTACACCCACTGAGTAAACAACAGCCATTAAAATCAATGCTTAACTAAAATATATCAGACTTTTTACATCTTTGTTAGCAAACCTACATTAGTTTAAGGTGTAGGGCTTTGGAATAGGTTGAGAGGATAAATTTCCAAAGCTACCGAACAAACTTAGTATATTGCGGTAGGGAGAGTCAAATCCAATTGTCGTATTGGATTATTGGGATCCCCCTCTCACACAGGGGTTACACACGAGGTCGCATTTGGGTGAGTTACGGAGAATATCCCTCTGTGGTTGAACTGTTTTTAGTGGTCGGATCGTATATTGGGGGTCACTAGAAGGTATACCCACGATTATGTGTGGGAGCCTTTCAAGTTGATTTCAGACTTGTTATCCTGCCCATACGTTCCGATTGGACTGTTGACTATACCCACCCAGGGGATTACTATGAGTTTGTGACCTTAGTAGCCACAATCTTTAGGGTCTCACACAAGGTGACAGTGAAGGGAAGTCTCACTGTACCTGGAACAAACGTTGGTCAAACTCACTCAGGCTTCTTGGAGGGTAAATCCACAATTATTGCGTGGAAGCTTGCACCAAGGCGTAAGTCCGTTAATCAGGTCACCAATGTAATTGATCCACCCACTCTATCCCCGCCCCTTCCTATTTTGATCTCACGACGTTGGATTTCATCACCAACTAGTGGTTTCATCATAAGAAGGTTTGTTTGATTGATTGCTTCTCAGATTCGTAGTGTGTGTTGTTTTTTTTACTTAGCGGACCTTAGGTCGAGTCAGTGTTAATGGCATCGAATCCAGGGAGTACCAATGGAGGAACCCCTTCTTCTAGGGAACCTTATACCTTTCCTTCATTTGGAAACTTTGGTCCTCCATATGTTGCCACACTGAGTCTTCCAGGACTCACTATCGGATTACTAGTTTAGTTGTTCCCCACTCTGGTGATCTCGAATCCTCCCAATGTTTCAGTTGCACCTAATACTTTGGATGTGAATACACCACCCACACATCAACCTCATATCGAATTTTCACCTTCTTCGCCCATTAAGTCTCCTTCCATTTCTCC
>ML782058.1:1084509-1110927 GCA_009831015.1 Picea engelmannii | reverse complement strand
TCAACTAGTGATGTTCAGGTTGGTAAGAAGAATAAAACTGTCAAGTTCCCTTGCATGTTATGTAAAGGTAATCATTACTCTCACCTTTGCCCTCGCATAGATGAGGCTTCTTCTCTTTTGGAAAACCTTCAACTTCCAAAAGGTTATCGTAATCTTTCCTCTGACCCATCGTTGGTTGATGGATCGGTCAGTCCGGTTGATCACGTGGTCAATCTAGTTTCCTCCTTGATTGAACCACAAACCCAAGTAGTTGATCCAGTTCCGTCATCGATCAGCCTCACTCTTCATCAAAAGAGTGACACCAAAGTGGTCGATCTGTTTTCATCCTCGGTCAATCCCACTCTCCCATTAGAGAGTGACACCAAAGTGGTCGATCCATTTCCACCCCTGACCCCATTCTTCCGTTGGAGAATGAAACTCAAGTGGTCAATCCAGTTTCGCCATAGGTCGATCCCATTCCTCCATTGAGGAATGTCAAAGTGACTGATCCAGTCCCTTCCTCAGTCAGTCCCACTCTTCCTCTGAAGAGTGCCAAAGTGGTTGATCCAGTTTTGACATCGATTCATCCCATTCCTCCGTTGAGGAATGTCAAAGTAACTGATCCAGTCCCTTCCTCTGAAGAGTGCTAAAGTGGTCTATCCAAGTCCACCTTTGGTTGATCTGATCCAATCATTGGTCGATCCTACTCACTCTATAGAGAGTAAACCCCATACTGCCCATGTTTTTCCCATTGATACAGACTCTATCATGTCGGGGGGCATCCCTCATTCTCTTGCGAAACCCCCTCCAAGTACTAAAGCCATCTTTTTTTATTGGGGTGCACTAACTAGACCTCGTCTTCCCTCCCACATTCCTTTCCAGATTACAGTACAGGTTCGTGGTCGGGACGTTCCTCAAACGCTGATAGATGAAGGTGCGTCCATTAGTATTTTGTCTTCTGTTTCTTGGTACGCTTTGGGTTGTCTGCAACTTGCACCGGTTACACAGAATCTGTTAGCTTTTAACATAAGAACTAGTCAACCCTTAGGGATCCTTCCTCAGTTTCCTGTAACTTTGGGAGGGAAAATTGTCTTTATCGATGTCATGGTAGTCCAAGACCCCTTAGATTTCTCTTTACTCCTTGGGCGGGATTATGTGTATGATATGAAGGCTCTTGTATCCACCCTTTTCCGTGTGATATCTTTCCCTCACGATGGAAGAATTGTGACTATTGATCAACTTTCATTCATCATCCCCCACTGGGTTACCTCCCTAAGTGGTTCTTATATGCAGACAGTATCAGTCCCGCCACATGTCAATTATGTGGCGTTGTCTCCCATGACCTCAACTTTCGATGATTTGGATTCGGTAGTGGACATGGTAATTTCTTTGGTAGGATTATTGGAGCTTGATCTCCTTACTCCTATCACGACCCTCGATATGTGTCCCTTCTCGATTAATTATCTTCCATCCAGTGAAGATCTCTTGAAATCCATGACCGAGTTTTGTCCCTTGACATGGTATCCTTCAAGAACATTATCCTCTCGGAAGCCATGATCAAGAAGCAACTACGAGCATAGTTTCTCTTCTCTATGGCAAGCTCGTTAAAAAATGAAACATAGGTCTTGAGCATAGTTCTTTTCCTGTGTCAAGCTCATTAAAAAATGAAACAGTCACCTCTCTTAAACCTTCTTTTCATCCACCCTTCTCCTTTTTCTCATCTACTAGAGAAATTGGTGACAACCTCAGAGCCGGTGAATGAATCTAAGCTTGGAGGGCATGTCTCTAGCCTTTGATGATCTTTCTGGAGCTAAGCCACTAGTTTTCAAGCTGGGGGCATACCGAGCTTAGTCTTTGTTCTTTCTCGTGCTTGTAAATACATGAGAATGCATCTGGGTAGACTTTTATCTCTTTTTCGGACCTATATGGATACACAAAAAAGGAACCCCCTAGAGTCTCCTTTAAGCTCTTTTCAGACTCTCTAAACATGAAAAGATTGTTGAGTGATCTTGCTTTCTTTCCCACTCGTTAAACGGTTTGAAAGGGCGTCTTTCGAGTAATAATTTATCTCTTTTTCAGCCTCGCGAGACTAACATTACGAAAAGGACAACATTGGAGTCATCTTTAAGTTCTTTTCAGACTCTCTAAAGATGAAAAGATTACCGAACGACCTTGTTCTCTTCACCCTCGTTAAAGTATTTGAAGAAAATGTTTGTTGAGCGATAGTTTATCTCTTTTTCGGTCTCGTCAGACTACTTTACAAAAAAGGAACTGAGAGAGTTCTCTTTTAAGTGTTTTTCCAAACTCTATAATCATGAAAAACCTTTGAGTTTTCTGTCTTTGGACTCGCTAAAAAAACATCGACAGGCCCATATGGGACCGAACCCTTACTTCTTCTGGTTCGTTAAACAAAAGAAGAGGAACTTACTGAAGGTGAGTTATATCGAGCATGTGTTACCCTCCTCGAGCTCGTTAAAATTAAAAAGAGGTACTCGTCTATATAGATGGGGGAAAATTTGAAAGAAGCAAGCCAAGCAGTCTCTTGAGAACATTACCAAGTAATTCTTAGAGTCGCCCTTGAACATGGCACTTTGTCCTTTGCATGCATTATAATCCGTTGAACCTCTGCACTGAGCCAATCCTTTGAGTTTCTTTTACTCCTTTGGGTCACCTGATGTAAGTCACAACATCCATTTCATCATCAAGTTTTGGTCCATGTCATGTTTCTGTTGTTGTGCCTCAGTGTTCAAGGGAAGTATCTGCCTCTAGAGTCAACCATCACAAATATCTTGTCTCAAAACCCATGTCAGTCCATGTTCATTTTATCTACCAATTACATCTCTATGTCTGTTTTGTGTCGTTGATGGGGGATACATCAAGGCCCTCCTTCGACGAGCCTATTCATGTCAACTTCAACACATTATCTAGGAACTAGACTTAGAAACCAATTAGTACTTTGGGACCTGCATGCCTCAATGGCAGGCCTCCTCATGTCCGACAGTGGGTTTACACCATTGACCTCTGATCGGATGATTCCACGGATTTTCGACTCCAGATCATCCATTCACATTTGTTGGAATGTACTAGGGTACCTTGGGAATCATTGACATTAATGATGATCTCCCTCGCACTTGTTAACGGTTTACATCATTGACCGGTAATCAAGTGGTTTCTGCCATGTTCGACATCAGGACATCTATTCACATGGTTAGATTCGTACTACATCGAGATAGGTAAGAAGACCCTGGGTGGAGTGATCACTTTGATATGTATTTTGCCCAGGTTGCGTAGGAGTTTCTCTTGAACAATGACATATATAATGTTACATAGATCCACTTTGTATTGGTCGTGGCTATGTTTTGTCATCTCGTAGATCCACTGTGTATTTTTTGTGGCTACGATCAGTTCAGGTCATCAGAGTATAGATCCACACTGTATCCTCAGTGGATATACCTTTTTTGTCAATACAATTATGGATCCGCAGTGTATTTTATGGCGACCATATCTTGCAAGTCTTGATCACCCAAGCATAGGTATGCCTGCCTTGGGTTTTGAAACATGTCATAATATTTGTTGGGTGTTTGTGTGCAGCTTTTGTCAGGTTCTCTGCATCTATACCCTTTCTTGAAAGTCTACAAAGAATTTCAGTTATTAGTTCTCATCTTCTAACTTCACACTTTGGGGGGAAATCTGTTACACATAAAAAATACTCACTTTGATAGTGTCGCAAGTGTCGTCATTACAAAGGTCACAAGTGTCGCATTTCACTCACAAGTGTCGCAAGTGTCAAAGAAGGCATAATTCCATGATGCCTATGTCATGCCTATAACGACATGAGAAGGACACTTGAAACACCTCAAAACATTTGATTTGGAAGAGGAGGAAAGGTTAACTGGGCTCATGAACCTTTTTCCATCCAAAAGAACCTAAAAAAATGAGTTTTGGAGGAGAGCGCTCCCCTATACCTCTTCTGGGAGCACTAGCACTCCCCCTTACACTGTCTACGAGCGTTATAAAGCTCCTTTGTCCCTTTTGAGGGAGCGTTGGTGTCTTTAGGAGCATTGGCGCCCCCCTTAAGACTACTAGGGAGCGCTACAATGCTTTGATGGCCCTTTTAAGGGAGCGCGACCTATTTTAGGCAGCAGTTGAGTTGTTGAGATGAATGGGGGAAGGATCTTTTCAATCTTAGAAGGCAGTTGAGCTCGAATCCCTAGTCCAGCCATGATATTAGGGCAGATCCTCAACTGAAGGAGGAAAATACTCACCTTCCCCAAAGATATCTCAAGTTGTTGAGCCTCTCCAAGGCTATATAAGCAATCTTTCTAATGGTGAAAGGGGACTGGAAAGGGAGAATCACACCAAACTTATGATCTTATAAGTGGTGCTGGAACAGAGATATTTTGGAGGCAAGAGACCTATGATCTCATAGGGANTCAGTGACCATGATAAGCACCTTCTGTCTTAGAGTTAAGAGTCTAGCTCTTTGAGGAGATCTACTTGTCCACAGGGAGATTTTCCTTCAACACTCCTAGCTCTTGTTATCTTCCTTCTATGAGGTCATGCGAGTATTCCTAATTTGAGCTGGTGCTCCATGTCCATCGGAAGGCATGATGTTCATTTGATGGACATAACGAAGGTAGAGGTGGAACTGGGCAGCCAAATGCTCCATCTTGCCTTTTTGGTCCCTCTCTACCTCTATTAGCAGTTTGGTAATGGTTTCCATACTGCTGACGCAATGCATGATCTCATCCAACATTGTCTTGTTTTCCTTGTTATCCTCCTGCCTGGCTTCTTCACTCTCTAAGATTACTTTTCCAATCATCATATTTGTTATCCATGCCATCTCCATTGTTTTGTGGTAGAGTGTTTCCATGGGTTGAGTAGCCCCTGGATCAGTTACCCAGTTTGTTTCCTATACCAATGCATCCTGCGCTTTACCTTTGCACTTGTTCTTTAATTCCTTCTCCCACCGGGTGATGGTTTCCTTCCCCTTCGACGCAAACCGATTTTGGAAGGTGCCCTTTGCCTCTTTCACAGCTTGTGCCATTCTTTTTTGTTGCCTCGAGTTGTTCGGGACTTCCTTCCTAGGGGGTTCCTTTTCCTTTGCGTTTTCTTTAGACACGCCATCCTACTTTGTGTGATGCAGCTCATGTGCTGGTTACTCAGCCCGTGCCTTACTTCCCAAGTATTCTTACTTTCCCTTCCCTGGATTATGTGATAATCCCTGTTGTTGTGATCCTTTTGATTCCATCTATTTCTGATGTCTCTCTTCTTATTGAACTTTCCCCACTGCGAGCCTGTCCTTTCAATATTGGTTTTCTCGTGGTGATGTGTGCTTCCATCAATTTTCCTGTTAAGGATCGTATGGTCATGATGGGTCGTCCTTTGTCCCTGTGTGATTACTTCCCTTACTCACTTGTGATCCAATTTTTCTGCTCTTCGTACCTATACTTGTCATGGTGGTTTGATCCTAGTTATCATCTGCCCCACATGCCATACATCCTTCGTTGCATGTGACTTGTTGCCTAGCCTGTCACTTGTGATTTCCCCATGCCTCTTACTTGCATAATGGCCTTTCTTCCATTCGTCTGTCTGTTTCTTATTAAAATATTGCATGATGAATAATGTCATATTGTTTGGCAATCCTATCCTACCTAGGGCTCACGTACCTTCCACGGGGCCTTGTGATTCCCTCCTCGATGTGACCTTCCATGCTTAACTTGCCTTCACGATATTTTTCCACAAGGTGGTTGCAGTTTGTTCTAAGTTTCCCATCTGGAATGTTGAACCAGGTGTCGTCTAGTTCTGGGCCTTCCCTGTTGACCCCCTCATTGGCGAGCTTGTCTGCTAGCGCATTCGCTGACCTGCACACTGAGAACAACTCCACTATATTCAGAGTTCTCAGATGTTCCTAGATTTTCTGTAGGGAGTGTGCAAGGTGCCAGTGGCGCTGAACCTTGCCCACTTTGGTGCCATTTTGGATTCTTTTCGATGTGTTGATAACCAGGGTGGAGTCACCTTCCACGATGGTGTTTGTCATCCTTTCGTGACTTAGGATTTCAAGGCCAAGTTCCAGGTCTCCAAATTTCTCTGCGTTGTTGGTTGAGTTTCCCATGCTCCCAACATATAGTCAGATGATTTTACCACCACTGTCTCTGATCATGCCGCCTGCCCCTGGCACTCCTAGATTTCCTTTTTCCGCCCCGTCAAAGTTCAGTTTGAGGAACCCTGACGGAGGGGGAGTCCAGTTACGGGTTTCACCCTACAGTTGGGTTATTGCACCAATTTTTCAGTTGGAAAAGGTCCAGGATCTGAGAGTCTTGGTCTGTGAGTTTCACTTTCATCGTCTTGCAGTTGCGGCTCTGCATCGTTTCTCTTATTTGAGAGACTATTGTCTCCTTTATCCTTTCTGTCGATATTCTTTTATTCCTAAAGATGCACCTATTCTGTTCTTTCCAGATTGCCTAGATGATCATCCCCGATGTTAGATTCTAGCAGAGGTTCACCATTTCATTTTCACTGTAACCCTCATTCCAGTTGTTGATGGTTGCGCTGATGTTCCCCCAGATCCTATTGGATTGGCGGAAGATGTCTTCTGCCCAATCCCAAATATCTGTTCTGTAACTACATTCACCAAGGAGGTGGTTAGTTGTTTTCTCCTTGTATAGATAGAGATGGCAGTGAGAGGGACCTATGAAACCCCTTTTCATGAGGTTCTCCCAAGTTAGAATTCAGTTATGTAGAACAAGCCATTTGAACATTTTGATTTTTCGCCATTGGGGGATTTTCCAAATTTTTTCCCACTGTTGCTCTGGATTTTCTTGGTCCTGACCCGCATTGTAATAGTGTGCTTCTTTTAAGTTGAATTCAGCCCCATTTTTCCTGCCCCACCTCAATTGGTCCTCTTCTTTTGAGACCCCAATTTTCCTTTTTCCCAATTCCTCCTCCACCTCTTTCGTGATTGTTTCGGTCCGGGCTCTATTTTGTGGGTTAAGTTTGTCCTAGATCCTCCATCTAGCGCTGCCATCCCTTTGATTCCAGTAATGATGGATTTTTATTTTTCCTTTCCCAATCATTTCCTATTGAAGTTCCTCCCTGTCTGAATTTTCCATTCTAGGTTCCTGTTGCCAGGCGTCCTCTTAAAACCTTGTTGTTCTACCCTTTCTGACTTCCCAAAAGCTGTGTTTTTGGATCCAGTGTTTGTTGCGCCAGGAAAGATTCCAGATGGATGATCCATCCCTTGTGCCCAGAACTAAATTTGCTCTTGGTCACTTATGTTTGGGTCATACTTGGCCTTCCATAGGTTTACCCACATAACCGATTTATCTTTTACCCTTCTCCACTAGAGCTTTGCCCCGTAGGTTTCATTGGTTACTTGTGGATCCTATAACCCCATGCCGCCTTTGCTTTTTGGTCTGCATACCTTATGCTAGGCCACCAGGGCCCATTTCTTTTTATGTTCTATGCCATGCCATAGGAAGTCTTGCTGGATGGCTCTTATCTTTTGTATAATTCCTTTGGGAGCTGGGAACACTAACATCATATATGCCATAATTGCTTGAAGAATCGTTTTGGTGAGGATAAGCCTTCATGCCAGGTTTAGGGCTCTATATGTCCAATATTTTACCCTCTCCTACAGCTTGTTGATAACTCCTTCCCACGTGGCCTTTGTGCAGTCTCTATCTGTCATGGGGATTCCCAAGTATTTCGTTGGGAGCGTTTTATGTTCAAACCCCAGAATGTTGGCCAAGTTGGGCTGAATTGTTGGATTAGTGTTGAAGAAATATATCATGGATTTGGAGTGGTTGATTTCCACCCCAGAGGCTTCCCCGAAGTCTTCTAAGATTATTTTAAAATTTGTTGCTTCCTTTACCATGGGTGTGCCATCATGGAGTAGGGTATCATCAACGAACTGTTGGTGTGTGGATTTTGAATAGTTTTCAAAAGGTTTTATTCCTTTTATTTCCCCAGCTACAGTTTCACTTTTTATACTTCTGGTTATCCCTTACATCATTAGAATGAACAGGAAGGGGGACAACGGGTCCCCTTGTCTTATGCCTCTGGATGGCCATAAAGGTTTGGCTGGGGCTCCATTGATTAGTAGCAAGTAGTTTGTCATTGAGACTAGAGTGACTATCCAGTTGATCAAGTGCTAGGCGAACCCAAAGGCTTCCAACGTCTTAGCCATGTAGTGCCAACTTATCTTTTCATAAGCCTTTTCCAGATCAAGTTTTATTATCATCCCCCCTCTCCTTTGGATTTTAACCATGTGAATGATCTCATGGGCATGGATGATATTGTCTAGGATTTTTCTTCCTTCCACAAAACCCACCTGTTTCTGTGAAATCAGTGTGGGAAGGAGTGGCTTCAGTCTATTGGCTATGACTTTGGATATTATCTTGTAAACTACATTGCGTAAGGCTATATGCCTGTAGCAGTCTGGGGTCCTAGCTTCATTTTCTTTCGGGATTAGAGTGATCATTGCGGCATTTAAATCTTTCAGGATGGATGTCGATCGCCTAGAGTCCTCCACCACCTCGTAAATATCATGCTTAACCACTTC
This sequence comes from Picea engelmannii, assembly GCA_009831015.1. Taxonomy (NCBI): domain Eukaryota; kingdom Viridiplantae; phylum Streptophyta; class Pinopsida; order Pinales; family Pinaceae; genus Picea; species Picea engelmannii. The sequence goes on along the minus strand of ML782058.1, from coordinate 1,102,385 downwards.
CCAACGGGATTTGAATAATTCCACCATGAAGCCATCTGGGCCTGGGGCCTTTCCATTGGGCATCTCCTAGACCATTTGGTTAATTTCTTCATTGGCGATGGGTTTGCTTAAGCCAAAAATATTCTCCTTTGTGACCAACTTGGGGATGTGATGAATTATTCCTTGTATGACCATCGATCTATCTTGGTTGGGTTCCTGGGCTATCCCCTAGAAGTGGTTGACCAGTCTATTCTTAATTTCCTGGTGGGATTCTCTTTCGATTCCGTCCTGATCCCTAATCTTCAAGATTTTGTTGTGGGATCTTCTTGCATAGTTATTCTATGAAAAAACTTGGTATTCCTCTCCCCTTCCTTTGGCCACCTTATTCTGGACTTTTGGCGCCATAGGGTTTCTTCCTGCTTGCACCTTGCTTCCCATTCCTGGGTCAATTGGATCTCTTATTTTTTCCAATCCTCTGTGTATCCTTCTTCGATGCACGGTTCCTGTAGCTTCCTCATTCTATCCTCGATGCTCTTTTTCCCCTAGTTTATATTTCCAAAGACTTCCTTGTTCCACTCCTTGAGTTTTTGTTTGATGTACTTAGGTTTTTTGTAAAGTTTGAACATCCTTGTCCCTTGATTTGGAAGTTCCTTCCGCCACCATTGGTTGATGTTCTCCTTGAAGGTGGGATGGTCGATCCAGAATTTCTCAAATCTAAATGGTATGTTCTTCGGTGTGGTTTGAAAATTAGCTTCCAGTTGAACTGGCCAGTGATCTGATCCCCCCTAGGGGAGGATGTTGCATTCCAATGTTAGTCCCTGCAGCATGATTGATTCCAACACCAAGAATCTATCTAGCCTTATAGCTACTTGGTGGTGACCTAGTCGTTTGTTGTTCCAGGTGAACTGACCATTGTTGGTCCTGATGTCCACGAGCTTCATTGTGTCAATGAAAGATGAGAATTCTTCCGCATCTCTGTCCAGTTTCCTAGTGCCCCCTTTTTTCTCAACGAGTGTCGTGATGATGTTGAAATCCCCTGTCAGGATCCAATGGAGGTTGCAGGTATGATACTTTAGATTCTATAGGTCAAGGAGAAGCCTCCTTTTTTACTCCATCAACTGGGGGCCATACACATTAGTACATAGAATTTCCTTCGTGTTCCCTATAATTTTCATATTAATAGAAAGTGTGTTTCTTGTGGCTTCTGTTGCAAGTAGGTTCACCGATTGTGGGTTCCACAAGGTGAGGATACCTCCCGCTGTCTGTTGGCTTTCAAAAACCAACATCTTGTACTTACTCTAGTGTTTTTTACTGATTGTTTCCATTCTGTCTAAAGTGCATTTTGTCTCTGGAATGAAACATAGGTCATGTTGTTCCTTACTCAATCTATTTTTAAGGATTCATTGATTTATTGGGATGTTTAGGCCTCTTATATTCCACGTTATAATATTCATTTAAACATGTGGGGGGGAGTTGGGGAAGAGATTTTTAATATTACTCGAGTTTATCAGCAGGGCTCCAAGTTCTTGTAGGGTTACGCTATTTGATTTCCTGCCTTTCTTCCTTCGTTCCTGCTTAGGTGAGTGTTGCGGTTGTCCATCATCTGTTTTGATTCCTAGGTGACCTATCTCGCCATGCATGTACTTGATCCCTCTGGATTTTGCTTCTTCCCTTAGGAGGAAGAGATATTGAATGTGATCGATTTGCTTCGCTGACACATTGTCTACTCCTTGCCTTTTCCATTGCTCCAGTATATTCGGTAGATCTATGCCTTCCCTTTCCACAATGTCTCTGAGATATGGGTCCTTTGTTCCTACCTCACATGGAGTCATATCCGAATCTCCATCTGCTTCCTACATTGGGGTGTTGGCATCTTTGTTTCCTCCTTCCCTGGGACTTGCACTACCTCCCTGTACTCCTTTGTTTCTTGGAGTTTTTGTGTTCTCCTGAGTTGCACGTTCACTCGCTTCCTTATCTTTCATCTTTTATGTCCCTCCTTCTTCCCCTCGGTTGGTCCTGCCCCTTCCTTCTGTTCTAAGCCTAGCTTCCAGATTGCTTCCTATTGGGGCATTTCCTTGTCTTTTGTTTCCTCTGCTTTTGTGTTTTGGCTTCACAAAACCGTCCTCATCTTATTGTAGCTTGGTGTTTTCCACTTCTTGTTTTTTGTTAAGAGGGAATTCTCTTAGTAGTTTTCCATGTTCATGACATCTTCTGCATCGAAATGGGATCTGCTCGTAGTTTATGCTTTGTATCCATTCCTCATCCCTAAACTCTAGGATTATGGCTTCCGGGAGCGCCCCCGAAACATCCATCTCAATGAAGATCCTAACATAGGATGTATATCTTCCTTTTAGGGTAGCTTCCGATGTCTTGACATATTTTCCGAGCTTGTTCCCTATGGCTTCGAAGGTGGATGGCAGCCAGTAGTCTAGCGGTAAGGAGTAAAGCCTTAGCTAGACTGGGACATTTTTAAAGGTTTCTTTCTCTAGGGAGATGTTTTCCTTCCATTGATGAATGTACAGCCCTGCTGAAGTGTGGAAATATGCCCCCCCCCTCAAAGACTTTATCCCTATCCTCCAGTTTCACAAAGATCGCTATGAAGAAACCTTTCGAGCCCAAGTGGAATTCCACATCTCCATTTAGCTTCCAATGGTATTTTATCCAGTTCCACAACGTTTTTCTATGGGACAAAGGCCCATGAACTTGCAGATCAATGCATGTGTCTTCATCTAATCCCAGAAGAGTTGTGTTTGGGGGTCTTCCAATATAACCTTGGGTATCAATGTTTTTTTAGGTTTACACAGGTTGTGCCTCTCTACCCCATTGGGGTTCATCGTGGCTTGTGCACCATTCTAGGCTTCTCTGGCTCCTTCCCCCACTTGATCACTTTTTTCTTGGTTTCCCTCTTGGTTCTTTTCCGATCTTGATCCCGAGGTGCCCGTCAGAGGTTCTTTGAAACCGCTGCCTCGTGGGCCTTTCCCTCTGTCTACCACTACCTGCTTGTATGAGGGGGTTGCATTCCCTCCCCCTTTGGTGACCATGTTGGTCGCTGTTGAGACCGCGACTATCAAACCCTAGGTTGAAAATTTCTCCAGATCCGTGCTCGTCTCTCCAACCAAGCTTCCAGAACCGTAATAGTTTTAAATACATTAGATTAAATAAATATTTAAAATAAAATAAAATTTCAAAATTATTATTCATCTTTATTTTATTATTAGTGATAAGTAAGTCATTTACATATAAAACAATATTTTCAACAATATTTCATAAATCTCATTGACATAAAACTAAAGTAGATCCATCTTAAGACCAGATCCATCGAGCAATGAGAGAAATCAAATTTCTTAAAGTGTAGTTTTTTTATCATTTAATATGATAAAATGAAATGATAAAAAAATTACAGTTTAAGAAATTTGATCCCTTTCAGTGCTTGATAGATCGCTTGTTTAATATTTTATCTATTGTCATTTATACATGTACATACTTATATCTATTTGTAATATGTAATGGTGCATGTAATTGTTTTTTTTTAATTGAGCCTACTTTATTTTTATTATTTTTATTTTTTTTAATTGAGTTGACTTTAATTTTTCTTATTTTTTAATGTAACATTATTTAACCTAACATAACGCTAACATGACAACATCTCCAAGTATGGAGGAGATTGTGAGAAATTGTGTTGTAAAATATTTTTCTTTTGCATTAATATATTGTCTCAAGTGGCCACGTTGGCTGGGATTATGGATTGTTTCCCTCTTCAAGGGTTTTAACCATGTAAAAACATTGGTGTTACAATCTTTGATCTGGTTGTATGAACGATTGCTTAAGGTGTTCGTCTTGTGTGGGAATACCCTGTTTTTTCAAACATGGTATCCGAGCCCGTTTAAAGACTCGTTCTCATTGTAGATCGAGATCTCGAACCTATGTTGTTGCTTTTCTAAATTCTGTTATTTATGTGCATTCCTAAATTGAGTAGATTGTTATATTACATCTGAAACACTTATTTTAATTGAAAATACTTTTCGGTTCACTCAATTTTTTTTCAATTTATCCAATTAAATCCAAAAATGTTTTATAAAATTAAAATATAAATTTCATATGTATCTAAAAACAAATCTTCAAAAATACTCAAAGTTTCAACATTCCAATTTAAAAGAAAAAATAATCAATTTTCAACATTCCAATTTAAAAGAAAAAATAAACAAAAGGTAAGGCATATCTCATCGTAATTTATTTAAAGACTTGATTCGGTTTATCCAATTTAAAAGAAAAAATAATCAATTTTCAACATTCCAATTTAAAAGGAAAAACAAAACAAAAGGTGAGGCATATCTCATCGTAATTTATTTAAAGACTTGATTCGGTTTAATAAATTTAGTACAAATACGGAAAGTGTTACTAAAACATGTAAGCTCATCCGTGATGCCCCATATGAACTTTATTTTTTGGGGGGTTTGGGGACATCACCCCATCCACATATTTTTCCTTTTTGGACTATGGTACCCATAAGGTTGTTTTTATTTTTGGCCATGATATCTACATGTTTCTTTTTATTTAGGGACGTGGAAATACTCTTATTTGATTTAGGACAATAACAACCCTTTATGAAGATACATTGTAAAGGACAAGTACCCAATTTTGATGAAGATACATTATAAAGGACAAGTACCCAATTTTGATGAAAATGAAGAATGAATTAAATAGTGTATTTATAAATTTTTTAAATTTAAAAAAAAAATTATGTTTTTTTTTTTAAATAATTTCATCCACTTTCACATAATTAAGTGTAAAAGTGAAAAATAAAGAAGTTGATACCATGTTTGCAGATTTTTTTCTACGAAGGTATACATACCCTATCCCCCTCTGGATTTGAACCTGTGACCTCTTAAGAGGAAACACATGTTCTTAACCATTAGGCCCACACAGGCTATATAATATATGTAGAAATGTTTTTAACAACTTTAACTAAATTTGAAACTGTGATTTAATACAATTACTAATCTAATGAAAATCCTTCATAGTTCTCATTTTTTTGAGGTCATATTTAGTAAAATTTTTTACCTTTATTTTGAAAACTGGTGTTCCCAGAACCATGTTTTTTTAGGGTTAAAATTACAACATTTATTTGATCATGGCCTTAAAACACCACATTGTTGTAAACAAAAACCTTAAAATCAACCCCCAAATAAAAAAATAGTGCTACCAAGAATATATTTTTTGTCTCGAGGTTAAAATACAACTTTTTAAACCTGAGATCTTAACAACTAGTACCATTGCAACCAAAATCTTAAAATTACAACTTAAAATTTTCAAACTTAAAATTACAACTTGTTAAAACTTTTTTTTTTCAAACTTAAAATCACAACTTGTTAAAACCCATAGCCTTAATAATCATTATTATTACAACTAAAATTTTAAAATCAACCTCCAAATCAAATTGTGGCGTTAACGATAACATTTTTTTTTCAATGTTACAATTACAACATTTTTGAAACCATAGCCTAAAAGACTAACATTGATGCAAGACAAATCATTAAAAAAAAAAAGAAAAAAATTAAAACAAAACAAAACAAAAATAGAATAATAAAACAAAAATAAAGATATTGTTTTTAATAAGTGTGCAGGTTTTCACAATTAATGATAATGTTTCTTGAGATTTCTAGAGGTAAACTATATACAAAATTTTGAAACGTTGATGATAGATGAAATCTACACTCGAAACTTTAGACGTTTCAAAATTTTATATATAGTTTATCTTTAAAAAAAACTCAATAAACATTTTTTAAATAATAAAAATAAATAATTAATTAAATTTAAAATAAATAAACAAATAAAAATAATTAAAAAATACCCACCCCTCTCTTCCTTCGTACTTCATTTTATTAATAATAATAATAATAAATTATTAACAAACAAATTTTTTTATTTAAAAAACTAAGAAATTCCTAAAATTACTTCTCTCCACATCCCCATAACACACTTTCACTACTCATTTAGTGTGGATTGGGGCAAGGAGGGGGGCGATTTCAAGGAACACGTCCCCCTTCCCCCTCATAACACCTTCCCTACTCTTTTAGCATGTGCATTGGGGGAGGGGTGATTTTGAAGAGCATACCTTCCCTTACAATTATTTGCTTTAAATAAATTATTAGTATTATTATTATGTTTATTTTTTTTAAGTTTTTTTGAGTGTTTATTTATTTTTAATTTATAAATGAAGATCGAGGAAGAGTTAAATTTTTATTTTATTTTTAAATAAAAAAGGTAGATCCTATTATATTATAGCTTCAGAAAAAGAGTATTCATGACACATAGATGTTAGTTGTCCTGCCTATGTAAGAAACCATGACAGCTGGCTTTCCCACAGTAGCATGCAAAAAACAAGGAGAGTGTTGCACCACCCTCCCGTAGGAAACCAGGGAGTGTATTCATGATTAACAGTATTCTAGTGAGGTAGATTGTAATGCTATCCAAGCTATCAACTAGAGAGCTACAGTACTGGTAAATGACTACAGAGGACAAATAGAAAAACATGCAGACAGAAAGACCTGTTAACCGGCGTTCTCGTTAGCATCCTTCGCTTCTTCCTCGCTGGTTGGAATGGCAAACTGTTGTGCACAAGTTGGGCATTGGAGCTTAGGAGTGGCGCTGGAGTAGGCCGCATAGAGCATGTCCAGGCGTTGGCTAACGCAGACTGCTCGGAAAATCTGATCGTCGACTAGGCTTCGTACTTCGAAAATGAGCTGCAAATGCTCCGGGTGCAAGAGAGGTGGCGAGGGCAGCGTCTGCGACTTGTCGTCCTTTTTCAGTCGTCCTGTGGCTCCTCCTCCTCCGAGGAAGAGTTAAATTATTATTATTATTATTATTATTATTATTCACTTTTTGTTTTGACTGTGGTTTTGTTTACAATAATATTAGCTCTTTAGGTTATAGTTTCAAAAATGTTGTAATGTTGATCTCCTCTAGAAAGTGTAATTTGGGGGTTGATTTTAAAATTTTGGTCACTATGATATTGATTGTTACGACTTTAGTTTCAAATAAGTTGTATTTGTAATCTCGAGAAGAAATAATGTTACTAGTAGCACCACTTTTCATTCAGGGATTTATTTTAGTATTTTGGTTGTAATGGGAATAGTTGTTAAGGCTATAATCTCAAACAAGTTGTAATTTTAATCCCCCAAAAAAGAGGTGCTATTCATAGTTCGACTTTTCGATTTCAAGGTTGATTTTAAGATTTTGGTTACAATAGTACTGATTGTTAAGATCTATTAGATTTTCATTAGTTTCGTTAACATTAGAATTGCCATAGCATTTTTATCTTATTTTATTATTCAATAATCATATATAGAAATATATATAAGCAATAGATAAACCAACACAAAAGGACACACAAATTTATCTTGGGAAATCCCCAAATGGGGGAAAAACTCAACCAACTTTTCTTAGAGATAATCTATTCCAATACAACCATGAACAAGATATACACAAGAGCAAACCAATAGTGAAGAAACCCTGATAACAAATACTTATCTTCTTCTTGTCAAACCCTAGCGAGGGTAGACAACTGATAAGCACCACATAATTGGCGCAAGATAGGCCCATCACTAGAGCAAGATAGCGCACCACAGAACTGGAACAACTGGTAACTACAACTGCAACTGCAACTGACAAATGGCATGAAGAAAATGGGAATAACCACACAAACTTAGCACAACTCCTCCAGAGGTAGCGCACAAGAGATATCACCAAGAACAACCAAGAATATCCTTTCCCAAGTGGGGCGCACTCTCCAAGAAAACCATAAACCAGAAATAGAAAAATTGCAGCTGCAACTTCCTAGTGCGCACTATAGAAGGATAATTGTGTGGTTGTGCAAATGAACTGACCTAGATTAGTATTTATACTAATCTGGGTGCATATTTGGGCCAACTTCTTATTCCGTGTCTTATTATTTCTGTGGGCCAACTTGTCTTCCTGGAAATTATATTTCCACTTTATTATTATTTCTTGTGGGACGAATTTTCTTTTGTGGTCTTCTATTTCACTTTATCAACACTTCCTCTTAGCTAGGGAGGTACCTTTCGACAATGTCTTCATCCAATAGTCCACTGACTACTCTGCAATAAACTTGTAGCACACAACTACTACCATGCCATTGGTAGCTCGAATCATCCGTCACAATCTTTGCAATCAAGCAACACACAACTTCTCCCAAGTGATCTTGTAGTCTCCATGGCAATTAGCTAGTAGCACAAAACTACTACAATGTCATCCAAATAGAACATGATTGCACCGATCCATAGTAGTACATAACTACTGTATGGTGATACACAATCACTGCAAGTGGTACACAATCACTGTAGTAGCACACAACTATTGTCCAGTGATACACAATCATTGTCTGGGCCATACTTCATCTGAAGTAATCAAGCATGATGTTAGAATAAGTCAAGTGCTAAAACCTGTGCACTCAACTGAGTGTCTCACAACTGTCACACACTCAACTAAGTGTCTCGTGACTAAAAGGACCATTCTTCGTGATCGGGTCACCATTTTTTCCACAAGAAGAATGTCATTCTTCCCAGATGATGAAAACCATGCCATGGGATACATGGACCATTCTTCTAATCGAGTCAATACATGTGCCATAGAAGAATGTCAATCCCAGACCATTTTCTCTAATAGGGTCGCCATATGTACCATAGAGAAAATTTCAGTCTTTTATAAACCTCCCTAATCGGGTCACCATCCATGCCTTAGGAGGAAGACCATTCATCATGATCAAGTCACCAGTTGTGCCATAGGAGAATGTCAGTCCTGAACCATTTTTTGCAGAAAATGTCAGTCCATGATACATCAACAATTTGTACAACTTGGACCATTCTGCATAGGGAGAATGTTATTCTAGCACCACAATGACTATCCATGATGCAAGAATATCAACACTCCCTCTCAATCAAGGGAGTAATCTCCACAAGTCCCATTTTGTTCCTAAAGTATAAAAACTTCACTCTCGACAGAGGCTTTTTTAGAATATTAGTTGTCTGCTCATCGATGGAGATATACTGGAGCTTTATCTCTCCCTTCTCAAATTTATCACGGAAGTAGTAGTACTTGATCTCGATGTGCTTCAACCTATCATGAAACATGAGGTTCTCTGAAAGCTTCGCACAACTTTTATTGTCGCGGAATATCATGGTCGATTCCAACACTTGATCAAACAATCCAAAAACCAGCTTATGGAGCCATACTACTTTCGTATAGGCATCAAAAGTTGCAATATACTCTGCCTCTGCAGTGTCGAGTACGACATAATTATGCTTCCTGCTAGTCCAAGAGATCATAACAGAGCCCAAACTGAAGCATACACCTGAAGTGCTCTTTCTGTCATCTGCACTCCCTGCCCAATTAGAATCTGTATATCCTTGCAGCCATAAGTCATTGTTTGAGACATATCTCAAACCATAATTTAGCGTGCCTCACAAATATCTCAAAATTTGCTTTGTGGCTATCCAATGTTGATGTCACGATTCCACTTGGAACTGACTCAATGTATTCATAACAAAGAAAATGTTTGGCCTAGTATTAACCAGGTACATCAAGGATCCAATCAACTATTTGTACAACATGGGATCCACCAAATATGAAGATGAATCACTCAAGAGCTTCATATTTATTGTCATATATGTGCCCATGGACTTGTATCCCATCATCCCAAATCTTTACAGGATCTCATTAGTATATTTTATTTGGCTAAGGAAAATCTCATTTGGCCTCTGCCACACCTCCAATACCAAGAAATAATGCATCAGAACTAGATCCTTCATCTCGAACTTTGAAGTGATATCCATCTTGCACCCATCTGTGAGCTTGTCATCCCCTTGAGTTCCTGTTTAAGATCGTACAAAGCTTCCTTCAATATGCAGACATGAGACCCCTTCTCATGTATCTTTGGGGCTTCTCTATGTACACTTCTTATGTGTTACTAGAGCAAGTGCCTCGTCATAATATTCTCCCTCTTACTGGGAGAATCCTCTAGCCACAAATATTTATTTTTAATTATCTATGTTTCCATCTGCAACATGCTTGATCTTGTAGATCAACTTGGAAGTCACCAATGACTTCCCTTCTGGTCTCAGAACTGAGGAAAAAATCCATATCCCAATCCTTTTGACTGGCTTCCTCCTCTGCCATTGTAGAAAAATATATTAAAACAAGTGCATCTTCCAGGAGGTCTCACATCTCCTCGAAGCCTCTGAAGCTTCAATCTAGACTCATCAGCCCATGGCACTTGTCTGTCAGTCCTAGAATATGTCTCTCTCTCCCACCTAAGTCTGAGGGGGAAATTCCTCTAAATGATTTGGTCTTCCTATGATTCAACTGAATCTCTCAGAGATCATGCTCTCTCTGAGTCTACATTCTCCCTCTGAATCTTGAGTCCCTATGAGTCTATATAATCTCTAGATCTATATGCTCCCTCTACATTTGTTGACCTCCTATGAAGTTTGATCTCCTATAGAATCTATTGGGAGGCTTCTCCTCCCTACTGAATCCTGAGGGATGACTACCTCTAAAATCTATCTCCTTCTGAGATGATACTTGATGGGGCCACCTGCCTCACCATTGGCTGAGCCATCTGCTCTTCCTCATGATATGGATCATCAATTCCATATAACTACATCCCCTTTGCATCCTGCAAAGTATCACGGGACCATGTTGGTCTCTTCCTGGTCATTACAATGATTATGGGTAGGTTCTTCTAGTTCTACTAACTCTTCCTGATGATTTGAAGAGTACATTCATTTTCTGAGCCTTCTTCTCCTCACAATCAATCTCTACAAAAGTACCCCTCTTCATCTTCGTTACATGGATCTGTATGATCATGCACACAACTCTGTGTCTTGATATTATGCTCCATGTCTTAGCTAGAGACCATTTAATTTGTTGCCTCCTGCAGCCATCATTATAGCTCCCTCTCAAAGCTTATCACCTGTGACCTACCCGGAACAACAAGGGAACATAATAGACAAGAATAATATTCTTATGGTAAGAACAATAATAAAACAAAAACATGAACAATCGTTGCAATAGGTCATTCTCAGATCTATCACTTATGACCTACTTAGGACAAAAGTCAAAACAATATACAATAATAAGAACAACACTCTTCAACACTCTTCCAGTGTTGTGATCAATCATTCCTCCATAGTAACTTGCCCGGAACAAGAAAAAATAATAACAACATCTCCATGGTAACTTCCATGGAATTTACAAGATAACTTGCCTGAACAAAACCAATAACATCTCCTAGAAGATATCAATTTCATTTTGTAAATAAGTACATTACTATTACTAAACAATGAAAATTTACATAATGATCATTATACCAACAATACTCAAATATTACTACACATTTGATAGAAAAAGTACTAAGTAGTAATGGAACTCTAAAGACTATTGTCTTACTTAAGTTATAACAATATAAAATATCAAACCTGATATGAAAACCTGATATCTTGTTGCTCCTGTCCCATTTGTCAAACACTGTAGGAGAAATTATCATTGTTTCCTCCAACTCTTKAGCTTCCTCTTGAATGCACTAGATCTAAGATCCTTTTGGATCTATTGTTACTGCTTGGACTACTGTCTTCTTTCCAAGTGTACATCTCCTGCAAACACCCTCATGATATAACTTATATACAAGTGCATACCTTTGAAATTTKCAGCACCATTCAACTTGTGTTCTAATCTAAGACATTACATCGATAAGAAGAATTTATCAATCTGAACGAGAAGGTTCAATGTCTAGGAAAATGTCAACAAGCCTAAAACCCTAAAAATTCAATTTTGATGGAATGTTAATCTGAGAAGTGAAATAGGTGCACTAGAGTAGTGCAAGTTAATTAGTGGTTCATTTTTTCCTAATCGAATATATAATAAGTGTTGAACAAGCTTTGACAAAGAAAACTGTGTAGTGACAAATCAAATGTGCAACGACAAATCTCAACAATGTGGTAAATCCCACGATCATCCTTCCAGCAGTGAGACTGTTTTGAAGGTAACCAACTCTGAAACCATGTTATATTTTCATTAGTTTCATTAACATTATATTTACCATAGAATTTTTTATCTTTTTTATTATTCAATAATCATATACAAAAATATATATAAGAAGCAGATAAACAAGCACAAGAGGACACAAATAATTATCCCGGGAAAACCCCAAATGGGGGAAAACCCAACCAACTTTTCTTAGAGATAATATATTCCAATACAACCATGAACAATCTCTACAAAAGAGAAACCAATAGTGAAGAAACCTTGATAACAAAGACTTATATTCTTCTTGTCAAACCCTAGTGAGGGTAGACAACTGAGCATGCAACACCACATAATGGGTGCAAGATATGCACATCACTAGAGGAAGATAGTGCACCAAAAAACTGGCACAACTGGTAACTACAACTGCAACTGCAATTGACAACTGGCAGGAAGCAAATGGGAAGCACCGCACAACCTTATCATAACACCTCCAGAGGTAGCGCACAAGAGAGATTACCAAGAACAACCAATAATATCCTTGCCCAAGTGGGGCACACTCTCCAAGAAAACCAAAAACCAGAAATAATGAAATCGCAACTGCAATTGCCTAGTGCGCACTGCATAAGCATAACTGTGTGGCTGTGCAAATGAACTGACCCATATTGGTATTTATATTAATGTAGCTGCCTTTCTGGGCCGACTTCTTATTCTGGGTCTTTATTATTTCTGTGGGACGACTTCTCTTCCTAGAAATTATATTTCCACTTTATTATTATTTCTTTTGGGCCGACTTTTCATTTGTGGTATTTTATTTCACTTTATTCTTTTCTGGGGTGTTCTTTAACTGTTCAATGGTCTTCCTTTGACTTCTTGGAATCTTCTTCTTCTCTAATAAAATTTTTCTAGGAGGAAAATACCTCCCACAACTACCAAAACATCAACGAGATCATTGTTTCAAACAAGTTGTAATTTAAACCCTGGAAAAAAGGGTGCTACTAGTAACAACACATTTTATCTAGGGTTTGAATTTATGGTTTTGATTGGAACAATACTGATTGTTAAGGCCACAATTTCAAACCCCTTGTAATTTTAACCTATAAAATGATTCTACTAGTAGCACCTCTTTTTGATTTCAGGGTTGATTTTAAGGCTTTTGTTTGTAACATTATATAGTTTTGAAGTTATGTTTGCAAAATGTTGCCATTTTTAACCCCGAAAAAGAAAGGATGAATATGGGATACCACTTTTCAATTCAAGAGTTTATTTTGTTTTTTTTAACTTAAATATGTGAATTTTTAAGGCTAGAGTTCTCGTTTAAAGTCATAGTTTTCATCAGATCAATAGCTATATTATTCATTTAAAAAAAATGATATTCCAAATGACAAACTATACCAAACTTACCTCGTCACAAAGGTGAAATATACCACCCCATTATACTAGGGTTTATTACCTTATATTCAAGGGCTCAAATTCATGCCAAGGCTTAAGTCTATCTATGAAAGAGCTTCTGGTAGGGTTAGCCGGAAGGCCTTACAACTAGTGAAATCTAGGTGTGGTTGTAATTTGTCCACTAAGAGGTCCTCCCGAACTATCGAGAATCTAGTTCCAAGTGGACAAGGATGGGGTCTATGGTGCTGCCCATGCAATAAGGTAAATAGTCCTCCGAATGAATTGGGGCTCATTGTACTAGAACACAATGATGTGAGAGGGAGCTACATTCATAGACCTTATCCATAACTCTTAACCACGTGATCAGACATGGTGGACCATGTCCACCCATAAGTTTTTTTTAACGTTTTATTTTAAATTTAAAAACATATAAAAATCAATTTATAAATTTTCAAATTATAAATTTATAAGAATCAATTCAAAATCTTCTCAACATATAACATCAAATAAATTTTGATAATCATATCATATAAAAATATATATTTTTAATTTTTATATTAATAAATATATAAAATTAATAAATTTTCTTTTAAATTTATAATTTTTTGTCTTGTGATTTCTAAAATTATAAATGTCTTCCTACACAATTATAATTCCAGAAATCGTAAGACAATTATGAAAAACTTTGAAAATCTACACACTTTGATCATAATTTTTTAATAAAAAAATTAATGATAATGTTGTGGACTTGATAATAATGTCATAGATTTATCATTTCTCTATCATAAATTTCTAAAGTTGAAAAATCATTATACGATAAAATTTATTACATTTTAAATTATAAAATTATTATATTATTATTATTATTATTATGATTCAATAAGTTTTTTATAAAGTTATTGTCATGAAAAAACGATTACAGAGTGTCAATTGTTTGTTGGAGAAAGAGTCACCATCACTGGAAACCAGTTATGCTCCAACTAAGTTTTCAAAACTAAGCATCCTAATACATCAAAATTTATACAGAGCCAAGGGGCTATTATGACATAGAGACTGATTAATAATGCCAGACACAAAATGAAAACAAAGAACAATATTGCTAATCTGGCCTCAAGATTAATAGCTATGATGGTCAGGAGGACCGGATACAGATGAAATATACTAGTAACAAAAATGATGAACCTGCTGACCCTCATACTCAGTGTCAGTTTTGTGCAGGAATGTTGACCCTTGAATCCGTCAGGACCGAAACTACAACCCACAAGGATATGAATCCTCCTGCATTTTTAGAGAGGTGGTACTCCTCTTTGGCTAAAAGATATATCCGTGATATCTTGGATCAGGGGAATGCTAAGGCAACAAACCCTAGATCTTTATTACTTGATATTATGAAATAAAATGGTCTTCAATAACCTGATATAATATTTATGTTCAACAAGAAGTCTCTTTACAGTAAGAAAATATTGAAGGAGGGCTTCAACGTCAGAATTTGTTTGTGATCAACATCACATACACAATCTTCTTAATCATACATAAATGCATCCATGTCTTCTTCACAAAAAATAGGAGAGGAAAATTTGATCATCTCAAAGAAATTTAAAAAAGTATTACTATCAAGATCAATAGAGAATTTGATAGGTCAATCTCAAATACCTCATACTTAACACTCAAAGTTACAAGATACAGTCAAAATCAACCCCAAAGAAATTATTTGTGGAGTTTTATTCATGAAATATGTTCTTCATTACAAAATCTTTGACAGTCAAGTATATGGCTATAAATACTCCATGATTATACATGAAAAAATATTTTATAAGAATACAAGAAGAACACTAAAGAACTCAACCTTGTTCTCAATTTAGAGACTCAAGCATAAATATATGAGAAATGGTGTAGAAGAATACAGAGAGTGGAGAAGATGGAGATCTCTTTTATTTGATCAAAAGTTTGCTTGTGTATTCATGGATGTACCTTCTTATTCCTATGATATTTTGCCTTGCCCCTATGATAATTATGATTCTTGGAGCCCTTGATGAAACTTTTCTTCTCTTTTTAAGATGAATTTTTCTAACTACTTGAGTAGTTAGGGTTTTTTTCTCTCTTGAAATTCCTGTACACTTTTATTCTTGAAATATATTCTTTAATTAATGTCTCATTTAAGTGTTTATTAATGAATTCACATCATTATCATATGCATATCTAAAATGGGTCTCTTTCCCTTTTAATGAAACTTTTTAAATAAACTTTTATTTTTCAAAATTCAATTAATTGTCATTTAAAATAGGGGGACTGTGTTTTAAATTTATGGAAGTGAAAATAAAATTTTCAACCATATAAATTACTTCATACGTGATATTCATATTCTTATATTTCCAACGATATGAATTTTTCCTAAATCCATCGCTCGAATCTCAAGATATGAACTCGTGAAGTTGAGTTGTCACGCATGCCCATTAAATATGAAGCTGAATGATATTTTAAATTCTGAGAAAAATGTATCAACATTTATCCTTTTAAATATATACCATCATCTTCTACATCAAAATACCTTTCCAACGGTATAAAGTTTGCACGATTTTGACACCCAGAGCTCAAGTTATGGCTTCTGCAAGATTAGTGCTCAACCACCATTGATTGGATGTCTTAAGGAAATCTCAACCCTTAGATGAATTTCGTGTTTTCTCCATAAAAAAAATCAAATTTTTTGTGGTAAAGTATTATCCTACATGCATGGGATTATATAAGTTTTAATAGTATATAATACTAAGTGTCATGTACACTTAATAAAAAAACATGAAAGGAATATTATGAAGCTTGGAGGATTCGACCCTTAGAAAATTGTTGAAAAAATAATAATTTTGGAACTTAGGTATCATCCACCTCATGCCTAGTCAATATTGATGAATCACTTAGCCGAATTTCACCACATGTCATTACTCGGTAGACCAACAATCTACTAATAAGAATCTATCATTTGTCATGCAATAAAATCATGCCATATGTCACTCCTTTATGATGCCACGTGTCTCCATTAATTAATTGTCTTGTGTAATGTTCTTATTGGATGCCACATGGAATTCCTCCATAGGATTAAGTAGGTTTCCATGCCATCCAAGGAATGTTTGGTACATGGAATAAGATTAAAGGTGAATAATTAAAATAATTCATAAAACTAAAGGTGGGTAATTAAAAAATGGGAAATAATAAAAGGTGAAATGTATTAAGTGTGAGAGGGTGAAAGAGAGAGAGGAAAGGGTGTCTCCGTTAATTAGTTTTCATGCGTAATGTTATTATTGGATTCCACGTGGTATTCCTCCTCCATAGGCTAAAGTAGTTTCTATGTCATCCAAGGAATGTTTGGAACATGGCATAAGGTTAAAGGTGAGTAATTAAAATAATTCATAAAATTAGAGGTGGGTAGTTAAAAAATGGGAAATAATAAAAGGTGAAATGTATTAAGTGTGAGAGGGTGAACGAGAGGGGAAAGGATAATTAGGAAGGGGGAGAAATGTAGAAGGCGTAGGTTAGGAGGATGAGGTGAGGTGAGGTTAGGGGGGTGTTTGTAGGTGTCGAAGTATTGGATTAGAGAATGAGGGAGTAAGGAAGGTGAGGGGGAGGAGGGAGTGAGGTATGGTGAGTTCGATCCCGTGAGTTCGAAACAAGTTAAAAAAAAATCTAAGTGTGAGATAATGGGAGAAAAGGGGAGTGTAATGAGGAAGTAAATTGAAGAAAAAAAAAAAAAAGTTGTAGGAAATAGGTGAAAAGTATGTGGGAAATGGAACAAATCGAAAATGAGATTAAGTATGGAAGATGTGAAATGAGAAAAGAAATAAAAGAAGAGTTGAGAATTATGGTAGGTGATCATAGGAGATGTCATAGAAGATTTTTAATGTTTTTGAACTCGACACAAAATGAAAATAAGGGTCTTGGCACTGAAAAACAAAATTGAATATTTGTTCGAGAAATTAGCTTTATTCCACATGGAAGAGGCACCATTTTCTGCTTATACTTTAAACTTGGATATTTTGAACATATGAACTAAGATTTTCGATACAAAAAATGTGTGGAGACACTAAGACTGAGGACTACATAATGAACTCAAAATAGTTCAAAATTTTTCATCATTTGATATATATATTTTTATTATTATTCCAGGAGCGAGAACGTATATGTGACCAAATTTTGGTCAACAAGGGGGAAGGAAGATGAGCACTGTCGCTCCAACTGTTGTAGGAGATTGCAGGGAATCTCGAGTATTGTGCATATATGTATCCATAACAATGAGATGGTACATAAGCTCAAGGAGAAACTTAACATCATACATTTCTTCCTGAATCTAAAAAATCAATTGTTGAAGTGTAGATAGGGCTGAAAGATGCTCTTAGATTTCGCCGCCCTAGTTGCACTCGATTTATCTGTGGATGGAACTTCTAATGGAGTCATTATTAGGTGTCCTGAGGATTGAG
>ML782058.1:995539-1076804 GCA_009831015.1 Picea engelmannii | reverse complement strand
GTTTACACCCCAACTAGATAAGGTGTGTCTGCTATCTTGTTTCTTAGCCTTTTCTGGATTGTGTGAGGGAGATCTGGGGAACTTCCCATGAATTCTCAGACTATCACTACCTGTGACCTCAGAAATAGGCCAACCAACTAGAATGTGTGTGCCTCTCCCTTGCTTTGGTCATCCTCCCTGCCTTGACATAGTGAGCACATAAGTGATGGATGCTCTGATAAGAAAAATATCGACCCACAATTTTCTCCTTCTGCGATAATGCCCTAGGTAAAAATCAAGAACTGAGTGATGTTGTATCCAAGTGTTGGACTCCCTTAAGTTACCTCTCCTTTCCTGCATCATGGTTTTTAAAGGCCCATTAAACGTCTGGTACTAGAATTTATGACCTCCAACCTCCACCACGCAAAACTGCAACATTCTCCTAGTCTGAGATCAAGCAAGGTACTTAGTGCCTTGTGTGATTTTATGTCCCTTCCTCCATATGCTTCCACCTACACCTCTGGATCGAGGATCAATGGGCCAGGTGACAAGTGTATTAAAGTCTAGGTGGTATGTCATGCACAGTATGCACTAGATGTCACCCCATCTAGGGGGAGGTTTGCTATGCGTGCTAAGGTACTGTATTCCAAAAGAATGGGGTGATTATTGTGCTAAGAGGAGTCACAAATTAGATCCTCTTTTGACTAGTGAACCCCTATAATCGTTAGATTATCCACCACCTTTTTATCTTCTTGTTTGATGTGGGAGGGGATTATAACTTGATGAAGTTGTATGGGATTATGAATAAATTCCAGAGTATGGAGAAGCCTCCAACTTGGGCATATATTTTATGAGGAGGATCCATGGAAGAGTTTGGTTAGCATATTAAGAATTATCTGGGAGTCCCCTTCTACCACAATTTGGTGATATCCATGATGTTCAGTGAGGGTGGGACCTTTGATAAGGGCCCAAATATTTGCTTCATTATTTGAATCATACCCAAGACTTCCTGCTGATATGCGAACAATTGATCCTTTCTCATCCCTGAGAATGAAACCAAAGCTAGCTGGGCCAGGGTTCCCTTTGGACAATCCAACAAAATTTATCTTGATGAAACCTAGTGGGGGGCGAAGTCATCAATTGGGGCTATGTTCACGTTTGGAGTGCCCATTGATTTGAGGAATAGAGGGGGTAATTTGAAGGTTCCAACCTTAGAGGATTACCTTCTCACTGGGGTCATAGGATAGATCCTTTGTAGTCTAGGTTTTGTCCAATATGGTCTTGGCAATAGTTTTCTTGAGGTGGAGCCAAACTTTGGTCTAATTTTTCTTCACGGAGGTGAACATTCTATGATTAATCACCTTCCATATTTTCCAAAGGATGACTCCATAGAGAAGCTACCAGATATGGTTGAGAATGGGATTCTTGAAGGTGGGGAGCCTCCAGCTAGAAATAGTGTTGACAACTCCTTCCCTGTTATGGTTAGATGTGTGCATCATAAGGGATCCTTGGTCCCAAATGATGGAACTAAAGGAGCATTTATTGAGAAGATGCTCCCGATTTTCCGTTTCTTCCAAGCATAGATGAAAGATGGAAGCACCCATGAAGCCTCTTTTCATCAGATTGCCCCAAGTGAGGATGTTGTTATTCCCAATGAGCCAAAGGAAGGTGTTTATCTTTGTCCATATCTTAGAATCCCAGATATTGATCTAGATGGAGGCTTTAGGTAGCGTAGAGAAGTTAGATTTTAGGTCATATGCCTCTTTAATTGTGAAAGATCCTTTGGGTGTGTGTCCCCAATGTAGTATATTTGGTCCATGTTTGACTTTGATTCAACACATATTGGCCTCTTCCTGTCATTGTTCCAAAACCAGTTGATTTGAATATTCCAATTATGCTTCTGTATTTTTCCATCGCCGCTAGGTATCTTGTTGGTCTTCTGGACCCCAAAATTTAACAACTAATTTTATCCCTTCCCTAGTGGTGTGTGGATAGATATTTTTATGCCAATGTTGTTGGTTGAGGGGACGAAGCTTCTACCATGAGTCTGTCCAGAATAAGGTTGTGTTGCCATTACCTATTTCCCAAAAAGTGTGGTCCCAAAAAAGGGATCTATTGCATTCTATTGTGTTCCAGATGAGAGAGTCTGTGCGATTTTCATTCCATCTGATCAATTGGTCTTCTCGAAATGTTATAACATATTTGTGTTTCCATAGTCTATCCCATATTTCAATGAGGTTCGTGAGCCACCTCCACCATATTTTTTCCCCCAAAACTTGGTTGAGGGTTTGTGGATCCCTTAATCCCAAGTCCCCTACATGTTTTGGTTTGCATAACTCTTTCCAATTTACCAAGGCCCACTTGCGGCCTGCCTTTATGCCTTTCCAAAGGAAATTTAATTGTATTCTTTTAAGAGTATTGAGAACAGAAGTGGGGGTGGCCAGAGCAAAAAATATGTACAAAGGGATGGCTTGCAAGACCGATTTAATCAAGACTAAATGACTATCCAAATTGAGGGTTCTAAAATTCCAAGAGATTATCCTTTTCTCCAAGGATGTGATAAGGCCTTTCCAAGAGTTATTACGGAATTAATTTTCAATGAGAGGGACTCCAAGATACTTGGACAGAAGGGAGCCCCTAGTGAAGCCCAAGATTCAAAATATGAAGGATAGGATGGCTCTGGGGATATTGAAGAAGAAGATATAAGATTTATCACGATTGATAGATGTGCCCGAGGCATCACTGAAGTCATTGATAATTTCCAAGATTCACCTAGCTTCTCAGGAAGTGGGAGATCCCATCATCATGGTGTCATCTACAAACTGGTTATGTGTAATGGGAGGGTTCAATCCATGTAGTGGAATCCCCCAAAGGGAGCCTTCTTCCACTACAACCTTGACGTAACGACTTAAACCTCCTGCCATGATGATAAAGAGGAAAGGGGAGAGAGGGTCACCTTTGTGGATACTTGGGGAGGAAAAGAAAGGACGAGAGGCAACCCCATTGATAAAAATCGAGAAGAAAACTGACAAGGTTAGATTGAGGATCCAACTTACTTAAATTCATATTGAAACCGAAAGTGAGGAGGAGGGAGTGCATGTAATGCCAAATGAGAGTGTCAAAGGCTCTGGATAGGTCCATTTTTATTAGCATTCCTAGGGTGCTAGTTGTTTTCAAAGAATGGACCACTTCATGAGCAAAAACAAATGCTATCCATAATTTGGCCTCCCTTTACATAACTAGATTGCTCATGAGAAATGATCCAAGGAAGGATTTATTTGAGTCTTAGAGTGATTACCTTGGTAAGAATATTGTAGATAACATTGCAAAGAACTATAGGCCTGAACTACTTGGGATGAGTGACCTACTCCTCCTTAGGAATAAGGGTGATGGAGGTAGCATTGAGTGCTAGAAGGACTTGCCATAATCTTCTGGAATCTTCGATGATCTACCACACCTCCTTCCTAACCAGGGGCCAATAGTGGAATAACTCTGTGGTAAATCCATCCAGTCTTGGATCTTTCCTGGTTGACATATAATTTATTTCTTGATCAACTTCCTCAATTTTGAACAGTCTAAGGAGGGCCACATTTTGTTTCCAATTGATGAGAGAGGGGATATGTTGAGTGATTTTCTCAATTGCTTCAGATCGGTCATGTTGGGGATCTGTGAGGAAGTTTGGATAGTATCTGACCATTTCCTATTCTATATCATAATGAGTCAATAGGGTTAGGGCTTGTGCATATTCCATCTTCATAATTCTATTAATATGTCTATGCCAGATCATTGTTCTGTGGAAGAATTTGGTATTTTCCCCCCTTTCCTTCAACCATTGTACTCAATATTTTTTTACGCCAAAGTATTTCCTTTTGAGCACATCAGTCCTCCAACTACTGTTTAATCCTTACTTCCTCTTCCTGTAGTTGTTATGTAAGCCCCCGATGAATAATTTCTTCTTGAATGATTTTCATTTTTTGTTCCAAAACCCGTTTGGCTTTAAAGATGTTCCCAAAGGTGGTTTTGTTCCAAATATTCAAGTGCATCTTGATTTTTTTAAGCTTTTGTTGAAAATGGTACATTAGTGAACCATGTGAAATGGCTTCCTCCTCCCACCATTGATAGTGATGATCTTGAAATTCAGGGTGAGTAAGCCAAAATGTTTCAAAGAGAAAATATTTTTTCCTGGGTGAGATGGAAATGTCCATCCAGAGATGAATATGATAGTGATTAGAGCCGAAGATTGCTAGTAGCTTCCATGGAGAGTCCATCCATCATCAATGTTTTTGAAACCAAGAAGTGATCCAACCTACAAGCAATGTGTTGGGACCCTAACCTCCTATTAGACCATGTGGATTCCCCATTGATGTTTTCTATGTCTATTAGGCCCATATATTCAATGGTTTCTTTGAATTCCTCATAATCACGTTCTAACATGTGGATACCCCCTCTTTTCTCTTCAAGCGAGATGATCATGTTGAAATCCACTCCAAGAACCCAACAACGTCCTTTGGCGATGTTTCTTAATCCTCTCAGGATATGTAAGAAGCAATGCTTATTTGATTGGAGATGGGGGCCATAAACATTGGTGATAGTCCCCTCTTTGTATGACCCTATTTCTCTATCGCTTATTGATATTTTCCATCTAGTGTTGAAGAATCCATCTAAAATAAATGTGGTTGAGTTCCACATAATGGCTAATCCACCAGTCGTCCCTCTAGAGTCTGTGTAAATGGTATTAGCTTGTTTCTAGCATTGGGTGAGAATACTATCCATCTCTAAGCCTGAACATCTGGTTTCCAGAAGGAGTAGTATATATGTATTCTCTTCTATTATACAAGATTGGAGAAGCCTTTGCTTGCTTCTCCCCTATGATATTCCATGAGATGATATTTATGAGGAGGAAGTTGTGGGGAGGGGAGAGAAACTGTTAGAAATCAATTGGATCTGACCAGAGCTAACCATGAAGTTACCCAACTCCTGGATGAGTTGTTGAGTGGACTTGCAACCTCATTTCTTCTCATCTTTATATTTGTTACGAGTGTATTTAAGGGGGTCTCAATGGATACCCATAAATTTGTTGGCCTTGGAGGTTTCTCTTGTTGTGGAGTTCAAATAGACCTTGCGTACCACTCCTTTCGTTGATAGGCCTTTTCCAGGTTAACTAGGTCCGTCCCTACTAATTCTCTCTTATCTAGTTCTATTTCCATGTTCCCTCCCTCCTCAATGGGTGGATCGCCTACGCCATGTGTGATTTATACTCTAGGTATGATTTGTTCCAATAACGGTCCTTCTCGAGTACTTGTTGTGTCTTTTTCCAATTGATTTCCTTATGGGACTTGGACTTCATGAAGATAATTTGGTAGTTGATTAAGAAGTTCAAAGGAATTGTTGGTGCTTGGGGTTTTTTCCTGAGTGGACGCTTGTTTCCCTATACCTTGCCTATGTCTTGTTGGTGCTATCATGAATCCATCCTTCATCTTATCGTTGGTTCCTAGATTATTCTTGGATAGATTGTTAAGAGGAAATTTCCTGAACAGGTGTCCATGCCCATGGAATTTGCGACATCTAAATGGGATGTGTTCATAATCAATTGTCTGGCTCCATTCTTCATTTTGATATTCTAGATCGATTAAGCCTGGTAGCGGTTTGGAAATGATGAGATATACACATATTCTAGCATAATAGGTATACCTTCTTTGTTTTATTACCTCATAGGCTTTGATGTAGATTCCTAGGGTATTTATGATCCCTACTAAGATTTATTCCAACCAAAATTCTCGAGGGAGCGAATATAGATAGATCCATACTTGTGCATGGGAGAAATCCTCCTTTTTGGGGATGAGCTGCCCTATCCAATATCTTCAGAATAGGCCATATGACTGGAAGAAATATGTCCTCCATCAAAAAATCTCTCTTTGTCTTCAAGATTGAAAAATATTACTATGAAGAAGCCCTTTGACCCCAGTTAAAGCTAGTAGTGACCTTTGGGTTTCCACCAATGGTGAATCCATTTCATTAGGTCCTTCTTAGATGGCCATAGTCCAAGAAATTTGTYGATCAGGGCGTGATCCCTCATATACTGTTTATTCTCTCTGATCTAGATAGTGATCATTGTGTATTGTGGGGCCATCGATGCTTGCGAAAGACACTTCTATGGTTCCCAAATCTGAGTCGCTTTCAAATGGGAAGACTTAGGGYTGATGTCCATGGTTTTTACTTTGTTTGATCCATAGAAAAAGGTCATGGCTCTGAGGTGAGGCAGAAGCTCCAATGGCGACCAAGTTATTCCTTCCCCTGTCTTTGATGCAATCACATCATAGTAGGAGGGGGTTTGCACCCCCCCTTCAGGTGTCGCCATGGATTGAGTCGAATCTGTTGTCGTGTGTTAATTTACTAGAAATAAAGAAAGAAGGCTATTAGGTATCTATCCTGCAAACATCAGAGTGAAACCCTAAGAGAAACTCTTTTCTAGAGTGTATCTCCACAAAATAACTATTCACAATCATATGAACGAATCTAAAATAATTAGATTTTGACTTTCATAAGATATTTTTATTATAAAAATTAAAACTATCATTTTATTTTTTATGTTTCATTTTATGTTAATTTACTCTAATTACTATTAGAATAATAATAATGATATTTAGAAACTACATTAAACAATATTATAATATTAAAAACAACAACTTTGTATTAAAAATTAATAACTTAAATAAAAATTCACCATTTAGAAATAACATATCAAGAGATTTTAAATAATTTATTATCAAAATTGTTCATCAAAATTTAGGAATGTTCATCAAAATTGGCTCTATTGCGTCTACTAGTTACTTTTATGGACAATTGTGTGCCATCAACTATGATTGTGTTAACATATAGAATAATATCCATAATAGACAATTTACATCGAGAAAAGAGTTTCATACAAGTTCGGAATTAGCATCTCCAATTCATGCCATATTGCTAACGTTAACCCACTTTTGTTCTAATGATGATATGGATATTTTTGAATCTAAGTTTAGTCGCATTAGCATCCAAAAAAATGTTATAATAAGCTATAAATAATTATATGATATCCATAATTAACTTCTTAATTCCCCAAACATATTCTTAATGATTAAGGTTTTCTATGGTTAACTATGATTGTATATATTTAATTATGGTTGACTATAGTGATGTATGATTAACCATAATTGACTATGTTTTAACTATGGTTGTTGGATATCCTAGTTAATTATGGTTGAATATGTTTGATTATCATTGACGAGTAACCTCTTAATCTCCTAGTCCAATATCCCATATTATCATTAATCACTAACCCCTAACCTCTAAGCCATTATCTCCTATTACAATTGACCCCTAATATATAACACACTTACCCTTAAACCATAAACCCCTAACCCCTAAACCCCTAACCCACTAACCAATGGTCAATGATTATGGATGGCCCTGGTTAACTAACTGACTATTGTTGACTATGTTTAACTATGATTGACTAAAGTTGTACATACTTAACCATTATTGACTATGATTAACCATAGTTGATTATATTTAACTATGGTTAACTAGTTATTATCCAGTTGATTGTGGTCAATCATGTTTGACTATGATTAACTAGTTGGCCATTAAGCCCCTAACCACTAACCCAAATGATTAATATATTATCTCCCTAACCCCAAACTACTCAAGTCTATGTTTGATCACATGAACTTCCACAATAATGTCTTAACAAACTAAAACTAATGATATGATATATCAACAATTAATCCCCAAACCCACTTAATTAATATCCCATCATTAATAATTATGGTTGATCATGGCTAACTATGATTGACTATAGTTGACCATTATTGGCTATGGTTGACTATATTTTACTATGTTTGATCATAATTAATGATCATTGAATATACACTATTAGATTTCGAGTAAAAAATGACATTTATATGTTGTTGCTTCGACGTTTACAACATTCGAAATCATTTCATGAAAAACATTCTATTTTAATTTACTTTAAATTTGATGGCATTTTGTAAACATCGCTATATCGATGTCCCTAAATAATGTTGTTATATCTATATTTATGAATGTCTATATGACAATAGGTTTTTTCTAATCATCTCTCCCCAAAACATCGATTTAAAAACATGTAGAAAGGTTGTTAAATTGATGGGCATCTACCATTTCATATTGAGGGAAATCAATATTAAGAGAATTGGAACGATATATGAACACAATATAGTGACATTAAGGAAATTAAAATAATGTTTAGATCTCAATATATCAATGTTGGTGGGCACATTTTACTATGCAATCCATGTCCCACAATTCTTTTGTTCTTCCCTTTAAAAATCACTTCGAGTGATGTTGATGAGTGTTGCCTTCGGTATTGAGTTTAAGCCTGGCAACGATGTTGAATTACATACATAGTATCCCAAAAACATTGATGAATCATCAACGTTGTCAGTCTACTATGGCCATGAATTATCATCCTTTGTCATCTTGATATGATGACTGCATGCAACATTGCTCTAAAGCATTAGCACTAGAATAAAAAGGGAAAAATGCAAAACTGTGAGATAGGGATTGCATAGAAAATATCAAAGGGAAATAAATATACAATAACCTCAGGTACTTTTTGAATAACTCTTCATTGCATCTTAGTCACTTTACCATGTGAATCGATGAATACATATAATATAACACAAAATATGTTAGTATAAGCATCAATCCATTAATCTCATGGCAATAAATTTTAGTAGAAGCAAACGAACAATATTGAATTAAAGGATGAGTTGGTCAAAATGTTCTTGTATTTTCTCTTTTGCTAAGTCAAAATTTGACCTTCAACAAGGCACTTCTGGAGTGATTATGAAGCCTAAACAAAATCTAGAATGCTTACCACACTCTTATTTACAAATGTGTTTGTACTTGCATCATTATCTACTTGAGCCAAAATTTTTATTTCAATAGAACAATTCTCAAGTGATCTTTGTACTTGGATCATTCTCTGTTTGACTCAGCTAGAGAATTATGTAAGTAGAAACATGTTTGTAAATAGAGGTGTGTTAGGTGTTGATTTTTTTTTTTATACAACTAGTAATTACGATTATTCTTTATTATCACAATCATTTAGCACATTAGTTATATAAATAAGATCGTTGAAAGAGAGGTGATCAAAGAAACAATAGAGAAACCCAAATTATCCCTGGAAACCCTCATGGGGGAGAAAACCTAGCAAAAACTTCTTCAATATAGATAGACCAAAGACCGAACAAAATATACTCCTCTACTCCACTAGGAAGAGTAGTGCACCACTTAACCAAGAAATACCAAGACACAGACCAAGAACCCTCCTTGACGTCACACTTAGTTGCAGTAGTAGTTCCTCCAAGACTTGCACACTTCTTCATAGCTGTAGAGCTAGTGTGGCGTGTGTCCAAATGAGACACCATCCTCATATATAAATACAAGTTGTGAGGTGGCACTAGGGTTGTGACTCTTCACTTGGTGGAGTTGACTTCTCCTATAAATGGATAAAACTACTTTACAATTACCAAGGGCCAACTTTACAAATACATGTTGACCAATCTAAAAAAGGGATTTGATATTATACAAGACCCAACTTGATCAATCCACAAAAGGGTATTTTGTCTATACAATAATGACTCAAATATAAGTAGAATATTAGACTCAATACAACATCATCAACAGAAGGGGACATCGTCATCAGCATTGGGAACACTGTCGGTCATATCTATAGGTCATTGAAATTTTTTCTCATCATTAACATCAGTAGAAACTAAGCATCATCATCATCTACAATGCGAAGCTGGAGTTACATCATCATCATCAACAACATGAAGCTGGAACATCAACATCAACAACACGAAGCTGGAATAAAATCATGATCAACAACAACATGAAGATGGAATAATATCATCATCATCAACAGCATGAAGCTAAAACATCATCAACAACAACAACATGAAGCTAGGACATCAACATCTATATGTGGTAATAGAATGAGGCAGGTGCATCAACAACAAAATATTTGGTACTTTGACAAACCATCCTTATTGGACCTTTGAGATCTGCCAAGGAATCATAAGATTCCCTAGGATATAAAATCCTAACAAGCTACCACATGGTACTTTGACAGAACGTTCTGATCGGACCTTCGAGATCTGCCCAGGAATCATAAGATTCCTTAGGATATAAAATCCTAACTGAGCTACCACTACTGACCACAACTAGAATATACATGCATAGGTACTCTGACAGATTATCCTTACCAGACCTTCGAGATATTCCCAGGGATGATCAGTCCCATAGGATATAAAATCCTAATTGGGCTACCTGATATTGTTCAGGATACCATAGTATCATCAAAACCGCTCCCCCTTTAGAGGGAGGTCCTTTTGGACTACACCAAGCTCATCTCGGAAGTACTCAAACTTCACACGAGACAAAGGCTTAGTCAACATATCTGTAAACTTCTCATCTATGCCAACATATTGGAGCTTCACAAATCTCTTCTATATCAAGTCACAAATGTTGTGGTACCAGATTGTGGAACATTGGGTTCTCTGTCATCTTTATGCAACTCTGGTTATCACAAAAGATCATGGTAGCATCCACCTCTAGGTCAAATAGACCTGTCAACAACTTCTGAAGCCATATGGATTCACAACTAGTAGAACATGCTGCAATGTACTCTACTTCTATCATACTGGGAGAAATACTAGACTTCTTCCTACTTTTCCACAAAGTCATGGATGACCCCAAACTGAAACAACATCCTGAAGTGATTTTTCTGTCTGAAACACTTTCAGCCCAATCTGAATCAATATAGACATACAATCTGAAGTCACAATCTCCAGTATAAATGAGGCCATAGTCAAACGTACCCTTAAGGTATCTCATGACATACTTCATAGCTACAAGGTGAACATCTCTAGGCTTCACCAGATACTGACTCAAGGTGTTCAAAAAAAATCATATATCTGGTCTAATATTTG
This sequence comes from Picea engelmannii, assembly GCA_009831015.1. Lineage (NCBI taxonomy): Eukaryota > Viridiplantae > Streptophyta > Pinopsida > Pinales > Pinaceae > Picea > Picea engelmannii. Next base: position 1,065,807 of record ML782058.1, on the reverse strand, counting down.
TTAGATACATCAATGAACCAATCTTTTGTCTGTATATAGTAACATCAACTATTTATGATGAAGCATCAACCAATAAATTCATATTTGTGTCCATAAAAGTGGACATGGATCTATAGTCCATCATATCGAATCTCTTCATAATTTGCTCAACATACTTTCCTTGATTAAGGAAAATAACTTATGGGCTCTACCATACTTCAAGACTTAAGAAATAGTGTATCGGGCCTAGGTCCGTATTTCAAATTTAGCGGCAAGATTCTTCTTACAATATGTGATGAGATTTTCTTCATCTGTCAAGAATAAGTCATCCACATATAACAACAATATAACTGGTCCATCATTCTCAATATTGAAGTAAAGGTTGGGATCAACTTCACTCTTGGTAAATCCCAAGCTCATCAGAAAACTATCAATCCTACCATAGCAAGCTCTTGGATCTTGCTTCAACTTGCAGACATGGGTCTTCATGTCTTGTACTTTGAAACCAAATTTTCACATCACATTGTACCAATCTGGTACACAACTGCAAATCAATATGCATAATCATGTGTTGTTTCTATGTGCTTTCTACAAAGCACTATTTGTCTCACTTCCTGAGAGTATGTACTCTAATCTCTCTACAATTTTTCCTCTGGGATTAGTAATTTTCACCTACAATTGCTCTGAAGCTGAGAATGATTGATCCATTCTCACTGTGGCTGATGAAATCTAAGAGTAACTCCTCTACTCTGTAATGATAATATATTCATCTGAAACTGGGAGTGGCTCAATGATTGACACTGAGGGTAGCTTATCCTCTTTCTCTATAGGAAAATCAATATTCTATTGTAGTCATGTCAACATGGCCCGACTAATGTACTGTACCAATTGGCACTGGATATAAGTCAATCTCAAATACATGGATTGTCATACCTTCTCCCTCTGAATCTCATATTGTGTTGGATTCTTTTAATGAATCATGTTTGTTCTATATATATTTCTTCTAATTATTGGAGCAATTGTCTTGTCATAGTCTTCTCCCTCTTGCTGGGAAAATCCTCTGAACACAAATCTAGCTTTGTACATCTCTATATTGTTATCTACAACATGTTTGATCTATTAGATCAATATTGGAAGTCACCACTGACTTCCCTTCTGGTCTTAAGGAAAAATCCATATCCCAGTCCTTTTGATTGGCTTCCTCCTCTGTCATTGAAACAAGGGAATCTTCTCTAGATATTTCATGTCTCCTAGAAGTCTCTGAAGATGTGGTCTAGTATTCTCAACTCATGGCATCTGTCTGCCAATCCTAGAAGATGTCCCTTTTCCCATTTGATCCTTTCAGATACCAAGATTACTCTAAGTATTGATTTCTTCCGAGTCTACAAAAACTTCATAGTCTCTGTAGAATATACTTGGTGTTTGAATACCAAGTCTCAATATGAAAAGATGAGTCAGACTTCAAACAAATTATGTTTCCTATCAAGGTGGCTTCATTATCCATTGACCAAGTCTACTGTGAGTTCTATTCTAATGTTCAATCATCTTTGGAGCCTTCTAATCCTTACAATCATTCTCCATATGAGATCCTCTATATCTCAAAAGTAGCTTCTTCTTCATCTTCTTTGGTACATGGATGTATACGGTCATGTATACAACTTGAATAGTCTTCTCCATGTATCATCTAATATGTTGCCTCCTACAATCGTTACTATAGCTTCCTCAAGGTTATCACCTATGATCTTCCTGGAACAAGAACAACAAGGGAGAAACAATAGACAAGAATAATACTCTTTATGCTAATAATAAAACAATAGCAAGAACATTTGTCACAATAGATCCTTTAGAGATATCACTTGAAACCTACTTGAAACAAGGGTAAAAAGTAAGAAATACAATAATAAGAAATACCCTACAAATACCCTTTAAAATATTGATACAATTTAAACATATGTAAGTACATACCTCTTACAACATCAATAGGTAGTGGCACCATCCGACAACAATGACAATAAATAACAAACCTTTACAAATTCAAAGGTGCTTCAACTTGTAACTTAAGTTTAGTTGGAGATTTTCTAGGGTAAGGCACACTAGGAAAATAAAAATCAGTCTCAACACTTCACAAAAACTTTCACTGCAACTGGTGCTACAACTGGCATGAAGGAAATGACATGAAGGAACTGGAATGAAGGAACTGACACAAAGGAACTGACACTACAACTGATACTTTAAATGTAACTGCAACTGATACTACAACTACAACTTCAACTAGTACTTCAACTACAACTTAGGGTTTTATGAGGAAGCCCTAATTTTTTCAAATTTCAAATTTTAGAATTTTGATCGAGGGACTAGATGCACCCTCATAGGGATAACTCCCATATGTGGTTACTTCCCCCAAATTCCTCCTTAAACAAAGAAAACATCACACTTAGGGTTTATGCAGAAACCCTAATTCTGTAGCAACTGAAATACTGAAAAATGGATTGTGAGTTGGTCTCTTTCAGGCCTACTCTAATACCATGTTGAAGTTATACTTATACACTAGAAATTACTGTTCTTATTTATTATTACAATAATTTATCACATTAGTTGTATAAATAAGATCACTGAAAGAGAAGTGATCACATAAACAATAAAGACACACATATTATCCTAGGAAACCCTCATGGGGGAGAAAACCCAACAAAAACTTCCTCAATATAGATAGACTAAAGACTGAACAAAATATCTTCCTCTACTACTTCACTAGGAAGAGTAGCGCACCACTTAACCAATAAATACCAAGACACGGACCAAGAACCCTCCTTGACGTCACAATTAACTGTAGTAGCAGTTCCTCCAAGACTTGTACACTTCTTCATAGCTACAGAACTAGTGTGGTGTGTGTCGAAATGAGACACCATCCTCACATATAAATACAAGTTGTGAGGTGGCGCTAGGGTTGTGACTCTTCACTTGGTGGATCCGACTTCTCCTAGAAATGGTTAAAACCACTTTACAATTACTAGGGGCCGACTTTACAAATACCACCATACAAATACATGTTGAGCAATCCACAAAAAGAGATTTGATCTTATACAAGACCCAACTTGAGCAATCCACAAAAGGAGATTTGATCTATATAATAATGACTCAAATATAAGTAGATTATTCTTTGAAGATACAATAATTCAACACTAGGTGTTCTAGGTTCTATTTGCATTTCATAATCACTCTAGAAGTGCCTCACTGAAAAAACAATTTTTAATCAACCAGAAAATGGTGCAAGTATAAACACTATTATAAATATAAATGTGGTAAGATTTTTAAATTCATTTTGCATTTCAGAATCAATCCAATATATAATTTTTTCTCTTGGATGCTAATCAAATGACATTGTTAAATATTTAAAATCCTCCTAAATACCTTTAGAATCCACCCATTCCCAAGAAATACATAATGAGACACAACATAAAATAGAATGATGATGTAATAAGTAATAACAAATTCTAGTGTATATCTATATACACTTTCATAATAGGGTGGCCATAATAGGATACTCATCTATTTATATTTGGAGATATTTTCTATACAAATATAGAGGGGTACCCAATAAGAAAAGTAAACATAACATTTCCATAAGCTTAATGTTATAACATTTAATTCACACACACACACACACACACCTACTAATATCTCATGTCAGGTCACATTACTGCATTTTCATCTCTGGTAGCAATTAAAAATGCACCCATTACCATGAAAAAATGAAATAATTTGATACCCAATAAAAAAAAAAATGCAACATGGTGAATACACTCACACAACTATCAATAGTTTTAATTCTGTGAATGCAAACTATTAACTCTTATGCAACATTCAAAAACCAAAATCTAAAGTAAAATGAAACAATCAAGGATATCATTATCACAATAAATAACATCAGTAACCAGAACACTTATATTATGAGAACTTGTCATTGAATGACTATGTACGAGGAACATTCCTGCAACTTTATGAAACAACTAGATTCTCCCTTGGAAAATGTAAACCTGTTGTCATGTTTTCCTCTGGATCAACTTTCCAATGACTATACTCATGCATTGATTTGCGTTTTTAGTTGAAATTTATGACTCTTTGAAATCAACATTTTTCCCCTTTTCTGAACATGACACACTAGTACCATTAATCTCACAGGTTAACTTCCACCACTTGCATAAGGAAGACTAATGAGAACCAATAAAATTTTCATATCGAGGATAGATAATGTTCCTGATTATGAGTACACATCAAATTCCAAATTAGTGACCTTATTCACTAGTCAAATTCTGTATAAATTTGGAATGATCAACCTATCCCTTTTTACATTTTTTCCAGTCTTGGTATTTTTGGTGAAAACTTTTACCTCTCAAATAGAGAAAAATGGGAGATAAAGTTTGACATATTATTGAGGAGGTAAAATGTTGAGTAAATGAATTTTTCAATGTTTGTGATCTAGGCTCCCTTTTCCCCCTCCTAAAATCCCAAAAATCCCTAAAAATTATCCTAGAATAGCAGATTTTGTCTTGTTTTTGTGTCTCCATTCCAAACCCCTTGGAATTTGGCCAATTTGTCCACTGGGTTTATTTTTGTTTGCTCCCTTCACTCACTATAATATTTTTATTATTAGTAGGGCCTATGTCAAGGAGTACCACCCTATCATTCGAAAACCATTAATTTGAAATTTTTAGAAATATGGAGCTAAATCAACCAGTAGGGCTCATTGAAACTTTTATGCCCCTCAAAAATGCATACTTACAACAAAAATTTAATCTAGTTTCGAGATTTTATTCCCCTACTATGGCCAAAACAAAATTTTGACTTTAGAAGTTTTTTTTATAAATACCATCATCTTGTTCATGTGGAAACCTAGCTGACGTGCATGTTGATGTGGCCCTAATGTCCACCTGTCAACCCTGTTATGTAGCCATGTCACCATCCTCCTTTTCCTTTTCATCAGTGTCCTCTTTTATTTTGCAATAGTAATCAAAATAATTCATTGAAAAACTTTAGTAATTCTCCCATTAGAAATCGATGAACTAAATAGTTCTTCCATCGATGAACTAAGGAATCCCTTCATCAATGATCCAAAAATTTCTCTTTATCAACAATTAGAAATTTCTTTCCATTGGTGAAGTCAAAATTCTCTCTATCGACAAACCAATTTCTTTTCCCATTGACGAACAAATTTTTTTGTCTCATTGACGAACTTCAGAACTTGTCCCATCAACAGACTTCAAATTTGTCCCATCGACAGACTTCAAATTTTTCCTATCGGTGGACTTCAAATTTTTTCCATCAGTGAACTGCCAATTTTGTTATATCGACAAACAAATAATTTTTGGTCCTTCAGCTAACTACAAAATTCTCCTCATCGTTGAACATCAAAATCTTTCTTTGATGAACTACAAAATCCATCTTCATTGTAGAACTACAAAATGCACTTAAGCAAAATACAAAATTGTCTTCATCACAAAACTTCAAAATCTTTCTTCGACAACTACAAAATTCTTCTTCATCTCTGAACTACAAAATGCACTTTAATGAACTACAAAATCTTTCTTCGGTGAAATACACAATTCTTCTTCACTGCTGAACTACAAAATGAACTTCAACAAACTTCAATTTTTCTTAAATGCTGAACTTCAATTTTTCTTCGTTGACAAACTCAAAAATTTTCGACAAACTACAATTTTTCTTTATCACCGAACTTCAAAATTATTTGGTGGACTACAATTTTTCTCACTGGGAAACTAAAGAACTTCTCATATCAACAAACTGAAAAATTCATCACATTGTTGAACTAAAGAATTCATCACATCGATGAACTGAAAATTTTCCCACATTAGCAAACTCAATTTAACTTAAGAATTTTTTACCAAAGATGAGATGAATCTGGATCATTAATATCAATATTAATTGTGATCTAGGTCATTGATTTCACCCATCTTCACATCTGCCATGAAAACACCAAATTTGGCCTTCCAAGCCAACTTTAACTCTACAACTTGGAACATTGACGTAATTAATTGTCTCTTTGACATTTTTTAACACAATTCAACCCAAATTTCTTAAAAATTTAGGGTTTTCACTCCAATTCATCATTTTCCCCAAATTCTACATAGATTAAAACTCTGAAACAATGAATTTTTCAAATTTCCAATGGTATCTAGCCCAAACAAGTAAAATGTTGAAATCTTCTCTCTGATACCAAATTGTGACGTACCCAAATCCCATGTCGGGTCACATTACCGCATCTTCATCCCCAATGTACCAATTAAAAATGTACCCATTACCATGCAAAAATGAGATACTCTAATACCCATTCAAATAAATGCATGCAAGATGGTAAATATGATCACAAATTTATTAGTAGTTTTGAATTCATGAATGGAAACTATTAAATCTTACACAACAACAATCAAACACCAAAATCTAGAGTAAAAAATAAAATTCAAGCATATCATTAACATAGTAAATAACATCAGTGACCATAACACTTATCTTATGAGAAAATGTCATTGATTGGCTACGTACAAGGTGTTAGAATATTGTAGATGTGCTCGTTTCACCATAGACAATGCTACACCATTGTCACCCAACCATAGGCACAAATCCACCCCCGAGCACCTTAACCTTTGACAGAAAGAATGATTTTGGGAAGCCACACCATAACCAACAAATGACCAAGAGAGTGCACCTTCTCCAAGGGTAGCGCACAAGAGAAAGTACCATAAATACTGAACAAGAGAAAATTGTACAACTACAACTGCTACTCCTCCTCCTCAAAAATTGCACATTGTTTCTGGTTTTTTGGGTGAGAGTGAGTGAAAAAATGAGCCAAGACGTCCTCTATTTATACTAATCTGTCCAATGACATTTCTGGTTGGGCCAACCTGAATTTCTGGTAATTATATTTTCTGTTTATATTTTTCCTGTGGAGCCGACTAGTCTTTCTGGAGGATAATACCTTAATAGTATATATTCTTCTAAGTTGACTTGTCTTCTAGGGTTTTCACACAACTGTTTAGGGTTTCTCTTGCTTCCAAAATATTCTATTCTAGTTAAATTTTACATTTGGAGGTTAATACCTCCCACAACTACCAAAACATCAACACTCCCTCTTAGCTAAGGAGGTATTTAACCATGATGTTCCCTTCTAGTCTTCATAGCCTTGATTTCTATGCCATGATCCTCTTGTCACAGTTACACAGACCATGATATTGGTAACATCATTACATCACACATGGATACATCCATGTGGATCTGTCAATCTTGCCTAGGGGATGAAACCCACTAGAGAACACTAGATCTACACCTCCTAGTGTGTGTCACCATCATCGTCATGGGCTACAACCACATGACATGCTCACCCATGGATATACCCATGTCATGAGTATCATCATTACTATCATCATTATCCATCCATCTCACATGGAATAATACCTACATGGTATTGCATACTAGTAGCATCATAATAAATCATCACTATCGACATCATCTAGTAGAAATCTGGCATCAAAACATATCTTCGTACTTGTTCTTGGTATTATTTTGTCATAGACAATATAAAAGATACATGAGCCTCATTTATCTATATTGATGATCCATATCCACCACCATGTGTCTAGCACCTCAGGTCATTCTTGTCGTATGACAAGAATCATGACCTCATCGGAGCCACATTCAACTCATAGTTGATCCTCTCATAGAATCACTTTGTGAATGCATTTTGCTCGATGCTATCGGACATGTGTGTCTAGCACCTCAAGTCGTTCTTGTCCCATGATAGGAATTATGACCACATCAAAGCCACAAACACCTCACAATGATCCTCTCATAGGATCACTCTGTGAATGCATTTAGCTTGATTCTATCAGACGTGTGAAATTTCACCTTAATCACCTCAATTCTTCAGTCCATCGAATACCACTTCAGGGCACATCTACTCTAGATGTAGATGTTCCCTATCTCCCCTGTTTTGCATCCCAATTCTTGTGGAGATAGAGTTGGCCCGATTCTTATCGGGGCTACTCACCTACTTGTGAGTTAACTACTCATGTACTCATGAGAGTTTCAAGGCCCGATGTAATTCACAAATAGGAGATCTAGAAACAACTCGAATATTCATTCTGTCGAATATTACATCTGGGCCTATCCCCACATGATCAAGTCCGTCTAATCAATATTGGAATATCGACATGATGCTACAATCATCAATACTCCCCCAGGGAAACATTTTCATTCCTTCCAAGCTTGTCCTAGACAGAGGCTTAGTGAAAATGTAAGCTATCTACTCATATGTGTATAGGTTATGGATCCTCACTGCTCCTTCCTACACCATGTCTCTGATGAAGTCCTGCAATATCCTTCATCTCAAATTTTGAAATCAACTCCCTCTATCTGAGAGAATCCTTGAACCATGCTTTCGTCTGTTGCATTCCCCTTTGCATCCTACAAAGTGTCACGAAACCAAGATGACTTCTTCCTAATCAATGAATCGCTCTGAAGTTTGACTCCCTTTGAGTCCTTTCAAGTCTTGATTTTCGATGGTAACCTTCCTAGAATACGTAGGATCTGCCCAAAATAGAAAAAATAGGAGCATAAGTATTTCCAATATAATATCATTGTGTATAAGAACATATCAATTTCATGGTGATTCATATAGCATTACTAAGGTTTCCTGCCTGAGAGTAATAATGAGAAATATCTCCTAGAAGATATGCTAGTTCATATTGCAATTAAGTACAATATGCATTTAGATTAATAATACATGCTACTAAGTATTCATTTGTTCCTAGCATTAATAAAATATAAAGGATTACAATACTCACTTAAGCAACAATAATAAAAATATCAAACCTGATATGCAAACCTGGATTCTGGCAATTGTTCCGCTTGAGTTTCTTTTCTTCTAAGACAAGTATTCTTTCCACCATGGAGAATGTGTTGTTCCTCCGAATGTATTGGATTTGAGGTCCCTTTGGATCTACTATTTATAATTGGAAAAAAGATCCCTTCTCCTGCAAACACCCTCAATATAGTGATACAGTTTAAACATATACAAGTACATACCTCTGGTAGCAATGACACCATCTGGTAGCATTGACAAGCAATGATGAACCTAAAAATTTTAAAGTGCTCCAACTTGCAATTTGGAGGTAGTTGTATATGCGTAAGGGTATGGCACACTAGGACAACAAAAAATTAGTTCCAATACTTCACATAAAAATTCATTGCAACTGGTACTGTAACTAGTGCTGACACTGCAACTGGTGTTGCAACTAGCACTACAATTGGTGTTGCAACTGGCACTGCAACTAGTGTTAGGAAAATAGGATCTCGAAGCAATAAAATAAAACAAATGCAGATATAAAACACAAAATATACACAATACAATAGAGACACAGATATATGTGGTTCACCCAGTGTGGGCTACGTCCACTAGAGAAATTTGCAGGTCCTTCCTTTATTATTATCCAACAAATGAAGGGATACAACCTACAACACACCTGCTATAACTTCCTCTTCTTTCTCTCACAGTCTCCTCACTCAGAATACAATATTCACAATGATGCATAACTGCAATAAATTTCACTCATAAAAGAGAGTTTCCTTCTAGGGAAAACAACCCTAACATAAATTCTACCATCATATATGCGACCTTATAATGAATGGTCCATATTTACAATGAAATTACAATATACATTTACAAGGAAATTTTTCCTTTGGGGGCTTCGCCCTCGATGGGGGCCCACTTGCCCCCGGACCCCATAGAGGGGGTAACCCCCCTCTGCACTCCCCAGTGTGGAGGAGTGTACATTATTCCGGTGTGTAAAGTATTCATGGGGTATAAACACAACCGAAAACAAACACCTATGAATCAAGAAGATAATCAAGCTCCACAACCAACAATCTCCCACTTGGAGACTGTTCTCAACAACTCCATCGTTGTTGTATCTGCTGGACTATGAACCTTCTTGGACCTAGAAAATTTCTCATATTTATATTCATTCTTGAAGAGCAACTAAAACTGAGAAGGAACTTAGTTTCTCCCTGGTTACTCCCTTTGTTAACATGTCTGTAAGACTCTGGCTAGTGTGTATCTTTTCCAACTTCAAATTTCCATCTTCCAATATGGATCGTATGAAATGATACCTAATATGTATATGCTTAGTCTTCAAATGAAAGGCTGAGTTCTTTTCAAGATGAATGGAACTCTCACTGTCACAGTACAACCTGCTATTCTCCTACTTCTTTCCCAATTCCTCCATAAACCTCTGTAACCAAATCATTTCTTTACTAGCCTTTGTAGCATCAACATATTCTTCTTTTGTTGTTGAAAGTGAAACAACCTTTTGCAGTTTCAAAATCCAACTTACTATTGTTCCACCTATAGTAAAAACATACCCTGTGGTGCTCCTCATGCTATATTTATCACCTGCCATAATTGAATCAACATATCCTTGTAGAACAATGTCTGAACCTACAAAACATAATGCATGAGTAGTAGTACCTCTCAAATACTTGAGAATCCACTTTACTACCTCCCAATGTTATTTACCTAGATTGTTCATATACCTGCTCACAACTTTCACTGCATGTGCAATATATGGTCTTGTGAAAACCATCACATACATCAAACTACCAACTGTTGATGAATAAGGGACCCTGGACATGTATTCTATCTCCTCTTGTTTCTTGGGACACATTTACTTTATTAATTTGAAATGGCTGGCCAAAGGTGTAATAACTGGTTTTGCATTCTGCATTCTAAACCTCTCCAACACCTTCTCTATGTACTCATCTTGAGACAATGTCAATTTGTGATTTTTCCCATCTCTTGCTATTCTCATACCAAGGATTTTCTTTGCAACACCCAAATCCTTCATCACAAATGAATTAGCTAATTTATTCTTGAGCACATTTATATCTTGCATATTAAACCCTGCAACAAGCATGTCATCTACATACAATAGAAAGATAATATAGCTTCCATTTTCTAGCATTTTAAAATAAACACGGTGATCAAAATGACATCTACTATAACCTTGTTTTGTCATAAACCTGTCAAACTTCAAATACCACTGCCTTGGAGCTTGCTTTAGGCCATACAATCTCTTCTTCAACCTACATACCAAATTTTCCTTCCCTTTGAACTCATACCCCTGTGGCTACTGCATATAAATATGTTCCTTCAAATCCTCATGGAGAAAAGTTGTTTTTGTATCTAATTGTTCAAGATGAAAATCTTCTATTGCCACAAGACTTAAAATAGTCCTTATTGAAGTCATTTTAACAACAGGAGAAAATATTTCATCAAAATCTATACCTTTCTTTTGTGAAAACCCCTTTACAACAAGTCTAGCCTTGTACCACTTTTTGCCTCCATCGTCTTCCTTCAACTTGTAAACCCATTTATTCTGCAATGATCTTTTTCCTATAGGAAACTGAACCAAATCCCAAGTCTAGTTATTTACCAGGGAATCCATTTCTTCTTTCATACCTTGCTCCCACTTCTTTTTACTGTCTACTTGCACTGCCTCTTCATAACATTCTGGTTCACCATAATCAGTTAACAATAAATACTACAATGAAGGAATGTATCGTTCATGGGGTCTACTTAACCTAGTAGATCTTCTAACAAAACTTGCAGGAGTTTGAGGTACCTGTTGCTCCTATTGTTGTACATTTTGATTTTCTGGTTCCTTTGGAATTTATTTTTCAGTGATCTCATCAAGAACTGTATATTATGGTTTTTATTTTTCCTCTTTCTTTCCCTGCAACTGATTTTTGTACATGACCTTCTCATTGAATTATGGAATCTCTACTCTTAATGATTTAGTTATTTTCATAATCCCATAAGCGATAACCAAAATCGTTAACACCATATCCAATAAAGGTACACTTCTTGGATTTTTCCTCAAGCTTTGTTCTATTTTCTTTATCAATATGGATAAATGCTTCACTACCAAAAGTCTTCAAAAAATAATAGTTTACCTTTTTACCTTTCCATGCCTCCTCTGGAATTCTACCATCCAAAGATATTGAAGGTCCTTTGTTTATTAAGTAAACAACAGTATCTACGACATCTTCCCATAACTGTAAGGGAAAAACAACATGCAATCCCATACTCCTTGCATGCTCCATGATTGTCCTGTTCATCCTTTTTGACACAACATTTACTAGTGGTGTTCTTGGAACTATCTTCTCTCTACGAATCCCATGGTATGAACAATAATCAACAAACTCCTTGCTGCAATATTCACCTCCATTTTTTGATCTAAGGCACTTCAACCTTTTTCCTGTCTCATTCTCAACCAAAGATTTCCATTTCTTAAAAGTATAAAAAACAAAATATTTTTGTTGAATGCAATAAACCCAAGTTTTTCTAGTTGCATCATCAATAAAAGTAACATAATAACGAGATCCACTAAGATATGATAACTGAGATGGTCCTCATACATATGTATGCACAATCTCTAACCTTTCACTCTTCTTTTCTTTTCTGACTCTGAGAAATATGACTCTCTTTTGTTTTCCATAAACACAATGCTCACATAAATCCAAATCAATTTATTTAAGATTTGGCAACAAATTTCTTTTGTGAAGTATCTACATCCCCTTCTCACTCATGTGTCCAAGCCTATGATGCCACAATGATGTATACACTCCTATAGAAGCTAAAGAGATATAAGAGTGAGTATTACCAGTACATAAATACATTGTACCTACCTTATCTCCTTTTTCTATCACCAATGATCCTTTGGTGATCTTCCACACCTTATCTGTAAATATGGATATAAAACCTTCATTCGTCAGCTTCCCTGTTGAAATTATATTTTTCCTTATATATGGAACATGTCTTACCTCTTTCAACAACCATTTCTTTCCATTGCTTTCCATTGCCAGGTCCTTCCTTTATTATTATCTAGCAAATAAAGGGATACAACCTAAAACACACTCGTTGCAACTTCCTCTTCTTTCTCTCACAGTCTCCTCACTCATAATACAATATTTGCAATGATGAATAGCTGCAATACATTTCCCTCATAAAAGAGGGTTTCCTTATAGGACAAAAAACCATAACATAACTTCTACTATCAGATATGCGACCTTATAATGAACGATTCATATTTACAATGAAATTACAATATACATTTACAAGGCAATTTTTCCTTCGGGGGCTTTGCCCTCGAATGCTCGTCAGGGCCCGCTTGCCCCCAAATATCGTAGAGGAGGTAACCTCCCCTATGCACTACCCACATGGAGGAGTGTACATTATTCTAGGGTGTAAAGTCTTTATAGGGTATATACATGGCTGAAAAAAATAACCTCTGAATCAGGAAGATAATCAAACTCCACAACCAACAACTGATGCTATAATTGGCACTGCAACTGGCACTATAACTACCATTGCAAATGGTGCTACAAATGACTCTACAAATGGTTCTACAAATGGCACTTCAAATGGTGTTGCAACTGTCACGAAGGAACTGACATGAAGGAATTGGCACAAAGGAACTAACACAAAGGAATTAGCACGAAGGAACTGGCACTGAAACTGCAATTGTGCTACAATGAGATTGACAGAGAGTTGTGGATCTACCTTCCAATGGTTAGATTGTTCTGAAGGTGGTGTGGGCCCATAACCTGTTATAATATTGTAGATGTTCTTGTTTCACCATATATAATGCTACACCATTGTCACCCAACCATAGGTGAAAATCCAGCCCCAAGCACCTTAAGCTTTGACAGAGAGAATGATTTCAGGAAGCCACACCATAACCAATAGAATTCAAAATTAGCACACAAGAGAAAGTACCAGAAATATTGAACAAGAGAAAAATGTACAACTGCATTTGTTTCTTATCCTCCTTCTCCAAACTTGCACACTATTTATGGTATTATGGGTGAGAGTGAGTGAGCAAATGAGCCAAGATGTCCTCTATTTATACTAATATGTCCAGTGACTTTTCTGGCTAGGTCGATCTGACTTTCTGGTAATTATATTTTCTGTTTGTATTTTTCCTATGGAGACGACTGGTCTTTCTAGAGCATAATACCTTAATATTATATATTCTGCTGAGCCGACTTGTTTTCTAGGGTTTTCACACATCTATTTAGGGTTTCTCTTGCTTATGGAATATTCTATTCTAGTTAAAGGTTACAAATGGAGGTGAATACCTCCCGCAACTACCAAAACATCAACACAAGGGACGTTCCTCCCAATCGTAGGTTTTGTTGTTCCAGTTATCTCAATTATGGGCCACCCTCGAGTTGGGGCCATGAGTCCACAAGGAGAGAATGAATCCTATGGTTTTCTATGCTCTGCTCAAACTTCCCAAGACCCAACAATTTCATAATGATGAGACTCCAACAACAATTCCAACCACCCAATTCTCTTCCCCATTAGTTTGCACAACCCAAGGGATGAGATTTCCTTATTTTCACCACATTCCCTCAAATAATCTCCATCCACTCTAGGACTCTAGCACATACTATCCAAAAATATCTTAGTTGGGGGCTACATGTAATCCCATTATAACAACAATGCTCATAGTATCATCCTTACATGCTCTTACAACAAATCTATCATTTGGGGGCTCCCTCTCGTGGATTTTTTTTTCACACAATACAGTTGGTGCTCTTTCCCAACACAAGGTCTATTTTTTCTCTCTTCTTGTAGTTGTAAAATATGCTCCCCCTTGTTACTTGAATTTCCTTCTCATTTCTCTCATGCATTATTGACTCTCACATTTCCCCAAAAATGATTGTACTCAACCCATTTTTTCATAACTAGGTGATGATTCTCTCATTCAATCTCTTACATGCATTAAATGATACAATTCTCATCATGAGTGTACTCATCCCATTCTCTCCTTACTAGGTTAGATGACTTTTTCCACCAACCTATTACATGCATTCATTGATTAGTTTGATAAGTCAAAGGGGTAAATTATTAATAATAAAATTATTTAAAAAAATGGTTTGGGTTATTAGGCATTGGGAGTTTCCCTCAAAACCCCACCTCCCCCCCCCCTCCCCCCCTCTCTTATGGAATCATATTCCCCTAACATTATTGTCCCTCTCATATCACAATCAACGATGTATTATTATTAATCACTATATGTACAAATTACAATGTTAGTCTCTCTAGTCTAAAATCATTGCGAGCACTGCAACCCAAAAGTATATTGGCCCACTAACCTATCTAATAACCCTTTTTTTTTCATTGTCCTTCATGCACATCACCATAAAAGTGTACATACATAATTATTTCATATTTTTATAACTTTTGCAACAATTCCAACCAACAATATCTCTTTCCCCTCAGCTTACAAAACCTAAGGAAGTGTACACCCTTGTCTTCTGCATAGTCCCTTAGGTTGTCCCACTTCCCTTACAAGGCTCTAGCATAGATTGATTAGGAAGTCTTAGATTTGTGGCTCCAGAAACTTCAATTACAATAATAGAGTCTCCAAATTTTCAAAATAGTTGTTGGCACACCTCTCGCATCGCAATATTTTAGCTCCCATTTTTCTTTTTTCGAGCTATAACAAGTCTACTAGACATTACTTGTCCTTTTACTTTGTTCTTGAGCTCCATTTCCTTCCGATGCTCTTCTTACCAGGTACTCAATTCATGTATTCTTTCTTCAACTATTCCTATAGCATCAATCATGGAAACATGGATGCTATAGAAATTATCATGAAACAATTATCTTATTCACATGAGTTCTCAACTCCAAAATCTAATTATGTATTCAAAAAAAAAAATTGCAATCATATCGAATACTCATGTGTATGGATGTTTCTATGATTCACAAAGTTACGATGGGAAATAATTCAACCTTTGACACCCCCTCATGGTTCTATCCACATGTACTCTAAAGTTACCTCTTCCTTTCCATACTAACCCTACACACTTAGGCATCCTCTTGTTTTCTACACAATCCCTCGGAAAATCCATCTTTTGGAAAGGTTTTCACGTGCTAAGAGAGTGCCAACTTACCACCAGGTATCCACTAATAGTCTGTAACATGTGGAAATCATAGGGTTCTAGTGTCATAAAAATGACATTCTTCTCGATATTTCTAGCCTTAACAACCATTAACTATCCTATATCATATGTATATAGTTACTAAGAGACATCATCATAATAATTCCACTAATTAATTTCAAATATGTTTCATAAAGAAATTTGAATTTCCTAAGAATGAGATTCCCTCTCATAATTTTTGTATCTTGCAATAGTAGGTATCAATATTCCTTATGGGATTACACTCATCGCCATATCCAATACTATTCTTCCTGCAACATATCTAAACTTTCAATCAACCAAACAACTGTGAGTAATAATGCACATAATCCTTTTATTGCAACATTTACAAAAACTCATGAAGTGATCTCATAATTATAACATACTGATAATTCAATCACTTTCAATTGTTAATCACATCAAATGAAATGAAATTAAAATTATTTATATATGCATTATCAACACACTCAACATTACATGAGGCAATCAAACATTTATTCATATGAGTAACCTATGTGCCAATACTCATGGTCACATCTATGCAATGCATCCATACATTGATTCTAGAATACCACATATCTATATCATGTATTCCACCATGGTGAGTTGAAATTTCTAGCCAAAAACTCAACACATAATCCAAAATCTTCCTTATTACTCGTTCAACCATTTGGATACCTTCCTCTTCAACCAAAACACAACACTAGGAAGATAACCCTTTAGTGCTATGTAGTGTCGAAAAAGAGATTGTAGTCCAAACATCGATTATACGTAGGAATTTCATTGGATATTTATGTATAGGAACTATATCCTTTCCATATCCAACCACATTATGGCCTCACACATGGCTGGCTCTACTAGAATCCATTTTTATGACAAGAGTGTATCTCCTGAACTGCCTTGTTTATGGTTTCATAACCAATATAACATGGCATGCTATTAAACTTCACATGATTGCATTAAATCATTAAATAACCTTTGTACATTCAAATACCTCTCCCTCTACCACATCTAGTGGAGTTTCATGCTCATAATACACATTAATTGAGGGAACTCTTACCTCAATTACCTGTTGGCATCCCTACATGTTTTTCTATTTGAACGACAAACGACACTTCCTGTAGCTACCTTCACCTCATCCTATTCATTTTATCATTTTAGGATGATCACTAGGTTATGAAAGTTGTATTATTCTTCTTTTATATTTGCATTTTCATGCTTGATTCATGACTAAAAGCATTAATCAAGAATGGAAACTTAGTTTCGTATTATATCTAGTTAAAACATGTTTTTAAAGGTTCATTGTGACTTACATCTATGCTTGAATGATTTTCCTTTTGAAGTTGGTTGAATGTTGATATAATACCCATGTTGATTTGCATTTAGACTGTGAGCTTATTTATTTTGAATCCCTTGTGAATCAACATTAATACCAGATGTTGATTCGCATTTGATTTGTAAAAACATATCCATCCCAACCCTTTGCAAATCGATTATGTCCATTACATGACATGGGAATTAAATGAGCCAAAATCATATCATATACTTCGTTCTGGCTGGAAAAATGAACTAACATGCTTCTCATTATGAGTTAAGGGTTTTTGTAATTCTATGTACTCGGAGCTTTCATTACCAAGAGTTTTTAGACTCCATAACCGATACCTTCATGTGTATGCTATGATCTCACATGGATTTTTCTTGTTTTGTTTCCATGGTATCTGCTCAAACTTGTCCTTGTTACTTCTTCCATCTAAGCCCACAGATAGCTTGAGTATCTCGTATTACAGTCTCATCATACTCTCAATGGCCCCTGTTCAATGTTGTCCAAATAGAGTCGAATGGCTCTCAAGTGTTACGGTCTCTTGATGATGCGGCTGAGGATTTGAAGGGCCAAGGTTGGGATATTTTCATTAAAAAGTTCAAAGGATATAACCTCCCTGTGGCCAAAGAATTCTCCCAAACGTTTGATGGATACACAACCAAGGTTGGTGATGTTCAGTTGGAGGTGACTAAAGAGTTTTTGAGAGAAGCAATGGGGCTTCCTCTCACTGGTCAGAAGTGATTCAAGAATTCAAAATTTGACGAAGTGCCCTGGATTCTGTTCATGACCTCCAGAAAGATTGATTGTTGTGAGAAAAGGTATTCTGGTTTCCCTACTTAAGGTTAGGTGTCATGCTATGTTATCAATTCTTAAACAATTTATTACCTATGAGGGTCGTTATGGCCTGGTTTTTCTTTACCATGTGTGATTTCTTATGCACTTTATAGGCTTCCATTTGAATGTGATGTTTTATTTTCTAAGGAATTTGTACAAAATTTCGAAAAGATACAAGAAGCAGAGCCTTGACTCTAGCCTCTTTCACCATGGCTTAATTAAAATGCTTCTGGTTCATCGTTTAATAGCCCTGGGTGATGACTAGGATAAGTTCTTGGCTCGAAACAATTTTTATACAATGATTCCTATAGAAACCCCTATGTTCGATAAGCCTATGATAGAGAAACATGTTGATGTTTCAAGTGACAAGCCAGATCCTTTGAGGAAAAACCCTCGTCATGAGTCAATACCCGATCAGTTTTTACCTGGGCTACAAAATGTTGGATCTGAGTCAAATGGAACCCCTGAGCATGAATCAATTGTCTGCCCTAACCCTACTATAAAATCTGACAGTAACGATCCTTGCAAACAATCAAAATAGAAGCAATCAATGTTAGGGTTTCATAATAAGAGGGTTGGTTGACTCATTTCAAGAAGTCTGCATAATCGATCTAAGCCTCATGTGAGTTCGACCGATTCGATCGAGATCCATGAGGATTCATAATCCAAGATTGAAAGGTTTCTCGTAGAGGAAGATCTAGATTGTCCCAAACTGGATCCTAATCAACCATTCGACTATGTTAACAATCTCCCACCGTGTCTCAAGGATAGCAAGGGGTTTATTGGTATTAAGCTCGATCAAGGGTCGACAACAGGTAGCGTTGATGTTCTTGCACCTAATTATATGCTCCCTCAACAGATCGCCCCTGTTGTGCATTGTGAAGTCTTATTGCATTGGATTGGGCAATACTGTATGGATATCCCCATTCTCCAAGAAAGGATCAAAGCTCTCACAGCTCACATTGAATCGTTGGCAAAAGAAGACCATGAACTCAAGGCAAATGAACAGAGACAATCCAAGCATCTTAAAAAGACAAGCAACATTGTGATAAATAATGCTAACAGTGTGAAGGCCATAATAAATTCTGAGATATCTTGATATTTGTTTAGTTATTTAGTTAAATGGTAAGACTATTTTTATTATAGCCATGATATTTTTAAAAATCAAATCGTTTAAACTTGGATTTCTTTTACCAATATAAGACTGGCTACATAATCGTGAGATTTTGTAGCCAAGTCATTTTCATATAAAATTTATTAATTATTTGTTGATAAAATATCTAACTTGTTCCTATTTCGTTTTTCAGGACATGATATATTTGATGCTGATCTTATGGGATGGAACATGCTCAATCTAGTTGATTAGTTTCTCCTTTGGTTTATTTTGTAAATAAGAAAAAAAAATCATAAATTTTGAAGATGCAATTTGATCATGAGTGGCTCTAGGCCCTCTATATTTGTAATGTTTTGATCTTTTGAGATCTGATCCTAACTCAGAAGATAGAAAGTTTAGATTTCACAAAAACTCTTTAAATACTCTATATTTTGTAAAGGAAAGGTATCTTGGCCTGGAACCAAATATGGATGAATGATTTCAAGAGTAAATGAAACAACACACAACATTTTGGCTTTAGCCTTTTTTTAATGGTGTTTCGTCGAGGTTTTGTTTTATTTAAATCTTGTTATATTAATATGTATTATAGATTTAGACTTAATGATATGCTATATTCTAGGATATTCCTACTATAAATATCCTCCATAACTTGTTGTTCTAGATGTTGACACTGTGACCATCTCTTCAATTCTAATGATAGGATTTATCTTTGATTTTTAGTTGAATGATGAAACGCAATACGTTACACTCATATTTATCTTGTTGTAATTATTTGCAATCATAAGATTACAGGGTTCAATTTGTGTTCCCTTCTTTGTCATTAAACCTTCGCTGCCAATACATCTTGTGAATTTATTCAGAAAGGTTTTGGTATAAAGTCTATTGTAGATTTATCTCGTAGGCATGGCAATTGGATCTTCTTCATTTATACAGAGGCTTGGACACCTCTTAGGAACTGACATCAAGTTAGCTTCTAGTATTTCTAATTTCCGTCATTATATATTAGTGGAACCAGAAAGTTTAAGATTAGCCTTTGACTATCTGCACATCTGTGTTTCATAGTTTATTTAATTCAAGATTAGTTAGATTTATAAAAGAAAAATGAAAATATTTAAATGTTCTTTCTTTATATTCTTCTCAAAAGTAGTTACTTTCACATTGATTTCGTAAGTTTCCAGTAAAACTTGCAACCTACAAAGGTTGTTCATAAGCGAGATTTTTATTTTTTCTTTTTCTGCTTAAATACATTTACAATATTTATATTAGAGTATGTATATATATATTATAGTTTTTTAGAATTAGTTAGTTATCCTTTTCTCTTTATTTTAGGACTTTATATTGGCTAATAGAGCCATTAAACCTGTCAGAACAAGTTACACCAAATGACTTGGGTTACTTAGACAACCCCAGACCGGATTTGTTCTTCCAGTTGACGGATAATGAATTTTGCCCGTCAACATTACTTTAAGCATTTATGCATCATAATTCATCAATTTCATACCGACATGGTTGTCAATAATTTACTTAATGCTACCTGAACAACTGATATCTTGTAGAGGCTCACATGCTCCCTTTTTCAACCTTTTTTTCAATGTTTTACCATCCTCATATTTTCTTCATATGGATGTATTTTATATGAAACAACATCATATGCACTTTCATCCATGCTATAAAATAATTATCATGGATACATAATCCATCATTAGTAACATTCAACTATCATAACATCATTATTTTAAATAACAATAGACTACTCCATTCTATAACAGGTTATATGCCCAACATTTCCATATGCACCAATGCATATATGTATGCACCAAGCATTCACTCTCAGGATGTCAAATAGTGCATATGCATTCTATATTTTCCTATATGTACTTTGTAAAAATTATCAGTATGCTCTCCAATACATATTCATTCCATTTTCTTGTGCTATATGTGGCTATCCTTTAATCCTTCTAGATTCTTGTAGCCTTGTGTGCTCTTACTCTACTTATATGTGCATTGTTGCTTCCTTCTCTTAACACTTTACATCCAAGTCCAACTTTTCCATTTGCAATTCCAATGAATATATCTTATTGGTAATGCAACCCCATTAACAACTACCTTTACCTAGGTAATCCTTCTCTCAACTTTACTTTTCCCTAATTTTTAGCACTTATAGTATTGTAACATGTACTACCCCAAATAAATATTAGCATAGTGACCCAATTAACCACTCTTTGATTCCTTTTCTCTTGTACCATGATTCCACTATGCACTCTAATAAAACAAGTGAATTTCTCACTTTGAAATCTCCAACATAATTATTGGTTCAGGGTTTGCAACTCTTCCTAGGAATTCATACACTTTCCCACAAATATGACTTGCCCATTCCTTTCCACATATCACCTCATGAGATCCTTGCTTTCTTTTACAATATGCTTTGCAACCATCATTACATAGTTTCCTATCTCTATATTCAATGTTAATGAGACTTACCTTACCTCATGTGTATATCAATGTCACTCTTGACCTATTGGGCTACTCCACGCTTCTTATTTTGTCATGGTTGCTTGGAAGTACATAATAACTAGCTATACTATTCATGATCTTCACAACTCCTTTCCCTATGTAGGCATGTTTCATACCTTTTTTGAACACTCTCTTGTAGCATAAATATTCAAATCCAATACCTAATAGCTCCTATGGATCTTCATACATGCCAACATTCCTTTTCCTCATATATTATCAATTATCAAAACTAGATCCTCCCTTGGTTCCTTTGTTGAAAATTGAATTGGATTTACCATTTACAATGAATGCCATGTGTGCATTATATTCCTCTTTATTAATATAATAACTTCTTGGTTCCTTTATTCCTTTATGGTTGAACTAGACTCAAATCTGCAACATACCATTGCAATCTTCATTCATATCCTTGATCATCTTGTTAATAAGACTTGACATAACTTTCCCTTCTTGAGTGTTCTTACTCATCCTTAAGAATTGGTTCAAACATTTTTACCTGCTATTAAACTGATTCAGGAGGATCTTGGTGGCCACCCACCTTGTCCAACTAGATCAAAACAATTTTTTGACAACTTACTATTTTTAGTGGTTTTTCAATTTTTGATCTTCTAGGGCCATTTTGAGGGCCTAAACAATGATTTTGCGTGATCAGGCACCTCAATAATAGCCAAAGGATTTTATTGAGCCACTTAAATGAAGCTCCTCATCAATACCTTTCTAATGAGCTAAGTGTTCCCTAAAAAAAGATCATATGAAAAATTTACAAGCCTGGGAAGTTGATGTACTAACTTACCCCAATGGGGCTCACATGACTTTTGGCCCTTCATCTCCTAGTGTTAGGTTTTTGGATGTATAGGGTTTTTGCATTCATGTTTATTGTAAAAAGGCCTCTAGAGCCTCATTTTACTCATCTTCTTGTGAATGAGTGTAGTCATCACATCTCTTCTCAGAGATAAGATGTCACCATTCTAGCAAGCTTATTTCAGTCTGCATTTTACAGTTCAACATATTTCTTATTTAATAGAAGACCATTTTTATTGTATATCTGTTGTTATTCACTGTGTATCTGTGTTAATATTATAAATCTGTGTTTTCATTTTGTTCCGCTCATAAATCTGGATCAGTGGTATCAGAGCGGTCTGCTCCTTGTCATGTCCCTGACGAGGCTAGGGTATAGAGAGTTGGGTATTGAGCTTATTTATCTTGAGGAAAAATTATCTTGCACACCCAAGAAACCTTCCATGGTGGGAGAAAATAAAGACCACATTACATGAGATCCTTTCAAAATGTTGCTTGAGGAATCCCTTGAGCGACAGAGGAACAAGATGATGGACAAATTTGCACAAATACTTTGATGACTACCAACAAATGATGCATATACCTCGAGCGGAGGTGCTTCCCCCTTCAAGGTACATATCAACTTTTATATTCCTATATTTGAAGGTCATATAGATGCAGATGTTGTAGACAAATGGTTGAATCTGCTAGAAGGGTACTTTTCTGTACATAAATTTTCGAATAGAGAAAAGATTACGTTTGCGCTCCTCAAAGTCATCCCCCATGTCAAAGATTGGTGGGATACTTTCTACAAGCAAAAGGAAATGGAGGAACCCTCATTATTTACATTCGCACGTACCTAGGAATCATGCAGGGATGCTATTAAGGAACAATACTAACCTGTTGGAAGTTATGATGACCTATATACAAAATGGACCACGTTGTGACAAGAAAGGGACCAAGTAGTGCCTGAGTTCACAAATACCTTCCATACCTTACGCATCAAGTTGGGTATAAAATATTTTTTGTGACATCTAGTGATCAAGTATCGCGATTATCTGCATAGATACATCCATGTATAAATTGAGTTTTTGGACATCTCGTCCTTAGGCGCGACCTATCGATATGCCGTCAAAATTGAGCAGAATCTTAAAAAAAAGATGCAACAGTTTGGGTTTGGGATCCCCTCATAGCAGAAGCAGAGCAAGGGCAACCCCAAGATATAGAAAAAAGGAAAGGTCAAATATGGACAACCTTAGGACAACCAGTCCAAGTCGCAAGTAAAGAAGGATAATAGAAAGATGAAGAAAGATACTGGGAAGTGGTGTGAATTCCATAAGAGCCCCTGACATAACACTATTGATTACAACTTAATGCAATCATTGGTGGCAGAGGTGAAAGCCTCTGAATTGGATGTGGGTTTTGACTCATAGTCAAAACTAGAAAAGGGGAGATGGATCATTGATGTGGAACCTAGTGCCACCGTTGCTACCACCAAGATCCAACCCGGTGAACTTGACGAGCTAGAGGAAGGCGAGTGCCTCTTTCATTCAAAAATGTGGGTAAAAGGCACTCCGTTGCACTTCATCGTTGATAGTGGTATCCATAAGAATCACATCTCAATGGAGGCCATCAAGTGTCTAGCCCTGCCGACAATGTCGCACCTGCAACCCTACGCCATTGGATGGCTCCGCCAAGGGAGTGATCTTCGTGTCAGCCAACAGTGTTTCCTACTTTATGACATCAAACCATTCAAATATGAGGTATTGTGTGATGTTTCTCCCCTTTATGTTTGTGATGTTATTTTGGGCCAACCTTATTTATGGAAACATCATGTTGTATATGAGTTTAGGCCTCACAGTGTTATTATTACTTTGAACAAAATATTGTATAGGATACCCGAGGTAGTTCCACCTAGTTCCATTTCCTTGATCTCTGCCAAGCAATGTAGGAAGGTCATCTCTCATACTGGGAAGTTTGTCTTCTTCATGATTCACTCTCAGAGTGAAAAAAATATTGAAACCAAATCCACGGCCTCTGCGACCGACCTCTCCATGCAGCAGAATCAAGTGGATACAATCATGGAAGAATACAAAGAAATTTTATTCTCACCTAATTGGGTACCTCTGTACTATCAGGTCAAGAATTCCATCGATCTGACCCCCATCACACCGCTACCCAATGGACCAGTCTATCGTCTCTCTCTATTAGAAAATGAGGAGATTCATCATTAGATCCAAGAACTTCTCCGCAAGGGTCACATATAACCCATCTCATCACCTTGTGGCAACCCAATCGTGCTTGTGGAGAAGAAAGATGGGACCTGGTGACTCTTCATTGATTATTAGGCCCTAAATAAAATCACAGTCACGAATGGGTACCTAATTCCCTGAATCAATGATCTCCTTGATAAACTCAAGGGAGCCAAATTATTTAGTAGGATTGATCTAAAGTCTAGCTATCATCAGGTCCCAATAGAGAATATTGATGTATGGAAGACTTACTTCAAGTCAAAAGACAGTCTTTTTGAATGGTTGGTCATGCCCTTTGGTTTCACAAATGCCCCAAAACCTTTCATGAGGATGATGGACGATATCTTGTGGTCTTTCACCAATTATTTTGTAGTGGTGTACCTAGATAAAATCCTCATCTACAACAAGACTTGGGTGGAACACTTGCAATACATTCAACAGGTTTTGCACACTCTATGAGAACACAAGCTATATGCCAACTTGGAAAAATGCTCCTTCTGCATGGAAAGAGTCCACTACCTAGGCTACATTGTCGATGCGCATGGTGTGCATGTGGATACAACCAAGATCCAAGTCATCGGTGAGTGGCCAGCCCCAACTACGCTCACTAAGCTTTGAATATTTTTAGGCCTTTCCAATTTCTATCGCAGGTTTGTGTTGGGATTCTCCCATATTTCATGGCCCTCAGCCAAATAACCAAAGGTGGTGGTAAGGAAAATTTTGTGTGGGGACTATCCCAACAGAAAGAGTTCAATGATATGAAGTAGTGCTTATGCTCTGCCCTAGTTCTTTCATTACCTGACCTACAACAACACTTTGATATCTAGATAGATGCTTCAGACTATGTTGTGGGTGCAATGATCACTTAACACAAACACCCCATGGCCTATCCTAGTGAGACATTATCAGATGTCGTTTGTAAGTACCCTACTTATGACAAAGAAATGTACTCCATTTTGCAAGCCTGCCACCAATGGAGGCATTACATTCTTGAGAAGGAGAAGGTCATCCACACTGATCATAAGCCACTACAGTTCATGCAGACACAAAGAAAATTGCAGAATGACTACCATCAAAAGTGGTCCACATATTTGTAGCAGTTCCACATTAACATCAAGTATAAAACAAGAAGTACCAACCAAGTCATTGATTACCTCAACCAACCTCTATTCGTGACACTCACCATAGTGTTCGATTATTGTGGCCATGATACCTTCGAATGGTCCCACCTCTATGATAAATACCTTGACTTCGCCAACACCTACCATATGTTGGGTGAAAACACAACTGTCACCAATTTCCATCTTCAGGATGGGATATTGTGCCATCTACAGTTGGTTGGCAAGACACTTCGGCATGGAAAAGACAGTGAGCGAAGATGATTTGGGAAGCCCACTACAGTCGGTTGGAAAGACACTTCGGTGTGGAAAATATAGTGGCAATGTAGGAGGGACATTTCTACTGGATGAAACTTCGACAGAATGTTAGCAAGTATATTTGGTCCTACACTGCCTGCGTGATTTACAAATTATCCATTAAGAAAAAAGGATTTTAAACTCTTATTCCTACTCCTGACAGGCCCTGGGAATCCATATTAATGGACTACATGTTGGGCATTCCATCCACCAAGTGGGGAAATGAATTTGTTTTTTTGGTTGTTGATCACTTTTCCAAGATGGTGATTCTGGCTTCCTGCAAGAAGAGCATCACAGTGGAGTCCACTTCCAAGCTCTTCTTTGAACGAGTGTGGGTTCACTTTGGGATCCCACAAACCATTATATCATATTGAGAAAACTAGTTCCTCAACACATTTTGGTTGAGCCTTTGGTCATTGTTGGACACCAAGCTCACCAAGTCCACTACCTTCCACCCCCATATGGATGACCAAACCAAGGTCATCAACCGGATGTTCGTGCATTTCCTACAAATGTAAAATTCTAAGCACCCCTTCACCTAGGATGAGAGTCTTCCCTATGTTAAACACAACTACAATAGAGCCATGCATAGCTCTACTAACCACAACCCCTTTTAGGTGGGGTTGGGATTTCAACCATTGGGTCCCATGGATGTTGCACTACCCCTTGTAGCCACCCATGCAGACTTGTCACATGCTTCAACTGGAGCTGACAAATTCACCCGGTTCATTGAGCGGATCCAACACATCACCAAACAAGTTCATGATATTTTATATAAATCCAATTCCAAGTATAAGAAGTTCCATGATCAACATTAGGTGCCACACCAGTTTCAAGTGGGAGACAAAGTTTGGTTTCTTTTGCAGAGAGAAAACCTTAGAGGGCCTCATTGAAAGCTTCGTTCACTCAGTTATGGAACCTACACCATCACCAAGGCTGTAGGTGACAATGCTTTTGAGCTCAAACTTCTCCCATTCCTTGGTTTGCACCTAGTATTCAATATGGACCTCCTTCAGCCTTATTTTCCACCATTATTGGACACCTAGGAGATAACAAAACAATTGACACCAAGAGAGATCAACTATGACTTCATGTAACATTCATCCACTGATCATATCATGGACACATAGGTCAAGAGCACTAGCTAGCAGAGGATCTAGTTTTGTCGGTTTGTCAAAGAAGGGAAGCTCCTGCACCAAGGAAAGTAGCTCACTCGAGGCCTAATTCAACATAAATTTCCTCATTTGATGGGGACACTCAACGTAATGGAGACCATTTATTCATAAGGAGGGGATTATTTATCTAGAAGGATATCGGTGGCCACCCACCTTGTCCAACTTTCTCAAAACATTTTTTTGGCAAGATACTATTTTTAGCAGTTTTTCGATTTCTAAACTTCTGGGGCCATTTTGAGGGCCTAAACAACAAATTTTCACGATCAGGAATCTCAATGATAGCCAAAGGATCTGAATGATCCCCATAAATGAATATCCTCATCAATACCTTTCAAACGAGCTATCATGTAGCCTAAACGGAGATCGTATGCAAAAGTTACAACCTTAGGAAGTTGATGTACTAATGTACCCCAACGGGTCACACATGACTTTTGGTGCTTCATCTCCTAGGGTTAGGTTTTTGGATGTCTATGGTTTTGAAATTCATGTTTATTTTAAAAATGCCTTCATATTCTCATTGTACTCATCTTATTCCGAATGAGCGTAGTCGTCACATCTCTTCTTAGAGATAAGTTGCCACCATTCTAGCAAGCTTGTTCTAGTCTGCATTTTACAGTTCAACATATTTCTTATTTAATAGAAGTCTAGTTTTACTATATCTCTGTTGTTATTCACTGTGTCTCTGTGTTAATATTATAAATATGTGTTTTCATTTCATTTTTCTCATAAATCCGGATCATAAACAACCATTTTCATTGCCATGCTTTGCACCTCCATGTGGTCCTGTTCACCACTATTGTTACACATTATATTGGTCACCCCTGTGATCAATTGAAGATATGTGCATAACTCACTTCTATGTTCCTTGAAGATACTAAATGAGACTTTCTCCATGAGAAAAGTGAAACATCTTTCTTTTCTTAAAAACCATATCAAAGGAGATCGTCGCACCTTGCTAAATTCTTGGGTTGCAATGATGCTTGATCATCGCATGCTGCATCAAAACTAGACTATGACATCATTGCATGCTACCTGTGCATAGGGTGAAACGATGCCCAAACAAGAGAAAAATATGAAATTCACGAAATTTATATAAGGGAATCTTCTAGAGGATGAGGTGGCCTCTGATGGGTTTGGATCTTACTCGCTTCTCTGATTTAGTGGGATCATCCTAATATCCTCATCCATCCCTCTTTCACCCTATATAAAGAGGGATCTCTCATGGGAAAGGCTAGGGATTTCTTATGCATGAAGAATTTTTCTGAAGATTGTACTTGTGATAGCTTTGCCTTAGCTTTCCAAGTCAGGTTGTGAATGCTCTTCATCAAATAATTCAAGCAAAGGTGTGTGTGTTGAAGCAAAGGGCCATTGGAAGGGACCTTGCAACATCAAGGTATGGGTTGTATTCTCCACTTTCATTCAATATAATGCAATAATACATTTCTTCCCTATAAATGTGTCTCTACTTTTATTGTGTAACTCCTTGATCTTATACATAGACTTCATTGGAATATATATATCTTTGTTCTCTCTCTTTGTTGGTTTGTGTTTATTAATAGGTTCAACATCCCACAAATCCAAAGATGGAGCAAGGACGACACTAGCGAGGATCAAACATCGTTTAAACAGTATGTCATTTGTCCCTCTCTGAACTAGTTTACATTACAATGAAATCTAAGGAGAATATTGCATTATGTTGTGTTTTGTTGGAGCTTCTTGCTGAAGTTAAGGAGACTAGTTTGTGTCCGCACTTACCGATTTGTTTGATAACAAAATTGGCGACCATACTAGGGACGTACTCTTTTGGTATTTGCTTCCTTTTTTCTCTTAGCTTTCCTGTTTTTGGTCAATTTCATTATTTGAGTCTTTGGGTGATCCATATTGACTCCATGGTCCTAAAAGTTCATTGATAAAATTTGTCCTCTTTTCATTTTTTCCTTATTTTCAGTCATCGTTGCACCCTACTTGTGAAAACCAGGGCGATGACATCGCATTGTGTTTTTCCCTTTTCCTGTGATGATCCTTGATCATCGCACTGTGCTCTTCTGCAGCCTGTGGCAATTTCTGTAGAAAATTTTTGGAGTGACAGTCAATTTTTCTCCTTGCCCAAACTTGTCATTTGTTTCTTGGGGTGAATTTTTAGTCTTCATGAATGATTATTTGCAACTTAGTTTACATTGTTTAGCCTGAATTTGGTCATTTCTCAAGTATTGAGAATCTTTTTCATAAGTTTTGGAAGTTTTATCTTTCACTTCTTATTGCAAGGATATAATATCAAGGCTTCATCCCTGAGTGTTTGCTAGATAAGTTGTTATTGATCTTTTTGAGTTTTGGATTGTTGTTGATTGGAAAACGATTTTTGATTGCATTAAACAAATAAGTTTTTCCTACTTTTCATTTTTGGTTGCATTATGAGTTTAGTTTGGGAAATAGTGTTGTGAGTGCATTCATCTTCTTAGACAACTTTTTTATTTTTTGAATTAGATCTCGGTTTTTATTTGAAAAAGAAAATGATTGAAGTTTTTTCTTCTATTAGTAGTCTTTACAAGAAATTTTTGCATTCAAATATTTCAAAAAGAGAATATTGGAAAATTTGGTAGCTTTGATTGTCTGGCATCAATATCATTCAAAGATTGAAGAAATTGTGTTTTGTAACTTGTTGTATTTTGGAAAAAGAAACCTTCTCCCTTATATAATTAGAGTTCATTGAATGAAAAGATTGCATCTCATCTCTCTTTGCATATTTTTGGGTCAAGGTCAAATATTTCATCAGTTTCATCTCTGTTTCCTTTTTGATTAAGAAACAACCATTAAAATTATGCGTAATTTTAAAATCTATCTAGCAACTTTTATTTTCTAGAAATTTTATACACCAACATTAGCTAGGGATAGCACTTTGGAATAGGTTGTGAGGCACACTCTCCAAAGCATAAAAACACACAATAGTATCTTGTGATAGGGAGAGTTAAATCCACTTGCTACATTTTCTCATGGGAATCCCTTCTAACACAAGGGTCAATCATGAGGTCGCATTAGGGCCGACAGAGTTACTCACCTTGCTTTTTTGGTCTTAGTGTAGATATTGCATGTAATATTGGGGGTAACTTGAGAACAAAATCCTATGTGGAACTTCTCAAGGAAATTTCGGGCTTAGATACCCTTCCCTTGCACATGGATCAGATTGTCGACTGCTTCCCCAGACATCATTGTCATAATTGTTAACATTAGTGGTCTATCATTTTAGAGTCTTTACACTAGGTGACTGTGGAGGGGAAAGTATTCACACTACCTAGAATTGACATTGGACAAACTCACTCGGGTTACTTGGAGGGTATACCCACAATTATGTGTGGGAGATTTCACCAGGGTGTAAGTCCGGTAAGAAGGTCATCAACATAACTTTTCCACCCACTTTATCCCAACCCCTTCTTGTCTTAATCTCGCGACATTGGATTTCATCACCAACTAGTGATTTCGAAATAAGAAGGTTTGTTTGCATGTTTGATATCTATATTTATTAGTGGATTGTTGTTTGTTTCTCTAGTTGGCCATAGATTTCTTTCATTATTTGTTCAGTGTGGCCAACATCAACCCTCGTTATTCACGTAGGATGAAAGGGTTACCTCCGGAATAGCCTGAAAAATATGCTCATTTGCTTCCTAATTCAATATAGGGTCCTTCTCTTGAAGGAACGATCAATAGCAATGCGTCCTCTGAGATCGAAAGTTCTACTCCATTGGTAGAATCACCACTTCTTGTAAATATGTTATTGAGTGTTATACGAGATCCACTTTTTCTCCTAATAATATTTGGGAGATGTTGTTGCTTAATACTATACTAGAATACCTATTGAACCTTACACAGAGTCTGGTGTGGATGATCCACCCTTTTAGAGTGAATCATTTATAACTCTGGTTCATACTGTTGTAATTTTTAATCCTAGCTCAGTCCCCGTTCGTTCTTTTTGGAGGACTTCATCGGGACAAAATATTTTTGATAAAATAGGAATGAGCCCAAATCAACCTATGTCATCACATACACCCATGACTTCCACTGCTTATACAGTACCTTTACATCATGTTACTAGCATGACCAGTAATGTTTTTATGGTTTCAGACTCGTTTTTGGTTGGTACTCATACAATCCTTCCCATCCAGCTCACTAGCTCTACCGCGGTCCCACAAGTTACACATGTTCCTACCGAAAGTACGGTCATAACTCAAGCTCCTATTGGAATGCCACTTCCGCCTAGATCAATTCCATCACTTATAACTGGGTATAACACTCTTCATAGTTCTATTTCTAATCCTTCCCAGAGTCCATCTGGAGGGCCTTATATTTTTGTTCCACCTAGGTATAATGCTGCTAGCAGTTTTGTTCCCACACCTACCTAGGTTCTATCTGTAGGGCCTAGAATTCCTCCACCACTAGGAGGATATAATCATCCTGGCCCAAGTAGCTCCAATCAAATTGGAGGCACAAGTCATTCTGTCTCTTCTAGTTTTCAACTTCTTGTTGGAGGTTAACCTCAAGTTGGGGGGAAACCCCAAGTTGGAGGTCATAACCTAGCTTACGGGTAGTATACACCTGGATTACAAACTCAACCTTGGAATTTTCCTTTCCAAGGAAATCAACAACCCCGAGGGGGGGAAAATACTCAATTAAATTCTTTTGTACCCCCTAATCTTGGGCAACCATATTTAGGCTCTGTAAATATTACCTGGGGTCAAGCTTGTCAATCTAATTCTCCTTTCTAAGGTAGAATACCCAATCAACCAACACAGGTTGGCTACTTGACTCAAAACCCTCCACAACCAAATTTGATAGGACCCTCTCACTATTTACATAATGCTTATGGTCCTACTTGTATACCTATGGCAATGCCTATCTTAGAAAATGGTATATTATTATGTAGATGCTTGATTGTTTGCAGGTTCTCAACCGATGCGCTCCTTGTTTTCAACACACACATTCTACAAAGTATTTAATCTTTCACAAGTTCCAACTTCATACTTTGGGGGGCATTTTGTTACACATTATTTTGTTCACCCCTGTGATCAAATGACGATATGTGCATAACTCACTTCTATGTTCCATGAAGATACTAAATGAGACTTTCTCCATGAGAAAAGTGAATCATATTTATTTTCTTAAAAAACATATCAAAGAAGATTGTGACACCCTACTAAATGTTTGGGGTGCGACGATGCTTGAACATCGCATGCTGCATCAAAAATGAACTGGGGTACGACAATGCTTGAAAATTCATGAAATTTATAGAAGGGAATCTTCTAGAAGATGAGGTGGCCTCTGATCAGTTTGGATCTTACTCGCTTCTATAATTTAGTGGGATCATCCTAATCTCCTCATCCATCCATATTTCACCCTATATAAAGAGGTATCTCTCATGGGAAAGGCTAGGGATTGCTTATGCATGAAGAATTCTACTGAAGATTTTATTTGTGATAGCTTTTCTTTAGATTTCCAAGTTAGGTTGTGAATTATATTCATTAAAGTATTGGAGAAAATGTGTCTGTTGAAGCAAAGGGCCATTGGAAGGGACCTTGAAACATCAAGGCATGGGTTGTATTCTCCAATTTCATTCAATATAATGCAGTAATATATTTATTCCCTATAAAGGTGTCTCTACTTTTATTGTGTAACTCCTTGATCTTATACATAGAATTCATTGGACTATATATATCTTTGTTCTCTCTTTTTTGGTTTTTTCTTCTTAATAGGTTCAACATCCCACAAATCCAAATATGGAGCAAGGAAGACACTAGAGAGGATCAAACATTATTTAAATGGTATGTCATTTGTCCCTCTCTGAACTAGTTTACATTACAATGAAATCTAAGGAGAAGTTTGTATTCTGCTCTATTTTGTTCTAGCTTCTTGTTGAAGTTAGGGAGATTAGTTTCTGTCTACACTTACTGATTTGTCCGATAACAAATACAAAATAAAAATCATGAAGTGTAGATAACATTTCTTGCTTAGCATCAATGTCTAGTATGCAACTCTATCATATGAAACTCTTTTCCAAAAGTAAAACTACTTTGCAAAATCTTCCACATTTAATAGTTGTAATTCTCATTGAGCTTGGATGTCCTTTTTCCTACAAATTTATGAAGCAACTAGATGCTTTCTTGAAGAAATTAAACCATTTGTCATGTTTTCCTTTGGATCACCTTTTCAATGAATATACTCATTCATCAATTTGATTTTTTAGCTAAAATTTATGACTTTCTAAAATCAACAATTTTCCCCTTTCTGCACTTTCCACACTGGTACCATTAATCTCATAGGTCAACTCCCACCACTTGCAGAAGGAAGAATAGGGAGAACCATGATTTTTTTTTTTTTTTTTTTATATTGGGTGTATATATTATTCCCGATTTTGAGTAAACATCAAATTCCAAATAAATGATCTGATGTACTAGTCAAATTCTACAAAAATACGGTATTGTCATTAACCTTGCTCTTTTTACATTTTCTCCAGACTTGGAATTTTTGGTGAAAATTGTTATCTCTCAAACGAAGAAAAATAGGGAGAGATTTGATAATACAAAGTTGCATATCTTATATAGGAGTTAAAAGGTCAAGTAAACAAACTTTTCCATATTTGTGATCTAGGGTCCCTTTCTCTCCTCCGAAAATCCCAAAATTCCTAAAATGTATCCAGAAATAGTGGATTTTGGCTTGTATTTGTGTATCCATTCCAAACCCCTTGGAATTTGGCCAATTGATCCACTAGGTTTATTTGTATCTACTCCCTTGAGTCATTGTAAAATTTCTACTACTAGTAGGGCCTATAACCAAACTCTGTCTCCCACTTTGAATGACTTCTTGATTATGTGTTGATATTGCATGGCCTTATACTTTTTCCTATAACTTCTTCAACATATCATGTATTTGAAAATGGATATGTCTAATATTTTCAACCAAATTATCTGCTTGCAATGATTATCCTAGGATGTCTTCCCTCATTCCTCCTTTTTTTCCATATACAACATCCTAGGGCGAAGGTGACAAATACCCAAAGAAAGTTTCAAAAGTGGACTTACCAGTACTAAGTAGAAGTGTGGACCGCTCTATTATAAGAGTGTTGAATATAGATCATATTTTCATCCTAGTTATTTATATTCTTATGAATGTAAACCCTCAAGTGTTGCACCAAATTCATATTGACTACTTCTTTTTGTGGATGGAATGTTGTAGATCTCTTCAACTTAGTTTACATCCTCTCCCAAAGTGTAGTCCAAAAGGCATTGAGAAATATGGTATCCTAGTTTGAGATGATGCTCCTTGCTATCCCAAAGTGCACCAAGACTTGTTCAAATAATATGTTTGTTTCTTCTTTTCCTTTGATGGTCCTTTTACAAGGAACATGAATGCACATCTTGTTCAAATTGTCAACTACAAAAAATAAATAGTCATGTCCCTTCTTAGTTGTTCGTAAACCTCCCACAAAATCCATGGAAACGCTTCCCCGGGTCAAGTGGGTACATATAAGATATAGTATAGATATTTCTTTCCATTACTGGGATTTCTGGTACAACAAAGTATGCATCCTATCATCTATCGTGCTACATCTTCTTGCATTTTGGGCCAGTACACATACCTTTGTAAGTTAACAACTATCTTTCCGACACTAAAAATTCCTACAACTTTGGAGGTGCGAGCATCTTTGATAAGCTACAATATTTCATCTTTAGGAATGCATAGCTTGTCTATATTGTAGAGTAACCCATTTTGGATATTCTTCTATGTCAATTTGGCCATGTAGTTGTTAAAACACCTCCTCAAAGTCCTCATATTTTGTGATGCCTCTTTGTATGCATCATGGGTAAAATGATCCATGTTCATAAGAGTTCCCAAATATGTAATATTGGATGTGGGTGGCCTTGAAAGCATGTCTTCCAAATTATTAGTTCTACCCTTCTTATACTTGATGACTAGATGAAATTGTTGCAAAAACCCCATCCACTTGTAATGACTAGTTTGTTGAAGATTCCTCTGGGTATAAAAATACTGCAGTGGTTGGTGATTTGTGTGGATAATGGTTTCCTTTCCCATCACATAGTGTTTCCACTTCTTAACATATTGAACTAGGGCATAGATTTCCTTATCATAGTTAAGGTAGTTTAAGACTCCTCCATGAAACATTTCATAATGATATCATACTGACTTACCTCCTTGTATCAAAACTTCTCTTTTAGAATGATAGCATACTAACTTACCTCCTTGCATAAAAACATCTCCCATAGCATACCCACTTTTATCTATCTCTGCTTTGAAAGGATTTTGCAAGTTAGGAAATGTGAGAACTGTAGCTTGAATAATATTTTGTTTTAGCTAGTCGAATGTTTTATGTTGATTATTTCTCCACTAGAAATTCTTACCACTCGTTTTATGGCATGGAGTGGTGAAACTACAGTTGAAAAGGATGCTATGAACTTCTATAGGTATCATGTTTCCCCAAAAAATATCTTTAATTTAGTGAAATTAGTAGGAACTGACCATTATATGATGGCATCCATGATTGTGGGGTCCATCCTGAGCTCCCCTCCACCGATCACATACCACAAATACACCAATGACTACTAAGAAAACTCATATTTATTGAGGTTAGATGGTAGCTGGTGATTTTTCAAAGTATCTAACACTTGTATGAGATGTGATATGTACTCCTCCCGGGTAGAGCTATAAATCAATATGTAAGGTACCCGAAGGAAATATGCAGAGCAGTAGCATAATTATTACCAAAATTAGTTAATAACAAGAGACAAAACAATAAGAACAATGACATTATAGATCAAAATGATGATAACTTTATTATATTGAGAGTAAAGTTCACGTGCTTCTTCGAGGGGGAATGTTACACATGATTTTGGTCACTCTGGTGATGTTTCTACAAGTGATGTATTCAAGCTCCCACAAGGACTTTTTGCCTGAGAAAAGTGACTGCTATCTTCTTCCAAAAACACATTTTTAAGGTGAGTTTGCAGGTTGCCTATGTTATAGGGTGTGAAAATCCCTCATTCTCGTAGGCCACCCACACTTAGGGTGCGAACTGTTCGCAGTCTGCTCTATAGGTAGGGTGCGAACATGTTTTTAAGCTTGAAGAAGAGAAGAGGTCATGAGGGTTATAGAAGGGGATCTTCTAGAAATTGGGTTGGCATTCGCATGGTTGGCATCCTACTGACTTCTCAAATTTAGTGGGATCATCCTCATCCATGTAACCATCTCTCCTTCTCCTATATATTGAAAGGATTCTCATGGAAAAGTTTAAGAAAGATTGAATGGAGAATTGGTGAAAGAATTGTGTGAAGAACCCTGCTTGGATAGAAGCATGGAGACTCTGGTTGGCCCACCAAGTTGTATTGGATCTTCTTCATGCAAGTATAGAGCAAGTGTGTGTGTTGGAACCAAGGGTCACTGAAAGGAAGCTTGCGACATCAAGGTGATCCAGTTGTATCTTCTACTTTCAATTAATATAATACATCAGCATGTCCCTTTCCCATAAAATTACTCTTATTTTATTGCATAACTCCTTGATCATATGCATAGGTTGACATTGAATATTTCTATCTTCACTTTGGTTGGTTTGTGTTGTCTTGGATTCGATTTCACAAGAGCACCAGAGCGAAGCGGGAACAACAGAGACCTAAGGAAGCGATATAAAGGTATGTCCCTCATACCTTCTTATTAGTAGATTCAATGACTACAACTTAGGAAAAGAGGCATGTCCTGTCCTGTTTTGTTCTAGATCCAGGTGGATCTAGGGAGATATGTTAGTGTCCGCACCTACCGATTTATCCGATAACAAAATTGGTGACTCCATTGGGGATACAACCCATTTTAGTGGTTTTTTCTTGGTCGTTTGCTCTTAACCTACCATTTTTCATTCCCAATCAATCTCTGAGTCTTAAGGAGACCCTTATAGACTCCCTGGATCCAGAAGTTCCCTCAGAAGTTTTGTCCTTTTTCCAAAATTTGCTTGATTACAGACCTTCTCGTACTGCACCCTTCTATAGCCTGCAAGAATCACTAAAGTTCGCACCCTGGTGTTCAGGTCAGTGAGAACTTCTCACAATATGCCTCTGTCTAGCCTGTGAGAATCCTTGATTCTTGCATTGTGCCCCACTCCTAGCCTGTGAACTCACTTGTGAAAATTTTGGAATAGGTATTTTGTGTCCTTAGATGCCCAGGTTTGTTTGTGTGTCTAGGAAGAACTTCTTTGGCCAGTGATTGAATGTTTCTTGACTTCAAATCTCATGAATGATTAGTTTTTAAAAATTGAAAGCTCGTCTTGATCATTTTTCTTAATTTTTACCTCCTGACCTTTTCTTAACAAGGGTATAATCTTTGGTTTTGAAATCCGAGTGCTTGTTTGGTCGGGAACCTTTGATTGGTTTAAAAGTTGAGATCAATTGTCCTTTTCAATTTCTTATTATTTGGAAAAGTGTTTCCCATGTGCATTTGAAGGGACTAGTCTTGTCATTTTGTTATTTTTATCTTCATTGAAATATTGGTTTGGGTGTTTATTGTGTATTTCTTTTTCGTTGGTTGCTTGTTTTTTCTTAATTCCATCCCTGTCGTTTGGTTTCTAATGAAAAATTAAAGACATTTTCTTTTTTAAAGCACCCTTGTATTCAAAAAATATTGGCATTCAAGTATTGAAAGAAAACGAATAGAGAATCTACATTGTTCACGATTGTTTGATATTGAATTTCAGAGAAGATCATACATCGTAGTTCTCATTGTTCTAGAAATTCCTCTTTCCCTCCTGTAAATAGAATTCATCGAACAAAAAATTTGTATCATTCATTCCTATTTATGCATTGTTGGGTCAGAATCTCACACAACATCGGTTTCATTTCCATCTCCTTTTGAGTAACAACAACCTTTAATAATATTGTGCAATTTTAAAATTTAACTAGTAACTTTTTCTGGGGCTCTTTTACACCAACACTAGCTAGGCTAGAGCTTTGGAATAGGTAGTGAGACACACTCTCCAAGGCACAAAACACACAATAGAATCTTGTGATAAGGAGTGTCAAATTCCATTTGCAACATTTTTTCCTGGGAAGCCCTTCTCACACAAGGGTCAAGCCTGAGGTCACATCAATATTGATAGAGTTACTCACCCTGCTTTGTTGATATCGGTGTAGAGATTGCACGTATTATAGGGGTCACTTGAAGGTATACCCACAATGATGAGTGGAAGCCTCTCAAGCTGATTTTGGGCTAGATACCCTGCCCTTGCATGTGGATTGGACTGTCAACTGTTCCCCCAGGCATCATTGTTGTTGGTGGTAACCTTAGTAGCCTATCTTCTTAGGGTCTTACACAAGGTGACTATGAAAGGGAAAGTCTTCACGATACCTAGAATCAACATTGGCCAGACTCACTCAGGCTCCTTGGAGGGTATACCCATGATTATGTGTGGGAGCTTGCACCAGGGTGTAAGTCTGTTAAGCAGGTCGTCAATGTAACTTTTCCACCCTAGCCCAGCCCCTTCTTGTCTCGTCATCACGATGTTGGATTTCATCATCAACTAGTGACTTCAGAATTGGAAGGTCTTGTTTGCTTGGTTTTTCTTCTTAGATTTTACTAGTGCCTGTTGTTTGTTTACCCAAGTTGGCCATAGAATTTCTTTGGTAAGATTCTAACTCGATCACAATTGACCCTCCACGTCGTTCACATAGAATGCAAGGCTTACCCCCAAAAGATCTAGAAGGTTCTCAACCCTTGCCTACCAACTCACCAAAGGGCTCTCCTCAAAAGAGTGAAGTCCAAGACGTTGCCACTCCACAAGTGGAAAGAACTAACTCTCTAGAATGGTTCCAAATTACCAATTCTCGAGAGGACTTTCGATTCCTCCCGACTTCGGGAGACGTATTGTGCGAGTGAATTCTTTCGGAAATTTAGTTGTTCCATCTTCTGGATCACCAACTAGACCTTTTATTGGACCTGAGGGTCAAGATCCTTTTTGGACTACTAGCATTTTTAGACGGGATCTCTTTGGCTTAGGAGAAGGCATTGATATCACTGTTTCACCTGAGTTGCCCGAAACATCTGATCCAGACACAGTACCTTTTAGTGCTGCCTATTATTTTCTTGGTACAGACGCTTCGCCAACCGACCACATTTTGACTATCCCCCTACAAACATTCCACCACACAATGGTCCCAGATACTATGAGTCCTCGCATCGGGACTACAACAACTAGCCAAGCTTCCATTGGCATGCCTCTTTTTCCCAGATTCACCCCAACAATTCCACCCGGATATCATGCGTTGAATGCTTCTATTTCTTCTCCTACACAAATCTCATCCGGGACTCCTGGTAGTTCCACTCCTTCTGGGCACCATCTTCCTGGTTTCATTCTGACACTTCCTCCACCCCCTTTTAGAGGACCTCTTCCATCCTCTATCAGAGGCACTGATCCTAGTGGCACCATCCTGTCTTTCACACCTAATTATCAGATTCTTAGTGGTGGACAATTTCACCAAGGAGGCCAAACTCAACCCCCTTTTGTAGGACAAATCCCAATTGGGACACAACCCCTGATTGGAGGGAAACCCCCAATTACCCCACCCTATGGAAAAAACATACCTTCCTCCTTGGCCCAGTATTGGAATTATCTTATTCAACATAATGCTCACTCGACTGGGGGGAAACAACCTCAAGTTAGCTCCAACATACCCCCTAGTACAAGCCAACCCTATCCAGGTATGTCTAATCCTATTTGGGGCTCGAATGCTCAACCCCAGGCCCCTATTCAAGGGTACAACCCTATGAATTACTTGCCTCCACACCAATAACCGAATCTGCCCAGATCTTCGCATTATATGAAAACTGCTTATGGTCCTACTGGTCTATCGACGGGACTCCCTCCCCAAAGTCACCAGTACCCACATGTGAATAGATAGTTACCCTTCTTAGCCACCCTAGACCTCCTTGATCTATCAAGAATTTTAAATGATCTGATCCATCACTCTCCTCAATGGCTCGCCATACCGGCCAAACTACCATCCGACATCCCTAAATTCGATGGTAAACCAGGAGAGGACCCGAACAATCATGTAATGACTTTTCACCTCTAGTGCTCATCCAAATCCTTGATGGATGACTTTATTCGTTTACGCCTTTTTCAGTGAACCCTCACAGGTTCCATTGTGAAGTGGTATATAAAATTACCATGAGGCTTCTTCACCGAATTCAACACCCTTGCTATGGATTTCCTCACCCACTACCAGTTACCGATTCGCTACGAAACGGGGCCCAATATTTTGAGTTCTTTCAAACAAACCAAAGACACTCATATCTCTGATCACATTCATGAGTGGCGATGGAGACAACATCTCATCAAACTTGAACTTCCCGATCAGTTACTGGCAGAGTGGTTCACAAAATCATTCGTGAACGACATCACTCGTGACATTTCCATGGGTGGAGTTGTCACAGAAGAATAGGAAATCAGTCATGCCCAATACCTAGACCTCATTTACTCACAAATGGGTACTCTTTATGACTTACTCCCTGACACACCTCGTCCTTCTACTTCTGCTACTTCAACCACTCCTGCTACTTCTCATGCAGCTGACGGTGTGATTGGCACTTTCCATGCCCAACCTCATTCCATCCAAACCTCTAGAAACAACCCCAAATCCATTTCTTCTAATGTTCAAAATGCTCTGTCTTCTACCCCTCCCATCGACAAGACTTCTGAGATAAATTCCATTCAATCTACCCCCGCTGGCAAAAATAAATCCAAAAAAGTAAAGGATAAGAACAAGGAGGATAAAAATAGTCCACAAACTGAGAAAACCAAAACACCACACATTGATGATAGGGATAAGCGCAAACCCTGATACCTTTGTCTTATCTATGGTGATGATCACTACACTAAGGATTGTCCAAGATGAGCTGAGGTTACTAAGTTCCTTCAAGGGACCCAAAAATCTCCCACTTCGACCGTGTTGTCACAACCCTTCCCCTCTCAACAACAGGCCCAATTGGTCATTCATGACCAACCTTCCCCCTCCAATATATCCTATGTCTTAATGTGTACAGGTGATTCAAAGAAGAATGAAATCACACTTACCACTCGAGCCAAAGATTATTCTTCCTCCAAAGAGAAGGTTGATGTAATACCTCCTTCCTTGGTCCAACCATCTCCCATGACCCCACCTACCAATGGTCCTCTTCATCTCGAACGACCGAGTCTAGATACAGTCCTTCACCCTCCTCCAAAGGGCATCATTCAAAAATCGGCTTTAAATCTTCATGCACATGCTGCCGAGAACTACAGTATTGTTGAAGATCTGGCCCAAGCACCATTCGCGATGTCAACCCTCAAAGTCCTTCAGAGTTGTCCTATACAACGGAAGGCACTATTGAAATCTATTGGTGGAATTGACCCTACAGATACGATTTTAATAATTTTTGACTTGGAAGATCACATTCCAAGGTTACCCCCTCAACTCACATTCCAAATACAAGTTATTGTCTCCGACAAAAACATTTGTAGAGCAGCTATTAATGAGGGTGCCTCGACGTGTGTCATGTCTATTACCTGCTGGAAAGCCATCATCTCTCCTCCTTTGACTGAATCCCACAATATGCTCAAATCCTTCAATGGCTATGGTTTTAAGCCTTACATTCTACTCCCTTTGTTGCCTATTATGTTAGAAGGCAAAACGGTCAACGTTAAAGTGGAGTTCTTTGACGCTCCTCTTGATTACAACCTTCTACTTGGTCATAGCTGGATCGATTCCATGCGCGCAATTGTGTCCACTCTTTTCCATTTCGTGTGTTTCCCACATCAAGGAAAAGTAGTTACCATAGACCAATTGGACTTCTTTCACTCGGATGCACGTACCAGCAATGTACCGTTCATTGCAAAAACCCCACTTGGATACTAGAACGTCGGTGTGGGTCTTCTTAAAGATTCCTCGTTGATGGGTACTTTCCCCATCCCACCACCCGATGTTCCACATACATTTATCGCCTCGATCAATATGATCTCCACCTCTGTTCATGGAACCCCTACGTCTTACGACCCACGGATGGTACCCAACCCCAGCAATCATCTTCGATATGGCGACGAAATGCCTTTAAGTCCGATTGAATTCTCTTATCAAGCCATTCAATCGATGACCCTTTCGACCCCCTCTCTTGGTGATTTATCTCCAGATCTATTCCACATCATTTTTCCCACAGATGAGATGATTATGTCTATTATGTCCATGGAAGACACCCCTTGGGACGATGGACATCATCGTTCCATCCTGTTCCTGGAACAATACACCATTGAGGGTTACCAACGGATCCCGACCCCGTCGACCGTTGTTGTCATTTCTATTGTTTCGGAGTCTACACACGATCTGTTCTACGAAGGGAACTTAAGTAACATCTCACCCACCCTCCCTCTCGACATATCCATAAAACCTAGAATTTTAAAAAATGTTCATATCGGAGCTTCGTGTTCGCATGACAAAGTGGTCACCTACAAGTCTCTATTCCAATAATTTTTTTACGTCTTCACGTGGAGCTATGAATAAATGTCGGGTATTGACCCCGACATTGTGGTACATGAAATTAAGACATACCTAGGCGCTAAACCCATCTGAAAATGACTTCGTCTGGTCCACCCATGTAAAGCAATTGCTATCAAGCTTGAATTTGAGAAACTTCTTAAGGCTAGCTTCATCTACCCGGTGGCTCTAACTGACTGATTTTCCAACCTTGTTCTAATCGACAAGAAACAAGGCACAATCCGCATGTGCGTTGATTATAGGGACATTAACAAACTTGTCCTAAAGACAACTTTCCTACCCCCTTTGTTGACCAGATCGTTGACGATTGTGTGGGAAGAAAAATCTTCTCTCTGATGGATGGTTTCTCCGGATATAATCAAATCAATATCGTACCAACGAACCAACACAAGACCGCTTTTATTTGTCCTTGGGGAACTTTCGCCTATCGAAAACTCCCATTTGGTTTAAAGAATGTCGGTGCAACTTTTCAGCATGCTATGTATTACGCCTTTCATGACATAAAGCACATTGTGCAGCCATATCTCGATGACTTACCTGCACATTCCATGCGCCGTGTAGATCATCCAATACACCTCCGTGCCATTTTCCTTCGATGTCGGTTTTACCATATACGCTTGAATCCCCACAAATGTGTTTTATGTGTAGAATCCAGCCAACTTCTGGGCTTTATTGTTTTACGTCAAGGGATCAGGGTAGATCCATTGAAGGTTAAGGTGATTCTCA
Source organism: Picea engelmannii (assembly GCA_009831015.1). Classification (NCBI taxonomy): domain Eukaryota; kingdom Viridiplantae; phylum Streptophyta; class Pinopsida; order Pinales; family Pinaceae; genus Picea; species Picea engelmannii. The sequence continues at coordinate 1,022,069 of ML782058.1, read as the reverse complement.
ATCTCCCTCCTCCTTCCTCACTTCACCAATTACAAAGTTTGCAAAGGAAGGAAAACTTTCTTCATCGTTTCATCCCGAACTATGCTGAGTTAACTCTTGGATTTACACAACTGCTCAAGAAAGGATCTGAGTTCGTATGGGATACCATTTCCAACAAATCTTTTGAAGCTTTGAAACTGTCTTTGACACGTACGCCCCTACTCTTCCCACCTGATTACAGTTGGGATTATTTCCTTTACCTTGCAGCCTCGGACTATACCATCACTATGGTTCTCATCCAGGAGGATGATTCTCATGACTAACATGTCATCTATTACTTGAGTCAGAGTCTCACGATTACCGAAACTAAGTATTTATATGTTGAAAAACTGGCCTTGGCAGCCATCCAAGCCGTTCAACGTTTTTGGCACTATATCCTTTTACGCAAAACTATGGTGATTTCTAACTGCAACCCTATGAAACACATTCTTACACGTCAGTTTCTGGGGGGAAAATACTCCAAATGGATTGTAATACTCCAGGAGTTCAACTTAGAATTCGAATGTGCGAAGTCCAAGAAATCCTTGGTGTTTTCCGAATTGATATGTGACCTTCCCCGCTTTGAGACAGAAAATGTAGCAGAAGATTCATTACCCGATGCATCCCTTTTCCTGATCAGTTCCGATGACCTTTGGTATGGAGATATCATCATATATCTCCAAACCCATAATTTTTGGCCCAATTTGTCTAGCACTGACTGCCGTCGAATACGCTACCAAGCCCATCAGTATATTATCCTCGGTGATACTCTTTATCGTCGTGAGATTGACTCTTTTTTTCGACACTGCCTCACGTTTGACGAAGTTGAGAAATCCCTAACTGACTGCCATTCTAGAGCCTGTGGTGGTCACATGTCTGGGTATGCTACTGCCCAGAAAATCTTACGGGCAGGGTATTTTTTGTCATCTTTGTTCAACAATTGTATAATTGTCATCTAAAACTTCCATGCTTTCCAAACCTACAATAATAAAATACGATCACACCCCGCTTCTCTACACCCTGTGGTCTTCGTTGGTCCTTTTGTGAAATGGGGTATCGATTTCATGACATGTCACCCTCACTCGGTCGGGGCGAATGGATACATTATCGTAGCCGTAGATTATTTTACGAAATGGGTCGAGGTGATGCCAACATTTGACAATACCGAAAATACTGAAGCATTATTCATATTCAATCACATCATTGCTCGTTTTGGTATTCCTCAAGCTATCGTTACTGATCACGGTAGCCACTTTAGAAACTTCATGATGTTTGAACTCATTGAAAAGTTGGGTCTTCTCCATGAAAACTCAACACCTTATTACCCACAAGCCAAAGGCCAAGTTGAAGTAATAAACAAGGTCCTCATTACCATGCTTTGACGAATGATAGGGATTCACAAAACAAGTTGGCACACGATGTTGTTTTCAGCATTGTGGGCTTACCGGACATCCATTAAGTCTGCTACCAAGTTTACACCATTCCAGTTAGTCTATGGTCTAGAAGCCATATTTTCGATTGAATGTGAGATACCCTCCTTAAAACTAACCATCGAACTTCTCTCAAACACTTCTGCAGAAGAAGAACGTTTGTTGTATCATATGCAATTAGACAAAACCCGTCGCAATGCCACCCTAGTTATAGAAGCTCAGAATAAATGTGTCAAAGCCCAATATGACAAACATGTCAGGCCACAAGTTTTCTCCGAAGGTGATCTGATTCTTCTTTATGAACAAGATCGGGATATGCTAGGAGCTGGAATATTTGAAGCTATGTGTCGAGGTCCTTATATCGTCAGACGAGTTTTGGAGAAAGGAGCTTACGAGCTAGTAGACTATGAAGATATCCCTTTGAGTGAACCCAAAAATGGGTTGTCCTTAAAGAAGTACTATGCCTAAGATCACATGTGCATGAGTACTTGTATTTTATTGTATCATATTGTTTGTGTGTTACTTGAATATGCTTTTTCATTATTTGGTTTCTGCCCCCGACCGCTTATCTTACATTATGCTTGGTTTCCAGATGTTGGAGTCTTCTCTACCCCACATTGGCTTCGCTGATGGTGCTAGTTGTAGTACTTGGAATCTTGATTCTGCTGCATGGGCAATTTACGCACCTACAAATGAACTTATCAATCTGCGAGGTGTGTGCCTTGGTCTCACGACCAATAATATTGCGGAATATAGCGTCGTCATCGAATTTTTGATTGATGCTATTTCGCTTGGTATCTTCCACCTGGTTATATGACTCGATTCACAGCTAATAGTACTACAACTAAGTAATGTCTATGCTATTCGAAGTCCTACTTTATTACGAGTATATTTACGAATTCACCTCTTGGAACGTTATTTTGATTATATTGAGTATCAACACATTCCTAGATGTCTAAATGTATTAACTGATGCATTAGCTAACTATGTGTTAGACAGACATTTGGGCCATTTATAAACTAATCACACATTACATAACATAACATAAGATAATTCGGTAGAAGCCGTATATATGTATATAATGATCAAAAGTTTTTACAAAAAGTTTCTGTCCGAGGACCAAAATCTCAAAAATAAAAGGCCCATAGATTCTACAAAATAGCATCATGGATGGCACTCACAATAACACACAACTGCTTGGGCCACCCTACAGAGAATTCGACTGATAGACTCGGACACGCCCACAGTATGGCGCTGGTAATGTCTAGGGATCTCCCCAATAGCAATATCCGGGATTTCCGCGATCAACCCCTCCAAGTTCTGCTCCACTGCCTCGTAGTCTTCGGCATCCCATCTTGCCACTGGAGCCGCCTCTCCTCGCCATTGAATAGGAGACGTTCCCGGAGGTCGATATGGCCCCACATCTATGTCATCAAAAAGAGATTTTTTTGCTTAGTTCTTGGATAAACACAAAAACATTTCATATAATAAAACTTGCAAAAACATTTAAAAAGAACAAAATGTGTACTTCTTACCTAGGTCATCCCACTGAGCATCCTCAGGCAGGGCCAAATCCAGATCCCCTCGAAAATCCAAACCAGTGTATGTGTAGTCATCAATTATCATCATCTGGGGCCAAAACCAGTCAAAAAATGAATCATTATACTTGATGATAGGCCCTGCTACGTGTCTAGCCATGAGGTTGCACCACTTCAACATACTCGGATCCTGTGGGGCCGGTAAACCCCTATCAACTTGTAATCACAGCAATGGGACCCTCTCGATGAAGAAGGACACCAAAAGTGATCCGTACCCAAACTACTTCAAGTCACCCTTTCTACACTTCATCTCTTCATACTACGGAGAACTACATCCAACCATTTGAAGACCCGAGGCTCTGTGCACTCTATGCCGTATTGGAAATAGCTTTGGAGAGCCATGAGCGGAGCCGCTCTCCCAGCCATATGTGCAATAGTAAAAAAAATGGTGCGTAGGGTCAAGTCTTGGACCCCCCAAATAGAAACCTTACCCTTACTTCTTTTTTCCTCGGGAACACAGTACTGGCAACAATACTCACTCATAGGGAGTCCACCACCTCGACCACTGGTCAAAGTAGCATGGTATCCACGCAATGACAACCCTGTTAGAAAATAGATATCCTCGATATCTAGGGTCAGTGTATGGACACCCATGTGAAATAATTGTTGGTCCATGTCCCACATATGGACTAAGTATTCCAAAAATCTGAGTTGGGCTCTCATGCCCAGAATCCTGAAGAATTTCAAGAGCCCACAGTCCCGGAGGGAAACGATTATACCCAGGTCATTCCAGGCAATGGAATCATCTTCATCATGTTCTCTTTCGCGCCACTCCAACATTGTGATGGTCAAACACCTGCACAAGATCCATGAGAGAAGAGTTAGCAACTTGTTCCAAACTTTTGCATAATTTTTATCGGGCAAAACTTAACTTTAAAATCTAGATTTCGGCCCTCGCAGGTGAGCCTTTGGCACAGTGAAAGATTCTTGCAGGTGCCCTAAAGGCCACCTGTGAGAATATTATATTCTCCCAAGTCTCAGAAGGCCCTCCTGCAAGAATGATTGAGCGCATGGTGTGGCCCTAAAATGGATTTAAAGCCCAAGAAATTGCCAATAAAAACTAGAAATGAACCATAAAAATTTGAAGGATCAAGAGCTTACCTCCTTGGCTGAAATGGTTCACCAAATGATCGCTTGTGCTTCCCGCAATCGAGAAATGAAATTTGGGGGAAAATGAGGTGGTTGGACAAGTTTTTGGAAAAATCACAATGAAATGGTAAAAATCCCTTTCTACCCATATTTATTCACTTTTTACTATTTTTTTATTGATTTTTTATATTATTTTTATTTTGCTAATAAAACCTAATGCCCTAATAGCCTTATCAGCATGTTTTTTTGCAGGTATAGCAACTTCGAAGTTCAAACAGGGGGGTATGGGTGTTTTTTCTTTTTGTCGCATATACGACTACCTTTTTAGGGTTTTTATAGGAAAAACCTCGAGCTTAGTCTTCATTCATTCTCGCACTCGAAAATATATGAGAACATAACCGAGTATACTTTTTCTCATATTTTCGTACTCGTCATGGTAACACGAAGATGACGAACCTAAGGGAGTATCCTTTAAGCTATTTTCACGCTCCATAAAAATGAAAAGATTGCCGAGCAATCTTGTTCTCTTCACGCTCGTTAAAGTATTTGAAGAAAACGTTCGGCAGGCGATAGTTTATTACTTTTTCGGTCTCGTCGAACTTATTTACAAAAAAGGAACTGGGAGAGTTCTCCTTAAGTTTTTTTCAGACTCTCAAAACATGAAAAACCCCCGATTTTTCTTTCTTTGGACTTGTAAAACAAACATCGAAAGGCCCATATGGAACCGAGCCACTCCTTCCTATGGTTTGTTAAATATAATCTAAGGGACTCGTCTGAAGGATGAGCTTACATCAACAAGCATATGTTATCCTCCTCAAGCTTGTGTAAAAATAAAGAGGTACTTGCCAGAAATGGTGGGGGAAATTTTGGGAAAGGGATGTGTTTTCACATTCATATTAATGGCAGTATGCGTCGCTCTTGAACATGACACCCCCTATTCGTCATTTGAATTCGAGTTGGGAAATCCACTTGTCTCTCGTTCGACTTGCTACAAGGTCATATCTTGGGTCATCTTTGAGTAAGTGTTGTCAAGTCCTTGGTCATGTCATTCATATGTTCAAGAGCAGTTCAAACAAGCCCTCTATTGAGTCGACCATCTGCAGTTGTCCATTCTTACCATGTCGGCCTTCCTTGTGTCCATTTCAACCCTTATTCATACTTTGATTTTCCCTCAAAATCTGTTACTTATTTCATTTCATTGATGGGGGATACATCAAGGCCATCTTGTGACAAGTCTTCTTCCGTCGACTCTAACTCATTATCCAGAAATAAGACTTAGGAATCATTTAGTACCTTGGAACCTGCATGCCTTGATGGCAGGTCTCTTCTCTTTTGACAGGGGTTTCACATTATCGATCCCTAATCGAGAGATTCCGCCGAGTGCTCGACTTCAGCTCATTCATTCGCATTCATTTGGATTATACTTTGGTACCTTGGGAGTCATCGACATCAATGGTGATTTCCCTTGCACTTGTTAACGGTTCTCATCAATGACCGATAATCAAGTGGTTTCTACCATGTTCGAATTCAACACATGTAATCACATGGCTATATTTGTACTTTCAGGTGACAGAACTGAAGGCCCTGGATCTCATCTTTTGATCCAGGCTGCGATGGAGTATGTATGATTTGTAGCGGCACATAGATCCACTTTGTATGTCTCGTGGCTATGTCATTATTTGAGTCTTCTCACATAGATCCACAGTGTATTCCTGGTGGTTATGTATCATTTTGATGACATGGATCCACAGTGTATGATTGGTGGCCATGACATATGTTTACGATTCCATTCATTTGTGATATGAGTATGGGAATGCCTACCTCAGAACTGGTATTATATTTTGTAGATGCTTGGTTGTTTACAGGTTTTCGACTAGGTGCGCTCCTTGTTTTTGACACACACACATTTTACAAAGTATTTCGGATGTCACAAGTTCCAGCCGCATACTTTGGCGGGGATTTTGTTACACATGATTTTGGTCACTCTGGTGATGTTTCTACAAGTGATGTATTCAGGCTCCCACAAGGACTTTTTGCCTGAGAAAAGTGACTGCTATCTTCTTCCAAAAACACATTTTTAAGGTGAGTTCGCAGGATGCCTATGTTAYAGGGTGCGAAAATCCCTCATTCTCGCAGACCACCCACACTTAGGGTGTGAACTATTTGCAGTATGCTCTATAGGTAGGGTGTGAACCTATTTTTAAGCTTGAAKAAGAGAAGAGGTCACGAAGGTTCTAGAAGGGGATCTTCTAGAAAATGGGYTGGCATTCGCATGGTTGGCATCCTATTGACTTCTCARATTTAGTGGGATCATCCTCATCCATGTAACCATCTCTCCTTATCCTATATATTGAAAKGATTCTCATGGAAAAGGTTAAGAAAGATTGAATGGAGAATTGGTGAAAGAATTGTGTGAAGAACCCTGCTTGGATAGAAGCTTGGAGACTCTGGTTGGCCCACCAAGTTGTATTGGATCTTCTTCATGCAAGTATAGAGMAAGTGTGTGTGTTGGAACCAAGGGTCACTRAAAGGAAGCTTGCGACATCAAGGAGATCCAGTTGTATCTTCTACTTTCAATTAATATAATACAGCGACATGTCCCTTTCCCATAAAATTACTCTTATTTTATTGCATAACTCCTTGATCATATGCATAGGTTGACATTGAATATACTTTTCTATATTCACTTTGGTTGGTTTGTGTTGTGTTGGATTTGATTTCACAAGAGAACCGAAGCGAAGCAGGAACAACAGAGACCTAAGGAAACGATATAAAGGTATGTCCCTCATTCCTTCTTATTAGTAGATTCAATGACTACAACTTAGGGAAAGAGTCGTGTCCTGTCCTGTTTTGTTCTAGATCTAGGTGGATCTAGGGAGATTTGTTAGTGTCTGCACCTACCGATTTATCCGATAATAGGGAAACCTACAAAAAAGCATATCCCTAGTACAAATGATTTCCAAGACAACATTTCCCATGCTTTCTACCCGTATTTATACTATTTATATCATCTAGAGAACATTCTAGAGGAAGAACTTTCTAGAGGCGGAACCTTCTAGTAAGTATTCATACACTAGATATGTTCACATTATTACATAGGCCTTATTTACTAATATTTACCCTTATTACATAGAAACAAATATTATTTTATCTACTTGAGGGGTTATGGAGGTTAGGATCCTAACATTCCCTTCCCCTTAAATAATAGCCTTGTCCTCAAGGATTGAGATGTGGGAATTTTTGGAGAATGGAAGACAACTCCCATGTGAAATCCTCGGGTGGTGTATCCTTCCATCGTACTAAAAATTCTTGAATAGTGTGCTGACATAAATGATGCTTGTGTTGGTCCAGGACTTCTTGTGGCTACAACCAAATGGATCCTTTTTCATTCAATTATAGGAGACTAGTTTGTAGCTGCACTTGGTTCTAATCATTTTCTTTTAGAAAGACACATGAAATATTGGATGGAGCTTAGAGTGGTTGAGAAAAGGTAACTTGTAATCCACATGCCCTATGCACTTGAGGATTGTATAAGGGCCACAAAACGTTGGAGTAAGTTTCTGGCAGTGACCGAATTTGAGAGAAGTTTTTTTATAAGGTTGGAGATGAAGAAACACCTAACCCCCTTTGGAAAAATGATGTTTAGAATGACATTGATCATCTTTTCACTTCATGAAATTTTGATCTAGGACCAAATTATCTTTGAGGGTACATAGAAAATCAACTTAGACTGTAAGGGTTATGTTGACCTCATGGACCTTGGAGACACCGAGAAGATAAGATAATACTAAGGGTGGATTTTGACCATAAACCGCCTCAAATGGATTCATGCGAGTAGCACCATGGTAATATGTATTGTACCACCATTCAGATAGTGGTAACCACTGAGCCCATTGATATTGTCATTCAAAGGAAAAGAAGCACAAATATGATTCCAAGAACTTGTTGAAAACTTTGGTTTGACCATCAATCTAGGGATGATAAGCCGTGATGAGATGCAATTGGGTTCCCTAAAGCCTGAACAATTCTTGCCAGAAGTTTCTTGTGAAATTTGGATCATGGTTAGAGGCTACAAAGTGGGGCATTCCATGGAGCTTGAATATATTGTCCATAAAAACTTGAGCCATCATGGAGGATTTGAATGGGTGTTGGAGGGAACATGAATGATCATATTTGGAAAGGTGATCGACCAAAATCATGATGACTGATTTATTACTCGATTTGGGTAAGTAAAAATGCAGTATATAGAGATATTTGTCCATATAGTGGGTGTAATAGGGAGAGGTTGTAGTGTGCTTGGATTTTTTATTGTTTCTCCCCTACTACGTTGGAAAGTATCAGATTCAACCACAAAAGTGTGGATGTCCCGCTTCATGCCTTCCTAGAAAAATGAAAGTTTGATCCATTCATATGTTTTGTGAAAGCCATAATTCCCTATTGTTGGAGAAGCATGAAGTTCATAGAGAATAGTGGATTTAAAGTGGGATTGTTTTCTCAAATATAGGTTTCATTTATAGAAAAGCTCCTCATTTTTCCAACAGTATCCTAGAGATGCATGAGGGTCTTGTTGCAATTTTTGGATCAAACTAGAAAGTTTGGGATCTTGGGAACCATTCCTGGCGAATGACCTTTATCCAATTAGCTATATTGAAGGAGAGTGAAAGGAGGTACCCTTCTTCTTCATATTTATTGGAAAGAGAATCAACAACCACATTCTCTTTTCCCTTCTTGTAAACGATCTCATAATCATATTCAAACATTTTGGTCAACCACTTTTGTCACTCAAGGGATGAAAATATTTATTCCAAAAAATATTTGAGGCTACGATGATCAGTTTTAATTTGGAAGCATTGGCCAAGCAAGTAAGGATGCAAAATATTCACCACATGCAAAATATCCTACATTTCCTTTTCATATGTGGATTTTCCCAAGTGTCTCTGAGAAATTTGTTTTCTAGTGAAGGCCAAAGGTTAGCCATATTGCATGAGAACCACCCCATTTCCTTTCCCATAAGTGTTTGAGTCCAAAAAAAAATTCTTTGTGAAGTTGGGTAGTGTTGGAATGGGATTCGTACACATTTAGCCTCTTTGAAAGCTTGGAAGGATTGAGCAACAACCATATTCCAACTGAAATAATTATTTTTAAGGGCAGAAGTGAGTGGGGTTACAATTTTTCCATAATTCTAAACAATTTTTCTATAATAGCAAATCCTTCATAGCTTCTATTTTCTTAGGATCCACATGGACACCATCCTTACCAACAATATGATCTAGGTACTCTACTTCAGAAGCTCCAAAGGAACACTTAGAATATTTGAGAAAGAGTTGATGCTGAGAAAGTAACTGTAAGACTTGATCCACATGGGAAATATAGGATTGCCAATTTTTACTATAAATGAGGATATCATCAAAGGATACCAATACAAACTGATGAAGGAAATGAAGGAAGACATTATTAATGAGGATTTGGAAAGTGGAGGGTCCATTACACAAGCCTGGGGACATGACCAAGAACTCATAATGGCCTTCATGAGTATTAAAGGTATTTTTGGGAACATCGACCTCCTTCATAAATATTTGGTTGTAGGCAAAATTAAGATCAAGTTTGGTAAATTATATAGCACCACTCAGTTCATCCAAAAGGTCATCAATGAAAGGAATGGGAAATTTATCTTTGATGGTAATTTTTTTGAGGGTTTGAAAATTACGAAACATGCACTACATACCTTCTTTATTGAGTACCATGACTATAGGAAAGGAATAAGGGCTTAACTAGTAGGATGGATGACACCCACAATTAGAAATTCTTAAATATTTTTCTTAATTTCATTTTTTTTGGAAAATGGGTGATCATAAGGGAAAACATTGGGAGGAATACTATTAGGGACAAGCTAAATGGAATGATCATGGGGGCCATAATAAGGTGGGATTCCTTGGGGGTTTTCAAAAAAATAGTGTTTGGAGAAGATTAGATGCATGTTGGGATGAACAATGGGGAAGGGAGTCTCAACTACTTGAATGGCATGGAATTGGGAAATAACACTAGAATGACCCTTTTTGAGGATTTTCTCCATTCGTCGTGAACTAATGATCTCGGGGGAACCAACGGTGATGCCTTGGAACGGGTATTGTTGTCCATCCTATTGGAAACTCATGGATAATTCCTTGAAGTCCATGGTGATGGGGCCTAGTATGCATAACCATTCAACACCTAGAACAATGTCACAACTGCCCATGTCAATAACAAACATGTGGGATTTCAACTGCACATTTTAACAATGACCCCCACATTTCATTGAAACACCATCAAAAATCATGATTTGGAAGTTATTGACTGCACAAATATAGCAAAGGGTCTTGTGGGAAATTTGGAAATGAATAAAATTTATGAGTGCTACCACTGTCGATGAGGATAATGACTTTCCTATTCTTGAGATAGCCAATTAACTTAAGGTTTTGGGAGTGGAGATGCATGTGATATCATTCAAAGAGATGAGTGGTTTAAATTCTAGTGGATCAAAGGGACATATATGATCATCAACCTAGGGAAACGCTTTGGGAGAGGAAACATCACCATCCTTTTCTAAAATGTCCTTAGAAATGGCCATACAAATATTTTTCTCCTTACATTTATGCCCCAAAAAATATTTTTCATTATAGTTGTAGAAAAGACCCTTAAGTTGTCATTCAACCATTTATGCCCGAGTTAGTCTCTAGATATTAAGAGGAGGGGAAGGAGGGGATGGATTGGGGGGTCGAGAATGGGGAATAAATGATGTATTTTTATTTGAGAAGAGACTACCTGTTGTGCTTCCTAGGAATGATAATTAGCTTCAAGCCAGGTTTGGGGGAGATAAATTAGGACATGATCTTGGATGTCATCCTTAAGGCCACTAATAAATAATTCACATAAGAAGGTGTCAAACATGCCTTCAGTTCAAAAAGCCAATTTCTCAAAAGAAGTGTTGTCTTCTTCCACTGCACTACATTGTTTAATATTGTTCAAACAACCCAAATGATGTGTGTATATGTCAAATCATTCATAAATTTTTGCAACAAATTGGGTCCAAGCGATATACCCTTGGTGTGAATTCTTATGCCATTGCCACCATTTTCATCAATAGAGATCCAAATAAATGAAACTAATATGAAGTTTAATCAAGTCATCAATGATTCCATGCAAGGAAAAATAATGTTTCATTTGAATGACCCAACTCATGGGGCTCGAACCATCATATTTATTCACCTCAACTTTGGGAAGATGCAGGTCACATGTAAGGGTGTTAGAATGAAAGGCCATGGAATGGGAGGAGTCAACGCCTTATTGGTGTGAAGGTTGTTCATAGGAGATAGGATCCTTGGATTGATGCAACCATGCATATAGGGAGTCCATATAGTTAGAGAGGTTAGAAGTGAGTCAGTCATCTAGTTTATTGATTTGAGAATTGAGCGAAGTGATTTTTGAAGTAGTTTCTTTGAATCCATTGTCAAGGTTGGTCATGGTCTTGTACATGGCATTGATTCAATTGTCAAGGTCTTGGTTGTGGGTGTGAGTCATCGAGGAGATAAGCAAGAAAAAATAGGGTTGTTGGGTTCATACGAAATGGATTATGAGAGAGTGGTATCACGGTGATCAGTGCAATAAGAGAAATCTATCGGGTGAGGTCTCAAATAAAGGTGTCGGAGAGGGTGGGTGGGTCCACAGGAAAAAAAGTCTTATGAGTGAGGGATATTGTTTCAATTAGTGCAAAGAAAGGAATCCACTGGGATAGGTCCAAAATAAGGGTGTCAGTGGGATTATTATACTCTTTATTTTAATCCTATCTGAAAAATAGAAACATAGCAAAAAAAATTCACATCCAGTGTGTGTAACCCTGATTCCTGCATGACCAACCATTCTTACAAACCTTTCCTTGTCATGAAGTCATTTTTACATGTTTCTTTATTTGTAGTTGATACACATATTCCAATTCCCATACTTATTAGGTATTATGATAATAGGTGACCCACAAGGTGAGGAGCTTGGTCAAATCACTCGCTATTGCAACTATTTCTTCACTTTATATTATTCTAGAATTAATTGTCTATACAACCCAATACTGGGTAATGGGGAGTCTTGCGACAATTGTATCTTGTTATCTACTTCCCTCTTAGGTGGTATCCATTTAGGATCCTAGAACACTCTGTTGTGTGTCTATATAAACTCTTCCAACTGATGTTTTTTTGTCTTACTGATTCATCAATTGGCTTATTTTATTGTAAGAAAAGAAAAAGACACTTCTTACTTTAACTAGTCAAATTTTTAGCTTGGTTGACACTTACTAGTGAGATCTTTGAATTAACTTTATGCTCATTGATGATGAAATACTTACCATTCTTGATTAGGTAACATTTTTTTTCTCTCCTCATGAATAGTGCATCCTTCATATACATGTAGGGGCTTCCAAAAACTACTCCACACACATCAAGGGGTTAGAAACTCTTTACCCTGGTGAAATTTAGCCCCAGCTCAGGGGCGACCCACTGCTGAGAGTTATGAGAAATGTGGTCTAAGGTTGGGAGGAACGTGGAAGGTCTGCATGCAGTTGGTGCTTATTTCTTGAGATAAGTGTCATTCATGTGCTTATTTCAATTACTGTGTGTGTGCAATTATGCTTTTTCTTCCATAGAGTCTATGTCATTAAATTCCATATATGAATTGTTATTGTTGCATGCATGTTGTTATTAATTCCTCTTAACTCTGTTCAGATGAAAAATTCATCATTTAATGTAATGGTATCGAAATTTTTAATTATGTGTGGCATGGCCAGCTCGAGGCTGGGAATGTTACATGAAATTTTTTTATGAGTCCCTGATAATGGGGATGTTTAGAATTGGTATCAAATCAAATTTTTTGTTGAGCTGTCGATAATGGGGACATTACAAAATGGTATCAGAGCCCAAATTTCAACATTGAGCCTACATGGGCCATGTAGCAAGCACAAAAGCGAAATTACAAATTTTGAAAGCGAACTGTTTGACAGAATGTCAGAAAGAGTTCGTTTGCAAATTGTTTGACACAAATTTTTACAATGTTTTTGTGGTGAAATCGGGGGAAGCTAGGTAAAATTGGGAGAATCCAGGTGAAATTGGGTTGAAGCCGCGATTTATGTTGTTAATATTCCTAAGGAATTTGGGAAATTTGGTCCAAGGATGGGTATTTTTGGACTTTAATCTCTATCTGAGAAAATTTAGACCTTTAATTGGTCGAATTTGAAGTCAACTTAAGGCTATGGTCAGTTGAATGAAATTGAATAAATTTAATGGTTGCATAGCAACCATAGTGAAATTGAATGATATTGGGAAAAAGCCCCAATTTCCTACAACTAAATAATGGAAAATTTGAAGTGAAAGAGTCAAATTTGAAAGAAACCTACAAATGTATATGTACAAGTCTTAAATTGGTTGTATTAAGATTAGTTACATAGGTCTAATGAAGACTCAGGAAGGAGTTTCATTTTTGGGTGAATTTGAACATTTTTGAATTTTGGAAAATAGGCGAAATTGAAAAAAATTTGGTATTTTTTCATATGTTGATGTCAGCATGACACATGGGGCCATGTGTTAGATTACGTGATGGTAGATGAAATGTACTTCCATGGTGGAAGGTACACAGAGGAAGGGTGTTGGAAGAATGGCTAAGTGTTAGGACTTATTATGAGCTTGTGAGTCCGCAAGTCCGAAGAAGTGGAAAAATGGTTAGTATTGAGACTTTTCAGACGAAATTATGATAGAAAGGTTACAATACCATGAGTCCTTGAGTCTGTGAGTTCGAAAATATGAAGAAGTGGAAAAATGGCTAAGTGTTAGGACTTATTATGAGTCCATGAGTCCGAAGAAGTGGAAAAATGGTCAAGCATTGAGACTTTTTAGACAAACTTATGAAATAAAGGTTACAAGACCATGAGTCCGTGAGTTTGCGAGTCCGAAGAAGTGGAAAAATGGCTAAGTGTTGATACTTATGGTGATTTAGTTAGTCTGTGAGTTCGAAGAAGTGGGAAAATGGTTAATTATGGGAATTCTTCGGATGTACTTATGAAAGGGAGAGTTATTCTTCCATGAGTCTGTGAGTCCACTAGTCTGCAAAGATGAAAATGGTAAAGTATGGGAACTCTTCAGATGGACTTATGAAGGGGAGATTTATGCTTCTATGAGTCCGCAAGTCTGTGAGTATGCAATTCTTTGAGTCCGCATAGATGAAAGTAATCTAAGTGTTGAGACTTGTTGGGAAGATTCATGAAATAAATAATTCAAATACATTATTGGAACATAATCATATGAAATTCTATGTAATTGTAAATTATTAAGCCTAAAAGATTTTGTTGGCTACACATTTTGCATATTTAATATCATTTATATCATAATGGGATCACCACAAAGTTCAAAATCATGGAAGAGGCACAGGGGGATTCCAACCATGAAGATGAGATTAGAGGGATGTATGTTAATATGGGTAATGAAGGTACAAATTCAAATGGAAATGGAGAATTTAAGGGAGATAGAATGAATTTGGTAGAGACTATAAAAAGTCTACAAAAGGATGTCCAAATTTATAAATTTGATAATGAGAGGCTTATGAAAGCTGAGTAGTAGGAAGACTTCAACATCAAGTTAATGCAAATCTCAGATAGAATAAAGAAAAAGGTAGGTAAGGAGACTAAGTCAAGTAGATCATGGAGTCACAGGTCTCACGATGAGAGGGGAATAATTAGAATTGTTGGCAGGAATCACCATCATTCTCCAAGGCATTCAACTAAGAGAACACACTGAAGTTCAAGTCCATCCCCTATTAGGAAGCATAAGAAAAGGTTTGGGGTGGATGAGATACAAGGGGAAATGAAAAAAATCAAGCCTCTTACATTTGATGGTGAGCACAAGAAGGATGAGGATGTAGAGACATGGCTACTAGGCATGAGTAAGTGTTTCCAATTACATAAATACTCTTCACAAGTAGAAGAAATAATTTCCATTTATCAGCTCAAGGGAAAAGCATCAATGTGGTGGGATTAATTTGTGCAGGTATAACAAATTGATGAGAAGAAAGTCACTTGGAGGGAATTCAAGAGGTATTTCCAAAAGAAATACTTGACTAAGCACTACTATGATAAGAAAATGAAAGAGTTCTTTGAACTCAAGCTTGGGAATATTACCATAGATGAATATGAAAGGAGGTTTTTAGAGTTGTTGAAGTACATTTCTTTCATCAAGGATGAGCAACTTATAATTCAGAGGTATTTGAGTGGGCTTCCATCATTTATCAGTGATAAGATACAATATGATGATCCTAAGACACTAGATGAAACTTTAAGAAGGGGTAAATTCCTTTATGATTAGTTTAAAGGAAGAGCAACTTACCAAAAATCTTGGGAAGACAAAAAGAAAAGAAAGATGGAATAGAGGAAGAAGGGAGCTAATGAAACATTCCTTAGAAATAATACTCAGGGACAAATAAATTCTAAAGAACCCAAAATGACTGAAACATTGGGGAAAAGACCAATGACACCAACTATCCAATGTTGGGTTTGTAAGGGAGATCATATGTATCGATATTTCCCTCACAGAGGTGAAAAAGTGAGGATTTTTCATAATGTACAACAAGATGATATAGTGGGGGACATGGGTAGAAATGTACCTAGGATCTATGTAGCCTTGGATAACAAGCAAGTTGAGTTCCAAACACATATGGTTGAAGTGAAAGGTAATATTAACAACCAACCCATTGTTATCCTAATTGATTCAGGATCTAGTCATAGTTATCTAGATCCTAAGATGGTGGAAATATTTCATTTTCCAAGAAGAAAGATTGGAGCACCTTGGTTGGTGCAACTGGACATAGGAGCTAAAAAGAATATTATCGAGATGGTTAAGTCATTCCCAATTCACATGAATGGATTGAGCACCAAGGAATATTTGAACATCATAACTTTAGGTTCCTATGACAACCTAATTGGTATGGATTGGTTGGACCAACATCATGTTGTCCTAGACTGTTATAATAAGACATTTAAATTCTTGGATGAGAAAGGGAATTTAAGGACAATACAACGAATTCTTAGGGTAGTAACCCTCAGAGAAATTTCATCCTTGCAGTTGAAGAAGAGTTATAGGAAAGGGTGTCAAATATTTGCAACTCATATGGAAGAGACACCTAAGGATAAAGTACCAAATATTGAAGATCATGCAGTCCTTAAAGACTTTGGTTATGTATTCAAGGAAATACCATGATTTCCACCAAAGATAGATATTGACTTATCCATCAATATGGTGCTGAGAGAAGCTCTAGTATCTAAGACTTCTTACAGGATGAGTACACCAGAGCTAAAGAAATTGCAAATGTAACTGGAATAAATTCTAAAAAGGGGGTACATATGCCCAAGTGTGTCACCTTGGGGTGCCCCGGTACTATTTGTGAAGAAAAAGGATGGAACCTTGAGAGTTTGCATTGACTTCAAGCAGTTGACAAAGGTTACTATGAAGAAAAAGTATCCTTTTCCTAATATAGATGATCTCTTTGATCAACTCAAATATGAAAAAATAGTCTCCAAGATTGATATCAGGTCAGGCTATCATCATGTAAGAATTAGAGAAGAATACACCAACAAAACTTCCTTCCAAACAAGGTATGTCCATTATGATTTCATAGTGGTGCCACTTGGGTTTTCAAATGCACCAGCTATCTTCATGTGTCTCATGAATGGTATATTCAGGAATTACTTGGATAAGTTCATCATTTTCTTCTTGGATGATATTTTGATATATTCTAAGTATGAAGATGAACATGAACAAAAATTAAGAATGGTGCTACAGGTATTGAGGGAGCATCAATTGTATGCCAAATTGAGCAAGTTTTGATTCTACCAGAAGCAAATTCATTATTTGGGCCATATCATTTCAGAGGAAGGGATAACAATGGATCCATAAAAGATAGTGGCCATTGAAGGATGGCCAACACCAAGGAATGTCTCTGAGGTAAGGTCATTCATGGGACTTGTAGGTTACTATAGGAGATTTATTGAAGGATTCTCGAAGATTGCACACCCAATCACTTCCTTGCAAAATAAAGGTGTGAAGTTTGAGTGGAAAATATTTGATTGTGAAAGGAGTTTCCAACACTTGAATCATTTATTAACAAGTCATCCAATACTAAGGATTGTTTATAGAAATGTAAATTTCATTGTATGCACTGATGCATGTAAATAGGGACTAGGTGGATTCCCTAGTCAAAATGGGTATGTGGTGTTCTATGAATTGAGGAAGTTGGAGGAGCACGAAAGGCACTATGCTACTCATGATTTGGAGTTGGAAGCCATAGTGCATGCCTTGAATATGTGGAGGCACTACCTCACGGGAAAAATATTTTAGTTAAGGATAGACCATAGTCATTGATGCACTCAACAGGAGGGTGCATGAGATGCAAGATATGACCATTATCATGCACCAATCATATTTGAAAGATAGGATTCTAGAGGTTGCAAAATCAAATTAGAAATACATGGACGTAAAGGAAAAACTCCAGCAAGGTAATTTACAACAGAAAGTGGAAGACTATAAGCCGGAAAATGATGAAATTCTCATGTACATGGGAATAATTTATGTGCCAAATTCCCGAGAATTGAAGAATATGATATTGGGAGAAATGCATAATGTGCCTTATGTTGGACACCCAGGATACCAAAAAATTATTGCATCTTCCAAGAGCCAATACTATTGGTCGGGGATGAAGAAATAGGTTGTTGATTTTATTGCCAAGTGTTTGGAATGTCAAAAGGTCAAGGTTGAGAAGAAACACCCAGTTGGTATGCTATAACCATTAACCATTCCTGAGTGGAAGTGGGAAGTTGTAACAATGGATTTCATCACCAAGCTTCCGAGAACAACCAAAAAACATGATTCCATCATGGTGGTGGTGGACAAGCTTACTAAAGCTTCCCAATTCATTCCAATAAAGATCACTCACAAGGAAATCAACATTGTTGGTATTTATATGAGGGAAATTGCTCGAATTCATGGTATACCCAAGACCATTGTGACTGACAGAGACCCAAAATTTACCTCAAATTTATGGAAATGATTATTGTTGGGACTCATAAATGTCGTATTTTCATCCACCTTTCCCTTCATCATTCTTCACATTTCATCGCCCCATTAACCTTTCATGATATCATTTTCATAAATAGATTTGGGTTTCACTTTATTATTTTCCACTTTATTCATTTTAGTATTAAAAGAGAATTTATGATTAAATGTTAGAAAATCGACATGTTTTCATATATATCTCAAAAATGTGTGAGCTTTGTAATGTGTAGGAATATGTGAAGAATTAATACAAAAGGACTTCTCGAATACTTCCTCCACCATTTCAAGATTTGAGGAGATAATTCAAGCCTATTTCAAGGAGAAGATCATGGGGAATGAATAGCATATCTTATCCAAGATATATGAGAGATATGTGTGAGGATTTGAAGGGATTATATTTTGTAATAATGGGAAATTGGTTGAGAGAAAAGTGGATATGTAATTATGATATGCTTATCTTCTTTTCAAAGATCTAATGTATAAAAGTGAGTGCTCGCTCTTCATGAGGGATTAGTCATTTAGTGGTAGTCATTAGGATTCGAGTAGAAGTCTGGAATGAATCTTAGTATATAGAGTTTGGGTTTTGAAATTTTGGAGAAAGGGATTCTTAGTTTGATTCGTGTTTTCATTATTGTTTCATGATTTGTCATTTGATTCTTGTAATGTAATTTGAGATTTCTTTACTGTTAGTGTGAGCTCACATGTGTCATATTGTTGCTCTTCACATGTTGTTTATCCTTTGACACAATTTTCCATTTCAAGTTAATTTCATTTACGCAATTTCATTTTAGTCATGTGTTGTAGCAATTCAATTCTGAGTCACGTGTTTTATCTTCTTGCATTAGATTAATGATTCAATTTCAGTTGTAGCTTTACCATTAGATTAGGTTAAATTAGCTTCAATCCTGCATATACTTTGCATGCACTTCATAAGTCTACGAACCTCGTATTGACAAATTAAATAGTTGGGCAAGTACTACAACTCAATTAATACAACATTAGTTTTGTCCAACGTAACGACTGTTGTTCCCTTGTTACGATTGTTGTTCCCTTTGCAGATAGTGTCATTCATTTGAACATAATAACTATCATTCCTTTTGTTACGATTGTTGTTCCCTTTGCAGGTGTTGCATATCTGGAGGATGAGGTATTTAAAATGGAAGGTAAGAACATATGTAGGAAACAAGTAAAATTCTTGTGCCAACGCCTACCTTTGGCTAATGCATACAGGTTATATTTTAGCACATCTTTACATCCCAACATTTTGGCACCGTTGTCGAGGAAGCACGATGGATTGAGGTATCAGTTTATTTTTCATTTAAATTCATGCAAGTGTGATCTAGATGTGTTGGTAAAGGGTCATAGAAGCTACTCGAGTGGAGACTCCTCATGTTCTCCTTGCCAACTACGTAAGTGTGAATTTCAATTTCTGCAAAGAGTGTTTCAATTTCTGCAAGAGTGATTTCAGTTTATGCAAGAGTGTTTAATTTCTGCAAATGTGATCTACATGTGTTGGTAAGGGGTCATAGAAGCTACTTGAGTGGAGACTCCTCTTTTTCTCCCTGCCAACTACCAAGAGCGTTTGATTTCTGCAACTGTGAAGAGTAATTGTTTTTTGTTTCAGTAAGAGTGCTTTTATTTAAGTTTTTTTCATTAAGATTTCAGTTTTAGGTGTTGTAAGAATATATTTAATAATGATTTTAAGCTTGGAACAACTCACTCAGACCCTATAAATAGTCAGGATCTCCTCTTCTCTGGAAGAGGAGATCTTGACAACAACAAAAGATTAATTACTCCTCTAGAGGAGAATGAAGAATCAACATGCGAAGAATCCTACACATTTAATGAAGAACAAGTAAGAAAGCATGAGGTCGAGGAAGACAATGCGGAGCTGCAACATGAAATGAGCAAGACAAATCGTGCCTACGAAATTCTGATCGAATGATGGTTTCAAGCCAGTACCAGGTTAGTTCCATTTATTTTTTCGTTTTATTTTGTTAATTTAGAGTTTCAACAGCTAATTTCGCAAGTTTATACATATTTCCAATTCTCATTTCAGAAATTGAAAGATAACATATTCTTATTATTGTTGTGTGTATGGTTACAATGGATATTTGACTACACATAACTAATTTCTAACCTCTAATTAGAATAGAGTAGGTAGGTTCAAAGGAATAAAACATATCAGTTTTAGTTTTGAATAAGTATGCTCTCCTCCCACGCTTCGTGTGATCTCGAGGATCAGAAAGTAGAATGTCTATATGTTTTAAGGAAGAATAACAATGTAATTTTTTATTTTTTTTGACATTGTTATTCTTTTCTCCATTTACTAAAAAAATTCTTTCTTTAACTTCATTAGAATTAGAAATTTTTTTAATTTTAGGAATAATGCAATAAAACAAATTTAATATAAAATATTAAAAAAGAAAAAAAAAATTAAAATTGAATTAGGACTTTTAGATGTAAATGCAGTTGAATTCATAGAAAGTGGTCTCAACAAGGCCCCTATTTCAAGCCTCAATCTAACATAATAACATCTCTTATTGCAATATGAACCCAACTTGAGAGGTACTAACTGATGATGAAAAGAAACATAAAGATTTGCCTCTATTGTTTGACCTGGACCAAGACAGGGAATCTCTTGCATAGGAAAAAATCTTGGTGGTTTTGATGAAACCACAGATTGGTCATGTACTTCTGTTGTTGGTCCTCCAGGTTCTGTGAGAAACTCTATTGACTCATCATCTTTGACAACAATGTTAAAAATTTCATTTGATGAACGATTATAGAAAAAGGCGAATACAAACCATCATTGGTGAATAACTTGACTTCTCATTAGAGAACACATACATGACATCCATACAATCTCCATTTGTGAAATCTAAAAGTGTATACTTCCTTAGCTCTATATCCACAGTTCCTATTGACAGGTTTTCATATCAAGACAGTGTAGATTCTTTTGCAGATGAAAAAGGCCCAGAAATAAGAAGGTCTGGCCCTAGCCATGATTCCAATGCATCTTGGCACATCAGCGGTATACTGCCAGAAATTGTCCACAAATCATGGTGATCAACTTCTTTGTCTTTTCCATGTTCACCATCCTTTTACCTAAAATAAATATATGGGTTGAACTTCCTAACCATACCCATACGTCTATTGGCCCTTTTGTTTTGTAATAAGATGGTTCAGAAATGGGCCAAATGGGAACCAAAGGTGGGCCGCTGTTAAGGAATGTTTGATAATGGGAAGCTTATTATTGGCAGAGGTGTTTAATTGCACAAGAAAATTGAATTGGAAGAAATATTTTTCTGTGGAGAAAACTACAAGGAGACAGGCACTACCAGCAGAGCCCTGAGCTTTGGATGTATAGATCTGACGAAGACCAAGCAATTGAAACAGATTTTCGAAGGATCTGATAGCATTGGAGTAGATTTGATAGCATTGGAGCAGAAGTGATAGCGTTGGAGAAGATTGCATGTGGATTTTTATTGAGTCATCATGCCATTTCCGGAAGTTTCTATATTATATAGAGGGATTCCGTCGATTAGAAATTGAATCCACAGATAACTAGGAATTGCATATCTAATGATGGCAACTGTTGAATAACACGTTTTGTGGAAATTCACTGTGTTCTGTGTTTTTTTGTTTCCATTAGGATCATGCTCTCAACGGAGATATAAACTACAGTCTTAACCACTGGGGAATTGGATAACAATAGATTAGTATCAACCAATCAATTAGTTCAAACTCTCCCCTTCAACAATCAATGAAGGTAGAGATTGGTTGTGGTTTCCAACTTTGCATCTACAGTAAATATGAAAAAATGTTTTGATTGCATCGTCATTTGCAACTGAATTAGTTACAATTGTATAATAAGGTTTTGTTTGTAATCTTCTTTTAGTAGGTTGGCATAATTTGTATTATTTCAATTTTTGTTTTAGACAATTAATATATATATATATATATATATATATATAACAATTAAAAAAAAAAACAAATAAAAACAAAACAATTAAAAATAATAAAACCATAAAACATTTACAAGAATAAAAACAAATTATAAAAATCAAAACAACAAAAACAAATAAAATTGCAAATGGACATTTCATTAATTCTTGAAAACTATATCGGATTAATGTTTTTTACACTAACTTGGTTTCTTGAGTCACTTTACGCCATGATCAACGATGAAACAAGCGCGCCACGGAAATAGGTACAAAAGGAATTTATTTCTTTCATTTTCCGCATTGGTACTTCTTTCTGCATGCTATGTTTTTTTTGAACTTCTCACAAGTTTGCTTGCAGGATTAGTACTAACATTTTTTAGGTTTAGAGATGATCACATTTTGTTGCTGGAGTGATTTTCAAGAATCACAAAACTTTTGAAAAAAAACATTCTTTTTTGACTGCTTGAAGGAGTTGTTACTCATCATAAACATCATGATGTTTGTTGTTACACAACGACCATTCATAAAACCATTTTGCATCATGAATTATTTCTTCCCATTTCTCCTTCAAAGCAGATTGGTCATCCCTGTGTTGAAGCCCATATTCCATTGAATTATCCTTCATGACTTTCCACACACCTATCTTTCTGAGTCACATACATCTCATTATATTTTTCAGTTCATTTTTCCTTGTCAATAAAACTATCCAACTCCCTTTCCATGACTACATTGCCTTGCCATAAACATTGTTGCTACTGAGATCTTTCCTATAGTCTTACCAATATTTTTTATCAAAACTCGCGTTGATTGATGTGAGATTCCTTAAGGCCCACCTTTCAACAAGTCTTGCCCCATTGACCTCAACACCTTATCTGGGATATATAATTGAGTCCATTTTGAGTACCTAGAGGCTTGTATGCCTTAATGGAAAGTTCTCTTGCTGACAATCATGGGAATACATCAATGTCCCTTGATTGTCAGATCTTGCAAGTGGCTCGAAATCATCTGATGCATTCGCACTTCACAAGATGTACTCGGGTACCTTAGCACTCATTGATATCAATGGTGAGTTTTCCTTGCATTGGTTAACGACATTCATCAATGGATGGTAATCTAATGACTTCTCTTCATGCTCGACATTGACACATTCATTCGCATGACTAGAATTGTACCATTGGGTTTAGCAGTGGGTGAAGACTATACACTTTTCCATGACTCCTTAGCAGTTACAACAACATGACTTCAGTTATATGAGAGTACCACAATTCCACTTTCATACTTCCTCTTTTCCATGATTCATCATCAGCAGTTCAGATTCCTCCACTTCACATTCTCTGATCCAACAGTTACAACAGTTGCAACTACAACATTCGCAGCTAAATTTTCATGATCCTGCAGCAGTGACATCTTCCATGCTCCAGCAGTCGCATCATCCATATTCCTATTGCACAGTTCATCAACATTTTGGGTAAGTGGAGGTATGTTATTTTCTAATCTTTAATCATGTAATTCCTCAACTGCTAGCAATAAATAATTTGGAAAATTCCCTCACCAAGCTCCATTTCCTTTTCATTTCTATGACCCGTGCAAAGTTTCATGCGGACATGCAACCAAATCAGTTAGAGGGTAGGGGACTTTATTCACTATCATCACTCCATTTTTCCACTACCATCATTCCATTTTTCATCTCATTTACCATTTACCAACATTTATTTTCCAACGATAATTTGTTGCACTTTGCTTCATAAGCATTGATATACATATTGGCATGATTTAGAAATATGAAAAAGGGATTTCTTATACTCAGTGATGTTTCCTTATGCACATTGATAGCTTATCTTTTCCAGTAAATTATATGGGTAAATTATTAGCATAACAACAAGAGAACAAATAATGAAATGAATTTTGTTAACACAAGAACCAACATTCTTTATATTCATGGTTGTCACACAAGAACCAACCATAAGAAAATGTCAGTTGTTACTCATGACAATCACATCCTAGAAACATTCATTATCATCACTCAAAGCTGAAATTCAGATGTCAAAATTTCTTGAAAAGATCCATGCACAGTTGCATGCGGACATGCAACAAGTTTAGTTGGTGGGTATGTTGGGACTCAGAAATGTTGTATTTTCATCCACCTTTCCCTTCATCATTCTTCACATTTCATCACCCCATTAACCTTTCATGATATCATTTTCATAAATATATTTAGGTTTCACCTTATTATTTTCCACTTTATTTATTTTAGTATTAAAAGGGAATTTATGATTAAATGTTAGAAAATTGACATGTTTTCATATATATCTCAAAAATGTGTGAGCTTTGTAATGTGTAGGAATATGTGAAGAATTAATACAAAAGGACTTCTCGAATACTTCCTCCACCATTTCAAGATTTGAGGAGATAATTCAAGCCTATTTCAAGGAGAAGATCATGGGGAATGGATAACATATCTTATCCAAGATATATGAGAGATATGTGTGAGGATTTGAAGGGATTATATTTTGTAATAATGGGAAATTGGTTGAGAGAAAAGTGGATCTGTAATTATGAAATGGTTGTCTTCTTTTCAAATCTCTCATGTATAAAAGAGAKTGCTCTCTCTTCATGAGGAAGTAGTCATTTAGTGGTAGTCATTAGGATTCGAGTAGAAGTCTGGAATGAATCTTAGTATGTAGATTTTGGGTTTTGTAATTTTGGAGAAAGGSATTCTTAGTTTGATTCATGTTTTCATTATTGTTTCATGATTTGTCATCTGATTCTTGTAATGTAATTTAAGACTGTTTTACTRTTAGTGTGAGCTCACATGTGTCATCTTGTTGCTCTTCACATGTTGTTTATCCTTTGACGCAATTTTCCATTTCAAGTTAATTTCATTTACGCAATTTCATTTCAGTCATGTGTTGTAGCAATTCAATTCTGAGTCGCGTGTTTCAGCTTCTTGCATTAGATTAATCATTCAATTTCAGTTGTAGCTTTACCATTAGATTAGGTTAAATTAGCTTCAATCCTACATATACATTGCATGTGCTTCATAAGTTTACGAACCTTGGATTGACAAATTAAATAGTTGGGAAAGTACTACAAATCAATTAATACAACATTAGTTCGGTCCAATGTAATGACTGTCGTTCCCTTGTTACAATTCTTGTTCCCTTTGCAGGTAGTTTCGTTCATTTGAATGGAACAACTGTCCTTCCTTTTGTTACGATTGTTGTTCCCTTTGCAGGTGTTGCATCTCTGGAGGATGAGATATTGAAAATGGAAGGTAAGAACCTACGTAGGCATCAAGTAAAATGCTTGTGCCAACGCCTACCTTCGGCTGATGCATAGAGGCTATATTTTAGGAAACATTTAAATCCCAAAAATTATTCAAAGGATTTGGAATCAATACAAACTTTAGCACAAACTATCATCCATAATCGGATGGGAAAACAAAAAGAGTAAATCAAGTGATTGAAGATATGTTGACGATGTATGTGATGGATAAACCATCCAAATGGGAGGATTACTTACATTTGGTACAATTTTCTTATAACAATGGGTATCAAGCATCCTTAAATATGATCCTATTTGAAGCCATGTATGGAAGAAAGTGAAACACACCAGTAAGCTGGGACAACCCAGAAGATAAAGTAGTGGTTGGGCCAGAATTACTTAGGGAAATGGAAGAGAAAATGATGGAAGTAAAACAGAATTTAAAGGCTTCCCAAGACAGGAAGAAAAGCTATGCTGATAGAGACAGAACCCAAAGAGAATTTAAAGTGTGTGAACATGTGTTCTTAAAATTAAAGGCCAAGAGAAGTTCTCTGAAAGTGGGAAATTGTTCGAAGTTAGCAACTTCGTATTGTGGGAAATTTGAAATCCTAGAAAGGATTGGGCCTGTAGCATATATGCTTTCTTTACCTGCATCAATATGTATTCATAATGTATTCCATGTATCATTACTTAAAATTTATGTACCTAATGCTAATCATATCATTGATTAGAATGTGATTCAGGTGGAGCAGGAAGACGACTTTCAAGTGCATCCAGTGTGCATATTGGAACAAAAGATCAAGTAGATTCATAATCGATCCATACGGATAGTAAAGGTCCAATGGACCTGGTACAATATTGAGGATGCAACTTGGGAGCATGAAGAGGCTATGCGACCAGATTATTCACATCTTTTTCAAAACTATTAAAGTTTTGATAGTGCATAAATAATGGGGAGGGGAATGTAATACCCCTAGGTCGAACCACAATTGTACATATAAACATAAATGAACATATAGGCTAGTGAGCCATGATATTTTGGGACAGGGTTCCTGTGTAGTTATTAGGCC
>ML782058.1:905540-994937 GCA_009831015.1 Picea engelmannii | reverse complement strand
TTGGAACAGAAGAAGCGGGTTGTGAGACCAGTGAGCATTCTCTCCAGGTGAGAGAACTGTTGGGAATTGATTTCCCAAGTTGCCAAATTGTATATATATTTGGAGACATAGTGTGAAATGGGGGATTATCATAATTTTTTTGATACTATTCCTTGAGGGAGGTAGCTGTGAATTGTACCCAATGGTACTAGATTGTAACAAGGAACATGTACTTGTGTTGGTTATCTCAGGATTTGGATTGAAGAAGTGGGTTGTCAGTCCCGTCGGATTGAATAAGTAGGTTGCTAGGCCCGTGGAACAGAAGAAGCGGGTTGTGAGACCAGTGAGCATTCTCTCCAGGTGAGAGAACTGTTGGGAATTGATTTCCAAAGTTGCCAAATTGTACCTATAGGGATTTGAGACTTCATGTTTTATCTGTTTCTGAAGCCTTGAAAGGGAAGTGGGGCAGCCGAAGGACTATTGAGCAGAAAAGGGGCACACTTCATGGGGTGGGACAGACATGTGGGGAATGAGAGACTGTAGGCTATTAGTTTGAATAAGCACCTATGTCTAAGTTTATATGCTATTAAAGAGACCTTAGCTTGGGTTATAAACCCTTACCCTAGTGGAATTTAGCCCTAGCTCGAGAGTGATCCACTACTGAGAGTTATGAGCAATGTATTCTAAGGTTGGGAGGAATGTGGAAGGTTTGCATGCAGTTGGTGTTTATTTCCCGAGATAAGTGTCATCCATGTGCTTATTTCAATTACTTCATGTGTTCAATTATTCATTTTCTACCATGGAATTTCTGTCGTTAAATTCTATATATGAATTGTTAATGTTGCATGCATGATGTTATTAATTCCGCTTAACTCTGTTCAGATGAAAAATTCATCATTTAATGTAATGGTATCAGAATTTGTAATTCTGTGTAGCATGGCCAGATCGGGGTTGGGAACAATACATGAAAATTTTTGTTGAGTCCCTGATAATGGGGAAGTTAAAAAATGGTATCAGAGCAATTTGTTTGTTGAGTTTTTGGTAATGGGGACATTACAATTGTGAACCTCCAACCCAAGCTTGCTGACTAGATTGGATACTACGATATTGGCCTATGAATTATAATTGAGTAGAGAATCTGCCTTGGTCTTTTTGACCTAGATCTTGATATGGAAGAGTTTTTTCATCTCCTTCTCTTCCTTGTGATGAAGGCTATTTATATTCGCCTCCTTTTTCACTGAAGTGTAGGAAATATTCTCATCCACATCTAAGCTTCTCTTTATCTGATTACTTGAATATGTGGCTAGAAATTTCTTCTTCTTGGAATCCTTCTTATAGTTCTTAGGGTTCATTTCTGGATGTAGTTTTCAACACTTTTATTTAGTGTGACCATTGATATTGCAATGGTTATAATAATGGTTACTTATATCCTTGCATTGATGTGAATTGGTTTCCATCTTCTTATATTTACACTTCTTCTTCCCCTCCTTGAAAGCATCTTGGTTGTATTTTTATTTGGAACCACTTGGATATCCTTTCTTGTGGTTTATATTTTCCATATATTGTGCTTGCACACAAGCCTCATCAATTGTCTCAGGCTTGAAGAACATCACTTGCTTTCACAAATGACTGTGTAGACCCTCCTAGATACTTAAGGAGTACATTTGGGTTCTTGGGAGAGATACCTGGCATGCTATCCATCTTTCTGAATTCAGTGGTGTACTCCTGCAAAATCTATCCTTGGATTTTATTAAGTGATGCCAACATATCCACTGGTCCTATAAATACTCGATATGGAATAATTGGGACTTAATGAGGGTTTCAAATTCCTCCCACTTAGTTACTAGAAGATAACTCTCCATCCTAAGTATTTATGTGTGGCTTTACCACTAGGTTAATGCATGACCCTCTAATTTCAGTTGGGAAAATGAAATATTCTACTTCTCATCTATATTGTGAAAAATGAAATAGACCTATAATTTGTTGACAAAGTGTCCTCAGACACATAATTTTATTAATAAGGAAAAAATGATTACAATAAGAAGTGAGGACTCATAATATCCTTCTTAACCTCACTTGAAGAAGGATCTTGTTTATATATCTCAACTCTAAACTAGAATCTAGGAGAACAACCAATCACAGAATCACATGAGTGTGATATGTGTCATTTACATAGAAGCTAGGTGTTCTTATCCTAACAAAATAGAATAAACTAATTTCTAAAAACATTTAAACTAGAAAATACTTAGACTATATTACTTTAGGATTATGAGGCTACCAATCCCCCCTTTAATCCGAAAGTTCATTCTTACAAATACCAAGTTCATCTATGAAATTAGTGAACTTTATTCTACCAAGAGGTTTGTAAAAATATCTAAAGTTTGATCTTCAGATGGAAAAAATTGAGGATTGACGATGTCTTTGATGATGAGAGATCTAATGAAGTGGTACTTAGTGTCGACATGTTTAGTCTTTGAATGAAATATTGGATTCTTGGCCATATTTATTGTCGACTGATTGTTGATCAACAAAGTAGTTGGTTATTTTTTAGTTTCACCAAGATCCTGTAAAATTCTATGTAGTCATACAATCCTACATGTTGCTTCCCAAGCTGATATGCACTCTTCCTTTGCTGAAGAATTCACAATTGTTGTCTTCTTTTTGCAATTCCAAGATATTGTTGTTGAACCCATATTCATTAAATAACCTGAAGTGCATGTTCTATCATCAATGTCAAGTACAAAATCAACATTTGAATATCCAACAAGTGTAAAATTTTTGGTTTTTTTGCAGAGAAGACCAAAATGTTTTGTACCTTGATTGTATCTCGGTACCCTTTTCTTAATTCCAGTGAATTTCCCTTGGTTCCTGCATAAAACTTGAAAGTATACCAACTGAATATGTTAAATCTAGTCGAGTATTTGTCAAATAAATGAGACTTCCAACCAATTTCATGTACCTTGTACTGTTTACAAATTCCCCCCCTTCAAATTTTGAAAGTTTCAATTTCTGCTCCATGGGGGTAAGAGAAGTTTTACAATATTCCATGCCAAATTTATTTAACAATTCAGTGGCATATTTAGTTTGACTAAGGAATATTTTATTAGGATGTTGAGATACTCCAACTCCAAGATAATAATGAAGTGTCCCTAAATTAGTCATTTTGAACCCTGCTTTAAGTTCTTCCTTAACTTGTTTGATGTGAGCTTCATTATTTCATGTTATGATTAAGTCATCAACATAGAGTACAAGTATCACCATGTGCTTATATTGCATTCGAAAATACAATGTATCATCTGATTCACTTCTTTGAAAACCCACCTTTCGTAGGTAATCATCCATGTTTGCATACCAAGCTTGAGGAGCTTGTTTCAAGCCATATAAAGCCTTCACAAGTTTGCAAAATTTATGTTCTTTTCCTTCTACTTTAAGCCCTTGTGGTTGAGTTATGAAAATATCTTCCATTAGATCGCCATTCAAGAAGGCACTTTTGACATCCATTTGATGTAATTTCCAACCATTATGTGCATCCAAATTGATAACCATTATGATAGTATTCCATTTAGTTGTGGGTGCAAAAGTTTCTTCACAATCAATTCCTTCTTGTTGAGCAAAACCTTTAGCAACAAGTCTTGCTTTGTACTTGTCAATTTTACCATTGGGCTTGTACTTTACTAGATAAAACCATTTACAGCTGATGGGATTAACATCCTGTGGACAATCAACTAAATTCCAAGTCCCATTTGCGAGTGCTAAATCATATTTATTAATCAGTGCTTCCTTCCATTCTTTATGTCCAGTTGCTTCAACAAAAGAAGTCGGTTTAGTGGAAGCATCAAAAAAATTAGCTTCTTCTCTTGAAGTTCCCCTAGTACCTGTTTTGTTAATTTCATTTGAATGAACATCTTTGAGAAGTTGTTCAGCCCACTTTGGCTTCTTATGTTGAGGGGATTATGGATCTGAATCACCATTACTCTTAGTATTTTCTTCTATAAACAACTAAGGAGATGATTAATCTCATAAAAAAATTTACTTTTAGTTTCATAAAAAATTACATCTCTACTAACAATGAATTTTCCATATGAAAGAAACCTATACCTTTTCTTTTCATCAAAGTATCCAATGAAGGTACACTTCATACTTCAGTTTTCTAATTTATTCCTCTTTTCCTTAGGAACTAAAGCATAACATGTTGAGCCAAAAACCCAAAGATGATTTACCTTGGGTTTAAAATCGTACCAAAATTCATAAGGTGTTTGTCCATCTAAAGTTGATGTAGGTGATCGATTTATGAGATAAACTGCAGTATGGACTACTTTAGCCCAATATTTTGTGCTCAACCCTTTAAACTGCATCATATATCTTGCCATGCCCATGAGAGTTATACTCATCCTTTTAGTATAATAATTTGTTAGTTTCCTCTAAATTCCATTGTCTTGACAATAATCATTGAATTCAGTTGAAGTGAATTCTCCTCCATTATCTGTTCTCAAAGTTGCAACCTTTTCTCTTGTCACATTTTCAACCATATGTCGAAAATTTGCAAACTTTTCAAAAGCTTCAAACTTTTCCTTTAAAAAGTATACCCATGTCATTCTAGTGTAGTCATCAATGAACAATATAAAGTATCGAAATCCACTGAAAGAATATTCCATTGGTCCACATATATCACTATGAATAGACTGTAAATACTTTGTTTCTCTCCATGAGCTAGTTGGAAAAGCTTCTCGGTTTTTCTTGCCAAAACATACAAGCTTCACACTTAGAATTTTCTTTCTTGAAAGTTGGAAAAACCTTTACCAAATCTTGGGACTTAATTTTTAAGAGAATATCAATGTTTAAGTGACCAAATCAAAATTTCCATAATCTAAATGAAGACATTTCAGAATTCATTGCTGCTACAACATCATTCTTTCTTGAGATAACTTTTCCCTTCTTTCTTAGAAATTTCCCATCTTCATATCCTATCATTATTTTTATCAAGTTATCCTTCTCTGACTTAATATTGACCAAACCATATTGCATGACAATTTTGTGTCCAACTTGTCAGATTGTGACTAAGGATAACAAATTTTTCTTAAAATTTGGTACATACCAAACATTTGAAATCTATTTTTCACCAATTCTAGGGAGAAAGACTTTCATTGAACCTTTTCCTTGAGGTATATGAGTTGTATCATCATCCAAATAAATGGGATTTAGTTGAACATATTGATAATCCCAAAAATAGTCTCTGTGATAATTCATATGCTGAGTAGCCCTTGTGTTTAATATCCAATCATTTTAAAATGAATCTTCTTGCTGAACTATTGTGAAAACATATTCATATTGATCATCCTGGTAATATTGATCCTCTGCATATTGAGCTAATTGTTGAGAATTTGAATTTGATGTCTACTCAAATTTTGGCAATTGATCATTGCTTGTAAGACAATTTGATGCATAATGTCCCATCTTTAAACATCTTTTACATCATACTTGATTGAAATTCCTACCTCTTCCTGAATGTGAATTATTATTGGGAGGACTACTTTGAAAATTTTGTTGACTGAAATTGCTACGACCTCTGCCACAACTTCGATTAGAAGACTGATTCTGAAATTTTCCAAGTGAAAAGAAGATCTTCTCCTGATTGTTTTTGTTTTCCAAATGATTTACTATGTTGAGCCAGTAATTCACTAAGTGAATCAAAGGTCACAGATGATAACTTATCATTTATTTTCAAAGTCTCAAGAAAATGATTATAAGATTGAAGCAAGCCATATATGACAATGGAGACTAGAAAACTATCCTCAAGTTTAGGAAAACCACCCTTGGTGATTTCCTGATGAATGTTCTTATTCCTTGAAATGTATTCTAATAAATCACCATTATCAACTAATCTTTGTTTAAGAAATTTCATTTGTAGATCAACTCTATGAGATGCAGCAGGAGTATTGAAAAGCTTCTTGAATAGATTCCATGCAGACCATGCATATTTGGAATTCTCAATATGTACAAACATGTGTTCAGTTATAGAAGAGCGAAAAAAAGCAAGTGATTTCTCATATTTCAAATTCCATTTATATAAATAAGTAGCATCGGTTGGCTTAGTTGGAGTAGTATCACCATCACAAATATCATGCCATAACTCATTATAGATCAAAGTGTTCTGCATGTGCCGACTCCAAGATTTGTAATTCTTGGGTTCATATAACTTATCTGATTCTGTGAATAGATTGATTAATTTAGACATGATGGTAGATTTACTTATTGCAATAATTGCAAGTTTATGATCACACCACCACACCGAATAATCCTCAAAACACCCAAAAAAGAGAGACACGATGCACCAAAAAGAAAGAGTACACAATCCACGCAAAAAGAGCACTTTTAAGGGATTGGCTTTGACCCTTTAAAAGTCTCGTTGAAAAATTATTTTGAGAGAGTATTTCACATCACTCTTCTCAATATCTTAACTTAAAGGTTACAATAAAAAACTTTTGAAATTTGATCATTTTACAAGACTTATAAGAAAAATGTGACCCCCTTGAACTAAAGCCTTCAATAAAATGAATAACCCCTTTTGAGATAAACATTATTCATATCTTCACATAAACCTCTTATCACTTTCTTTTATACTTTAAATATTTTGTTTTTAAAGTATATGCACATATTCAATCTCAACTATGCTTTATGATATCATGCAGGTCACTTGAAAAAATTAAAAAAATGATCTTTTAAAACTTGTGAATACAAGTATTAAGAACCTATTCATGAAGTTTTAATAAGAAAGAGAGGTCTCTTTTAATTTTTTCCAATTCATGCGATCTAGCCATACCAAAAATGGCCACCTTAACCATGCATAAGAGTTACTAGATCACGTAGAAGAGGAACTTGGTATTTGTTGTAGTGGCTTCCATCCTCGGGCCTCTTATTTTTTCCTTGGAGGTGGAATATGCACTGCCAACTGTATTGGACACTAGCCAAGGATTCGATCAGCGTGGAAGCATCAAGAATTCGACAATATTGCATATCTCTCTCTCTCTCATAGTGCAGGAATGCAAGATTTTGGCATCAACTTTTATAGTTTTATGAGTTGTGATGGGAGAGCCCTCTAGAGGTGAGCAGGAGGCAACATGGAGGGTCGATTTTCGTTGGTCGCAGTGTTGCACCAGAGGAGAATGAAACATGCAACCAACAAAGAAAGTGACCTCGGATCTTTGAGGGATAAGAGAAACAATATTGTGTGCTCTCTGAAAATCTTGTGAGCTCTCTGTAGATTGCAATCCTATTATTTACGATGGCCTTTTTTAATGGGGTTCTTGTGTTTTTTTTCACCTGAGATCCAACACTTGGAGGATCGATTTGATCATCCTTCTGCTAAATTCAGATGATATCCATGATGTAATCCTTGTTATGGTCCTCCAAAACCACACTAGTATCCGTCCACAACCAAGCGTGGATATTGTCCTATATACGATCTAGGATTTGATCCACGATACGGTCCTCAATAAAATACTACACTGCACTTAGAATTTGGGAGATTTTATCTCTCCAGATATGAAACAATTGATTCAATGTGATCTCAGATCTGATGGTTGAATGATAGTAGAAGCTTGAAAACATAAATTTATAATCTACAAATCTAAATTTAAATTGCCAGATTTATAAACAGATCTGAAGCAATTTTTTACAAGAATGAACCCTCTTAATTAATTGAAAAAACAACAGTGCATCTTAAGATCATAAAACAATGCAGATTTATAATAGATCTACTATGATCTTGAGATTTACAAGCCTAAATATTGATTTAGAAATAATAAATTTGCATATTTAGAACTATAAACAATAGAAATATCTCAAGAAATCTAATCAACAATAAAATGAGGATTAGATCTGAAATAAAATCAACAAATTGATTTTGAAAAAATCTGCAATTAAAAAACTAAATTTTCCTTACTTTAAACATCAATAGATTACCTCAGTACCGGTTCCCTTGAGTTTGAAGAGATCTGGGTTGATGTCAAGGATTCTCCCTTGATTCCTCAATCCATCAAATTTTTCTCCATGGATTTGATACCATGTTGACAAAGTGTTCTCAAACATGTAATTTTATTAATAAGGAAAAAAGTGATTACAATAAGAAGTGAGGACTCATAATCTCTTTCTTAACCTCACTTGAATAAGGAGCTTGTTTATATAGCTCAACTCTAAACTAAAATATAGGAGAACAACCAGTCACATAATCACATGAGTATGATAGGTATCCTTTACATAGAAGCTAGGTGTCCTTATCCTAACAAACTAGAATAAACTAATTTCTAAAAACATTTAAAGTAGAAAATACTTAGACTATAGAACTTTAGGATTATGAGGCTAACATAATTGTTGCAACCAATGATTCAAATTTACTACATCGATCTCACCTAATATCACTTGATATCCACTTTCAATTCCATTTTAAATAAGGATTTTGAAGGGGTAATGACACTAGAACTTGGCTTCTCTTTCTCAGGCTATTTCTAGGACTCCTTTTTTTGGCTCTTCATTATCTCTTGGTTTCCCCTCTTATATGATCTCTGAGTNTGATTCAAATTTACTACATCGATCTCACCTAATATCACTTGATATCCACTTTCAATTCAATTTTAAATAAGGATTTTGAAGGGGTAATGACACTAGAACTTGGCTTCTCTTTCTCAGGCTATTTCTAGGACTCCTTTTTTTGGCTCTTCATTATCTCTTGGTTTCCCCTCTTATATGATCTCTTAGTTAGAAACTCTAACCTCCTTGAATGGTACAAGAGTTTTTTCTAGAGCCACCATGAGGAGGGCCATATTGAAAGAGATATCAACAACTTGTTGATCTGAAAAATCCTTAGATGATGATAATTTTAAATATACATAAACATCTACTTGTTCTTCGAAATAAAATGATCACTCGACTGTTTTTCAAATTACATGTGAAGAAATTATCTAACCAAATCCACTTTAATGATAAATTACTTGAAAATAATTGAACTTGAAATGAACAACTATAATATAATCACATACACAAGTTGGAAAAAGAAGAGTTCACCCAATTTGGGATACCTCTCCGTGTGTGCTTCCAATAGAGACCTTCTTTTATTAAATGCTCAAATACTTGCGTTTTAAAATGACCTTTTTACATGTTTCTCAAATGCAAAAATGGAGTGCACCGTTGGATATCTTAGAAACAAATCTATTTAACCTATCACCGTTGGATATCACCGTTGGACTTCCTCAACCCTCAATTAGTGATAAGGTTTGGACCTTCTAAAATATTCTTGAAAATCCACATGTGCCTAGCCCCACATGTTTGAGTAATGGGAGTTGACGTGGCATCCACTTGTACCATAATGTTTAACAAGGTAGGTCAACTTGCAGGAGACATAACTTTCACATACAACCTTTGATTGAGGTGATTCTTGCACTGTTGGAAAGGTATTTGTGTGTAGAACATTTTTTAGGGAGACCCAAGGATTTTTTTGACCAAAAAATTCCATTTAATGCCTCAAAATGGCTCCAAAAGGTTTCAAACCGAAATTTCCAAACTGGGACATGCTACTAAAATGGCCTTGCAAGCTTATTCCTCTAATTGTTTCCACTTAGAAAGTACCAATATAGATTATATATTATATGATGATCCAATCAAGATCGTAGGACTATAAGCTCTCAATTCTTTAATTTATTCTCATCTAATCCTCTAGCTACATATAACACCATGTCTCCAATAAGAATTATTGCCATACCACAGTAAGCAGAGATACCTTGCACATGCTTCAACACACATGCTAGAAAAATGAAGTCACTTGAGAATGCATGCATCTAGAAGGTGATATTTTCTATATTATATGCATTACATCTTTACCAAAGACATGAAAAAGGGATATGTTCTGAGATAAATCCTACAACAGCATACACGAGAAAAATGATTTGAAATACTTAGAGTAACAACCAAAAATTTCAATTATCCATTATAATATTTTCTTTCCAAAATTTTCCACACAACTTCCTCATCAACAATGCATGCATAATTATTAGAATAATATAGAATGTAAGAAAATTTCACAGCAAGGTATAACCACTTATCTGAATTTTGGAGACAACTCAACAAACTGACTAAGATTATCACTTTTCTACCCAACCATACACTTGGTTTCATCAGTCCTTTCTACAACTGGCCACCACCTAGCCAGACCATGATACCACCAAGGATAATTTGGAGAAACTATCTCACATATAAGTGTTCATCAAGGGATTACTGTCTCCTCTAGGTGTAGGGCCTCCACAACTTTTAGGTGCTCCTCTACTAGCTTTAATAGCTCCTAATGTGATCCATTCACTACTCTATAGTCCCTTGGTGATTCCCTCCCCTTGTGCTTATCATGCACACCCAACTATGCACCAAATCACAACCCTCATACTCATCGATTTCAAAAATTTCCACACACTAGTTCAGGGTAACAAATTAAGGGTTTACAAACTTAGTTTCATAGGTAATGTATTTATCACCATTGGCTCTACTCTACATGCATAGACTCGTTCCTTCTTCCCAGTCATGTACCTCCACCTAAAATTCATGATTTTCTCTTTTTTCACATGCAACTCAGGTTTTCCACATTTTTTGAGGTGGGTAATTTTTCCCACTCTATGAATTTACTTCTAGAAGGACTTCTCAACCACCATCCCATGCTTCCATAATTATGAGAAGGATACATTTCAACTATCTAGGTCTTTCTCATTAAATGAATTGAGCTAGATGGAAAATGAGTGAAACATTTTTCAAATTCAAATATCAGAAAAATGGTTTTTGGAAAGGATGGATTGGGATTATTTATAAGGAGAACCCCCAAGATCCCCTCACTTTTCCCCTCTTGTTGATCATGGTCCCTGTAGGTGCTCATGTCCTTAGTCAGTTGCTTGGATTTTTTCATTAATTAAAATAAGACACATATACATTGACTTTGATTATCTAGTTCAACTTGGCACAATAATGAAATATGCATGATGTCATAAACAATTCTAAACATCATTAATTACAATTTAAATAGGGGGTAAAAATGGGGATGTTACAATCCCCTCCCCCTTGAAGGAAAACCATCCTCAGTGTTCTAACTTCTCCTATATACAACATTGTCTTTAAGTTGAGAACAAAAATGGGTATGTTACTCTCATGGAATCCTTCGATTCCCATGCAGCTTCATCTGGCCTAAAGTGCTTCCAGTGGACCTTTATCTGGGCAATGTCTTATTTCCAAATCAATGTTTCCTTCCTATATAGTATGCATAGATATTGTGGTCGAAACTCTCCCTCTAGTTCCACCTGGATCACAATCCAATCACTAATATGTTTAGAATCATGTATATACTTTTTAAGTGAAGAGATATGGAAAACATTATCTGATTTAACATTAGGAGGTAATTCCATTTTGTATGTTACTGGTCCCACTCTTTCCAAAATCTCGAAACGTCCACAGTATTGAGGTGAAAATTTAGCACAATCTCCCATTCTCAAAGAATTTTGTTTGAGTTTAACTTTAATATATATATGAACTCCACTTTGAACTCTTTATGTGTCCTGTTCTTATTCGTGTATATTTTCTATTTGTTTTGGGATGCCTTCAACCTTTGTCTAATTTTGATAACCTCTTGTTCCATCTCTCTCAACATCTCAGGCCTAAGAAAAATTATGTCTGCTATATTATTCCATTTGATCGGAGTGTTGCACTTCCTATCATAGAGTGCCTCAAAAGGATTCATCTTTAATGAATCCCAATAGCCATTTTTGTAAGTGAATTCCACCAAGGGTAAACAATCCTTTCATTTTTTGGGTTTATTCATGACATACATGTGAAGCATGTATTCTAGTATCTAGTTCGTCCTTTCTATCTTCTCATCCATTTGGGGATGATAGGAAGTGTGGTAAGCTAACTTAATTCCAAATCCTTAAAATAATTCCTTCCAAAATTTTGATGTAAACTTTGCATCTCAGTAAGATATGTCTGGTTTTGGCATTCCATGCAATCTAAAAATTTCCTTCATAAATATATCGACAACATCAATTGCCTTATGGGTTGACTTTATAGGGAAAAAGTGATCATCTTTGCTCATATTTTCAACCACCACCATAATTTCATTGTGTTGTTTTGTTTTCCTTGGCAGTCCATTTATATGGTTTCCCACTTCCATTTTAGAATACACATTATGTTGGGTATGTATTATATTCTTTGCATGACTAGAGCTGGTGTTTTCATTACACTAGGCATATGGAGGGGGAGGGCGGGGGGGGTTAGCACCCCACTACCCAGGGGGTCACATGGGGGTGCCCCATCTGGGGGGTTCGGGGACAACACCCCTGAAAACAAAATTGGTGTTTTTTTTTAATATGTTTTCTGACGGTTTTTTCGACACATGGTTTTCATGGATGGTTTTCTAATTCCGGTTAAGGAATTATTGTTGTTGACTAATCTCGGTTAATTGATTAGGGGTTTTGGATGCTGCAATATCCTACATATTATATCTTATTGTAAACAATGGAGATATGATGAATACAAGATTATATGTGTGGCTCTAAACAAGTTGTTGTTTTTCCCGATTTGGATTTCCAAGGTAAAATATTTGTGTAATGTGTGTGTGCCATTGTATCTTTTCTATTTTTATTAAGAAAATGTTTGCAGTAATTAATTGTACAAGGTTAAAATATACACATTGGTTGTAGTAAACTTGCAAGGTGCCTGCGTTTAGCCTTGACTTGCTGACACTCAAGGCATCTGGAAATATATTCAGTGATTTCCTTCTTCATTCTAGGCCAATAGTATATATTCCCCATTTCCATGATTATCTTTTGATAGACTAGGTTCCTTGAATATGGTCTCCTATGAATTTCATCCATGATGAGTCTCTTTAAATCTATGGAGTTGGGAATGTCAGCCTATCCTAGTACAACAACAACCCATCCTCCATCATTCGATATCCTTCACATTTTTGTCTCATAGGTTCTAGTTGTAGACATTATTTAATATGCACAAGTGCTCATTAGTGTGGAAGGATTATTTTAATCTATATTTCAAATCAGATTCACATGTATTTATTATTTTCAAGTGAATCACCTGCATGCTCCCACTTAGCACATCTGCAACTATGTTTTCCTTACCTTCTATCTGATTTATCTCGAATTCATATTCGCTGATAAGGGCCAACCATCTAGCTTGTCTAGAATTCAAATGAGGGTGATTGAATATATGTTTCATCCCACTATGATATATCATTAACAAAAACCTATATCCAAGCAATTAGTGATGCCACATCTTCAACACATGAACTATAACTACAAGTTCTAGGTCACGAGTGACATAATTTCTCTCATGATCATTTAGCTTCCTGGACTTGTATCTTATCACATGATCATATTGCATAAGAACTCCACCGATTCCTTCCTTGGAAGCATTTGTGCACACTATGAAATATTTACCTAGGTATGCAATCTTTAGAATTGGCGCATTGGTAAGGAGATGATTTAGCTGCTGAAAATTTTCTTCACATTTTTCAAACCATACAAATCTTGTTCCTTTCTTTTGAAATGATGTTTTTGGGTGGCCAAGCTTGGATAATCCTTGAATGAATCTATGTTAATACATTGTTATCCCCATGAATGATCTGACCTCCATTACATTCCTTAAAGTGGGCCAATCCATGATAGCCTTTATATTTTGGGGATCAACTACGATCCCTTGATCTGTGACCCAAATAATAGATTTGATTTTGATAGAAGTCACATTTGTTGAATTTAGCATATAATTGATTCTCTCTCAACACTTGAAACACTATTCTAATATGATCTTCATGCTCCTCCTTAGTTTTGGAGTAAATAAATATATCATCAAGTAAATACCAAAACAAACTTGTCTAGGTATTTACTAAGGATGTTGTTCATTAGACACATAAATTTGGTTGGTGCATTGGTGAGTCTGAATGGCACCACCATGAACTCATAGTGTTTGCACCTTGTTGTGAATGTTGTCTTGTGGATGTCCTCATCCTTGATTCTGAATTCGTGATATCTATATCGTAATTCTATCGTTGAAAACACGGTGGCCCCTCTTAGCTAATTGAAAAAGTCATTGATCTGTAACAACATATACTTATTTTTCATTGTCACTTTGTTTAGTTGTTTGTAATCAATACAAAATCTAAGGGTAGCATCCTTCTTCTTCACAAACAATGTTGGTTATCCCCAAGGAGACACACTTGGCTTGATGTATCCTTTGTCTAACATTTCCTTCAATTTCAACTTAAACTCTACCAATTCAGGGGTACTCATCCTATAAGGAACTTTGGATACAAGAAAAAATCCTAGCATGAGATCAATTGAGAAATCAATGCCTTGCTTAGGAGGCAGTCTCGGTATCTCATTTGAAACACGTCCCTGAATTCTTGGAGTATCATATAGTATTCAATTGTTGAGAACTTATTTTCTACTGTCTCCAACACATGGACAACATACATTTAGCAACCTTTCCTAGAGTACTTATTCAAATGTAATGTTGAAACTTGCCTTATGGAAATAGGCCTCGAAATTCCTTTCACTTAGGGATGATTTTAAGGATGGAAATTTATTTTAAAATGTAGAAACCTTGGTGAATCTTACTAATCCTTCATATGACAACTATAAATGTTTGGCAATATTTTTGTAAAAATATTCAAATTTCTACGGATTTTATATAATTTGTATAAACTTTGGGCAATTTTAAGGTAAAATAATTTTATCCTATATAATTTGGGTGATTCATTTTTAGAATATCAAATCATTTTTTGGGAAAATCCATGGAAAATTAGCCCATCAACGAAATTTAGCCCCTAAAATCATCCCTGCTGAAGTTTCACTATTCTGATGTTTCCTTCATCATACAAACATTCAAATATTTTATGGTGGAAGACTAACTTAACCCAATGTGCTTCCAACTAGTACATGTCAATTAGAGCATCATACAATCCCAAGGGAAAGATATTTAGTGTTTCCCACATTTGTATCCCATTCATCTCCAATGGGGACACTCCCACCGTCTCACTCACCTTTATTTTAGTCCCTCTAGCCAACTACACTAAACATGACTTCTTTTGCTTATGCTTCTAGAGAATATAATAATAAACAACTTGTTGTGAAACATATCTAGGGTTAGATCGAATTTCAAACAAATAAGAAATAGATTGCTAAGAAATCCTACCTTATACTTCCACCACCAATGCCTAGTGGTCTACTCATCAATCTTCTACAACAATGTGAATTTGAGGAAGGATCCTTGATATGTCATTGACTATCATAGATTCTTGCATTTTGTGAATCATTCTATTAGTGTTCTATCTATGAGGACAATCCCTGAGAAAATTATCCTCCCACATCCCCAACACTTTAGCATTTCTCTAGTCTTCTCTCCATCTACCTCTACTAGCTTGATTCCACTCTACATGGGATAACTTTGTTGGAACCTGCTCAGTGTTGGATGTCTTGGCTTAGCACTCTTTTCCTAATTCTTGTATGGTTGAGGTTTAAATCCTTTCTTCCTCTGATCAATCTTATACTTCCTTTTTTCCTTC
Organism: Picea engelmannii; assembly: GCA_009831015.1. Classification (NCBI taxonomy): domain Eukaryota; kingdom Viridiplantae; phylum Streptophyta; class Pinopsida; order Pinales; family Pinaceae; genus Picea; species Picea engelmannii. Next base: position 979,360 of record ML782058.1, on the reverse strand, counting down.
CAAGCCTTGTTAAACTCTAGTCTATGCTTGGATTTCTTGTAGTAATACTTCACCTTCTTGATTATGTCTTCGATATTTCTTAGCTCATCAAATTCAATCTTATCTTGGTAATATTGAGAAAATCCACTGAGAAAGTGTTGAATTTTCACTTTCTCGTCTCTGATGTAGGAAACATACCTTAATAACTCCAAAAATATGTTGACATAGTCATCCATTGTCAGTTGTCCCGATTTCAACTCATGAAACTCTTTGAGTTTGCCATGATAATGTCTTTCTAATAGGTATTTATTCCTAAAGTACTTTTCAAAACTACTTCCAGGGGATTTTCCTCTTGTTGATCCTCTTCACACTCTTAAGTTCTCCCCACCAGATAGAAGCTTGACCATTCATATTAAAAATGGATACTCTTTCCTTCATGTTTTTTAAGTAGTCATGTACCAAAAAATATTTCTTTAGTCTCAGAAGCCATGCGTCCACCTCTTCACCTATCTTCACCTCACCATCAAAAGTAGGTGGCTTATATTTCCTATATTCTTCCCACAATGGGTTTCTAGAATGCTTCTTCTTATTATTCTTATGGGAAGAAAGCTTTGTGGCATCGTTAGATGCTTCATTCAGAGTAGTTATATCTTTGTCGAAGGATTCTATTGAAATCTCCTCACTAGATGCTCATTCTCTAGTATGGTGGTGCCTCTTCTTAGAGGAAATTTTTCTACATTTCTCATGGATGGTCCTTGATGTAAGTGCTTCTAAATTTTAGACAAACTCTGTAGTAACACAACATTAAGTTCATTTTTATTTTCTTAAGCTTGGATTAATATTTCATTGTCATCCTTGCAACTTTGAAACCCTACTTTAAGGCCTCTCATAGTTTCTTCCATATCTAGGGGAGTTTCTGCATTCCTTCTTTCATGTGATTCAATATCACGATCACATGATGCCTCTTCCATGCCAGATAATTGACTGTCACTTGTCACACTACATCTTCACTTCTTTCTCTTTGTGCTGAAATAAGCAATTTAGCTTGTTAGTTTTAATTTTAACATGATGTATTCATTATATTCTTAACCTTTTAACTAATCTTAGACATATTTTCGCTCCAACTCAGCTCTGGTTCCTGGCCCATAGTAGTCCATTGTTTGAACTCTGCTTTGATACTACTTTGTAACATACCCAACCCCCTGAGTAGCGTTAAGGAGGCAGGTTGATTTAAAATGTTCTTCTTAAACACAGTTTCAAAGTCACTTTTTAGCTTATGATGGTATTATACTTGTCAATATATTTTTAATGACTATAATACTACTCAATTCTTAGTTATGAGAATAAAGTTATGGGTCTTTAAAGTTTTCTAAGGGCTCTCATCTCTCCTACCATGTCATCATTCGTACAAGTGACATGTCAACTTTCCTATGTGGTACTCATATGATGGAATGCCACTCCCCATATGGACGCCTCCTGAATTTCATATTGATTGAGGAAAAAGTCTCATTTTTGTCTCAGCACATCATTGGTTATCTTCCTTCATGTTCCATATCGCACCATAAAGGAAATTCTTATCGCACCTTAAACATTTGTAGCCTTGCGATGTATCACACTAAAGAAAATTTTCTCCCTTGCAATAAATATCTCTTTCTCTTTCTATCACATATTCCTCAAACTTCGTATCGTAGTTGAAATTTTTTCTCATGCGACATATCACACTCAAGAATATTTTCTCTCTTGAGATGAAGACTCTCTCTTCCTATTTGTCGCATTGTAAGAAAAAATATATTCCTGAGATGAAGGGGGACTCTCTTTCTTATCATACTTCTTGAAATATTCTTCCCTTGCAACCTATCGCATGGATAGTTTCTTCATGTGATACATTTTGTCGCACTCATTTTTTTCCTTTCCATGACAAGGCTTTCGACATATCACATCGTGGGAAAATTTCTCTTATTGTGGAATATCACATGAATTTTATCTTCATTTGATACATTGCATCAGACAAAGTTAAACTTCATGTGATAATCCAAATTCCTCAAAACTTTCTAATTTCCAAACTTTCTCAATCTTTCCTGTATCACGCACAAAATTTCTTCATGCGATAAGGGATGTATCGTATGAAGTTTATTTCCATGCGTTATTTTCATGAGATACACCCTGTATCACATGAAAATAAATTTCATGTCATACACATTGTATCGCGTGAAGTTAAATTTCATGCGATACACAAAAACGTTTCCTTAGAAACTTTTCCAAAAAATCTCTCATAGTTTTTGCAACAAAACCTAGGCATTCCTCCTTGAAAAAAACACTTCCTTAAGGCTTCCTTTAACTTCTTCAATTCATAAGGATAGGGTCTAAAATGCCTTTAAAACACACTAGAATGGGTATAATAGCGAGAGGCTAGATTCAAACCAATAACTTGACAAGAAGGATGGCTAGTCATCCAAGGATTTTAAGCCTCAGTATCAAGGTATTTGCACTCCCATGACAAGGATAAGATGTCAGGGTTCCCAAGGCCCTAAAGACTTCCAACTTAGACATTATATCAAGGTAAAAAATTACTTTAATTAAAATATGCAAGCCGACCCTTCATAAGATCCTTAAGTCCCTTTTCAACATATCAAACCATTTATCACAGATCGGGAAAAGGATATATATATATATAGATAGATAGATAGATAGATAGATAGATAGATATATAATGGAGGGTCACCAAAGAGAATAAGATGAACTTAACATACCAATCAACCATACAAGTCTTTCTAAGACAAATCTCAATCTAAAACAATTTCAATTCTTTTAAGGGACTGAAGGAGAAAATGGCATTCTTCATATTGATACACTAGATGCAAAAGGCCACGGACTAATAATTAACACCCAACCATGCTTCATCATTCCAATTCATTCAATCCTTTACATAGGAATTTCATTCCAAGTAAACTAGACATAATTTACTCTCATGAGTTTCATAAACTGAATGTAATGCAACTCATCAAAACAAAGAAGATAATGATTCCACCCATTATAAGACATGAGGTGACATAGGCAAAAAGGTTGTTAGGACTATAAGTTGTCAATTCCTAAATTAATTCTCAGCTAATCCTCTAGCTACCTATAACACTATGTCTCCAACAAGAACCATTATCATACCACACTGACCAAATATACCTTGCACATGATTCAACACACATGCTAGGAAAATGAGTTTACTTGGATGTATGCATCTAGAAGGTGCTTCGGTCTAGATTCTATGCATCACATCTTTACCAAACACATGCAAAAGGGATCTGTTCTGAGAAAAATCCTATAACAACATACACAAGAAAATTGATTTGAAATTCTTGGAGAAACAATAAAAAATTCAATTATCTATTATAAGCTTTTCTTTCCAAAACCTTCCACAAAACTTCATCATCAACAATGCATGCATAATTATGAAAATAATATAGATTGTAAGCAAATTTCATAGTAAGGTATAACCACTTATCTGAATTTTGAAGATTTCTCAACAAATTGATTAAGGGTGAGCACTTTTCCACCTAGCCATAGGCTCGATTGCAATAACCATTTCTACAATTGGCCACCCCCTAACCAATCCATGATATCATTGGGAAAAATTTGGAAAAAATCTCTCACAGGTAAGATATCAACAAGGGATTCCTTTCTCTGTTAGGTGTAGGGCCTCCATGAATTTCAAGTGCTCCTATGCTAGCTTGAATAGATCCTAAGGGGAGCCCTTCACTGCTCCACCACCCCGCAATGATTCTCTTCCCTTGTGGTTATCATGCATGCCTAGTTATACACCAAATTGCAACCCTCACATTCAGTGAGTTCAGGAACTTCCCCACGCTAGTTCATTGTAAGAAATTTAGGTTTTATGAACACAATTTCACAGGCAATGGCTTGCTCACCATTGGCTCAGCTCTGCATGCATAAACTTGTTCCTTCTTCCCACTCGTGCATCTTCACCTAAAATTCATGATTTGCTCATTTTTCTCATGCAACCCAGGTCGTTCATGAAGTTTGAGGTGGGTACTCTTTCCCACCCCATGCATTTTCTATTGGGAGGGCTTCTCAACCACCATCCCATGCTTCCATAATTATGATAAGGAGGCATTTCAACCAACCGGGTCTTTCTCATTAAATGATTTGGGCTAGAGGGAAAATGAGTGAAACATTTTTCAAATTCAAATATCAACATAATGGTTTTTGGCAAGGGTGGCTTGGGATTATTTACAAGGTGAATCCCTAAGACCGCCTCATTTTCCCCCTCTCATGGTATCATGGTTCCTGTAGGCACTCGTTTCCTTAGTCAACTTCTTGGCATTTTTTTGTTAATTAAAATAAGATACATATACATTGTCTTTGATTTATCTAGTTCAACTTGGCTTAATAATGAAATATTCAAGCTGTCATAAAAAATGTTAAACATCATTAGTTACAATTTAAACAGGGGGTAAAAATGGGGATGTTACAAGAACCATCTTTCCATACCTTAGGAGGTCTAGTAGCAAGAAGAGCAGTTGCACTTTGAATTGGATTGAGCACAGAAGATAAACACAAAAGATCACATTGGCATACCGAACAACAAGGGTACATTTTATTATTGCATTAAAAACTAAATATTTGTGCAGGTTACACTAGACACCAGTAGGCCATTGGTTGAAATATTGCAAGCCTTACAACCATCTGAAGAACACTAAGATAGAGCTCTTTATATAGGACTGAGGAAAAAAAACCTTGTACAAGGTAGAGGAACAAAGGCCTAGTGGCCTTTATAAAGGCAGAGCTCTCTGTACAAGACTAAGAGACAAATCATAAACAAACTTTTGTAGAGGATCCATGTTGGTGAAGTGAGTGGAATATAAGTCACTCATATGGATCAACAAGTCAATAAGGGGAAATACACCTGTGGTAAAGCGTCTCTCTCTCTCTCTCTCTCTCTCTCTCTCTCTCTCTCTCTNATATATATATATATATATATATATATATATATATATATATAATCTAATGGGTTAGCTCAACTTGTTGTCACAAATATTGTTAAGCATTTGGCTAGTTCTGTGCAAACAAGTGCTTGGTTCCTATCCCCTTGGGTTAGGTGCACTAATCTATGCCAATGAGTTCACTAGGGATGTCATCCATGAATGTAGGGAAGCATCTCTTGGATTTCTCTATGAGGTTTTCCTTGCAACACACACACACACCCAAGGTGAAGTTCCTTTGGGTTACTAACTGATATTGTGGCTCACAATTGAGTTTCCATCCATCTTGGTATTTTGAGGAAGCCATTGTTATCCACGAATGCGGGATGACTCATCACCGTTATTCAAGGAAAACCAGTCATCATCGTTATTCAAGAAAAACCACACTATATAAAATGACATGTTGGTGGTCTTTAAGGTAGACTTTCACTTTTATGAGATACCTCTAATTTTGTATCATTAATCTATTTTCTTAATATAATTCATTGTAATATCTTTTTTTATTAATTATAAAAATTCGAATCAAATTCTTTAATAACAGGGTTCATTAAGAAAAATAAACATTACTATTATTGCAGAAATTGTAAATACAATTCAACTTTCCATTAAAATTGAAAAAAATACAAAATACAAAAGCAAACACTCCAACAAAATAAAATTATATTCCTTTGTATATTCTGCATCATAAAATATCATATTAACAAGAGGCGTGTAAGAGGGAGCTACTTCAGTGCGAAATCCGCTATAGAGATTAAATAACAGAATCACAACTAAATTTCCGTATATAATCCCCATGGTAGATAAACATTGTAATCAACAACCCTTCGCGTCAAAATTCCAAAGCCGGTTAATTTAAGAAGTAATTATTTAAATAAATATATAAATTTCAAAAATTATATATTTATTTAAAATATTAAAGAGAAAAATCATATTAAGAAGTAATTATTTAAATAAATATATAAATTTCAAAATTTATATGCACCGTTTAAAATATTAAAGAGCAAAATCAAATGAGTTAGGGATAAAAGAAGTTGTATAAGGAGTTTTGAAATGTTTAATGTTTTGAGTAAACACTTGATTTATCATTATTATTAGAAACAATTGAAATTGAGATATTTAAAAAGAATGTTAAAAATATGTTTATAAAATAAAAAATGTAATTGTCGAAAAAAAATATAAAATAAAACTGTAATTTTTGAAGAAAATAATACGAAGAGAAAAAATAAACATAAATTAATCGTTAAAAAATTAATATTAAAATAATCAAGATTTTAAATTTTAAATTAATTTAAAAAATAGATAAATAAAATTAAATAATTACTTAATTAAAATAATTAAAAAATAAAGAAAATTAATTAAATAATTAATTAGTTAAAAAGTGCAGCCATAAAATTGAGGGGGCAAATTACATGATCAAACTAAGAAATAATTTAGTTTAGAAAATATTCAAACATTAAATAACAAAATGATAAATTTTAAGAAATTATTGCACCACAAATAATGAAGTGTATTTATAATATAAACAAGGGTTGCATGGCAACATAGTCCCTGTCGAGTTGAACATGGAATAAATGCACAGGTATGGAGGCCCGAAGTAACCGTGGGTCGTTGATCTTGAAAGAGAGCGGGGACCGTTTACCCCCGTAGCATACCCGAAATTCGTCGATTCGACAGTTCGAGAGATTTGGCATGAGGTAAGTTGATAACAGTCAAAGCTCATCATTTGATTTCATCATCACTTTTCAGTAATTAACACTAAATAGATCTTAAACGACTTGTTGATGTTTCCCACTCAGAACACTCACATAGATGATTTGTGGAATAAACAAAAGGGCAAGAATTAGGCCTTGATGGACCTCTACTACAGGAATGGAACCAACACATAGCACAACTTTTCAAGGATTTTGTTGTTCCTGAGATTGATTCTTACATAACTAAACAACGTTTAGTTTGTTTATATGACCACCGAATGGGGATTGACTTGAAACCAATTTCAGTCAGATTATGTTTTTTGTGTGCCCAACTTTAGCGTGTTGTTAACCTACCACACAATCCTAATCGTAATAAATACAAGGTACTTTTACAGTGCCATATTCTTTGATTGGGATTTCCTTCCTCGATTTTATCAAATTTTTATCAGCATATGCGACATGGAATTCCATATTCCTCAATGTTTAATGTAAGGGAAACTTAATAATAGGGTTTGCTCTATAATAACATAGTTTCAACTTCCAATTCTGATCTGAAAATGTCGAAATGGCAGGGTTGACGAGGTGGTTTTTAATGGCTTTAATGAATGTCGAGTTATTTTGAGTTGGCATGGCGGGGACCAGCCAGATCAATGGCAGAGTCTTTTGCGATGTGTGCATTTTTATAGTGCTTCTAAGATGTAACTTTAAGTGAAATTTATGATAAGACAATACAGAGGCAGTATCTCATTAGCTGAGTCGTAAATTTAATTTTAAGTGATGTAGAAATGATTGAAAAAAATGTTAAAATAAAGAAAGGTATGAATTACATTCATTTGCAGTAGTAGAAAAAATGAAGATGTACCCTTGACAAATGATTAAGAATGCAACAATTTACACAGATTAGAGGTCTTTTTTTAGTCACAGTAGGAATAGAAGAAAAATTGTAACTGAATGGACTTCTGATGTATTAAGATCACAATAGACGTATTACTAAATTGAAACTATTCAATCTTGAAGAACTACAGAAGGAAGCTAATATGAAGAGGAAATGGAAACATGAGGAAAACACATAACTCAAATTAAAGGAGACTTAGAATCTCTATCTTCTCTTGTATTGATATCCAATAAGTTCTATGTATTTATACAAAAATTGTCTTAACTAGAAGTAGTTAGACTTTCCCCAATATCTGCTCTAAATATAGAATACAATCCAAATTGAAAAATAGAACGAAGATTTTGTTGAGTTATGGCTTGATGTGTTGGTGATTCATAAGCTCCTTTATTTTCTCCCGGATGTGCTTTCTTCCGTCTGTTCATTGAACTGGGTACACATTTCCATCAATGCTATCACAAATCTCGAAGGTTCAATGTTCTCGTTCAATTCGAAGGAAAATACCTTCTTGGGTACTAGTGGTAGCTTCTCCTGGATCTTCATAACTCCCTGGGTTGTAATTTGGTGTTGCAAATTAGGTTTTACCAACATCTCGTTGATCTTGAGAAAATCAATGTGGTTCATCTGTTGGATGATAGATTGTATACTTTCCTTATTCTTTCTGGATCTTTCTTTATTCTTTTCTATGTCGATTTGTGCGAGTGTCTCAGAGATATCATTACCTTTGAATTAAACCAATTTAGTCTCTACAACAGACAGGGTATCCAGACAAGAATCCTTTGCCTCCCTAGCAAGATTCTTGCTTTCTTCTAGGCTCGTCTCCCAAAATTTCAAGGCCATTTCACCTTTTACCTGTTTATATTGTGAAAAAGGGGTGAGACTAGAAATATTGGATTTCTGCCAGCATAAAATGAATTCCTGAAATTTGGATCTAGCCATACATGCATCGTTTTCTTTCTCATAAATAATTTTCAGAGAATTATTTATTGCCTTATAGTATTTCTGAATAGTATCCACTTTCTGATATAGATCCTGCTCGACAGCTTCCAACTTTTCATTAATTTCATATGCTTGTTTTTTTAATGCAGTATTATCTGTCTTTGTATTCTCCAGTGAAGCTATTCTGGTCTGCAACTGTTGTATTGAACTATCTCGCTAAGTAATCGTGGAATTACTAGTGTATAAATTATGTACATTCACCTCCAATATTTCCTGTAGTTGCTTCATCTATTGTTGATAAGCCAACCTGATTTTCTCTATGTCATAATTCATTCTGCTCCTGATAATATGTTCTGAGCTTTGGATTTCATTATGCAACCGTTCAACCAAGAGAGACTTTTCTTGCAATTGCTTTGTAAGATTACCCACTGACCATTTGTTGGTAGTGGCAAAGGATCCTAGTGAATCCTCAGCCTCTTTGGCAAATGAAGGGTCATTTTGTTCATGTCCATCATATACTATTCTGTGTCTCTTGGTGGTCACTCCTTCCTTCTGCTGAAATTCTTTTCTGATGATAGATTTTCTTTTCTTATTGAAAAATAAACTTGATGGGGGAATCTCTTCAACCAAGATGGGAGTGAGTTCATCTAGATGGATTAGTTCAAAATTGGGAACCTCAAAACTGGTTGATAAAGGAGTTACTGAGGGAATAGGGTAAATAAGTGCACTAGACTTTTCTGGACTAGTGACACTGGGAGTAACAGTGGTAGTAATTGGCGATGAAGGGGGAAAACCATGACCATGTTTCATGAAGGGTTCAAGGGAAGCTAATAAATGTTGATCATTTAGGGCTAGCATTGATGCTTTTATCTGTTTAAATAATGCATCTGTATTCTTCAATACTTCTTCATTTTTTTCCTCGGTGAATCTACTTGGTCGGGGATCCATGGATCTAGCTTCATGTGAAGATGGAATGGGATTTGACTCTCAGTGAAAAATCTTAGGCAAGTCATTCCTTATGTTCTTTTGAAAGCTGAGAAAACCAACATGTTGGTCTAGAGGCAGAGTCTGAAATCTGTTTTGGACTTCTTCACAGGATCTAGCTCCTCGGAAAACATCGTCATAAGGGGAGTCTTTGTGTATATATATTTTCATGTTGAAATGGGAAAAATGATTCTCTACGATCCTATGAGGATCGTGTCTTTTGAATTCAATGTCAACTAATTTGACATCTTCCAAGGCTGCATCCTCAACTTTTGTATGACCAAAATCTAACAATGTAAACATGCCAACCTATATGGGAAAAGTTGGCCATACCTTTTTCTGAGCTATTTTGAAGTCCTTGGTGATTCCTCCTGCCACTGTTTGGTATGCCACTTCTCTGTAGACCAGCCTATCATGAGAGAATTTTGGAAGGGCATGGGGAGAAATGAAGCAGCCAAAGAATCTGATTTAATAGAAGTTCTCTTCAATGCATCAATATGCAATTGTGCCTAAGTTCCCCATAATCTTCTCTGAAATCCTAGGTGGAGGATGACCATAGATAAGTACATGAATGGATACCACTACATTGTGACAGACCTCATAAAATAAATCTTTAGCATTTTCTTCCTATAGTTTGGAGTGGTAGAAATGTATAGGCTCGGAACTAGCCAGGGTACAACTCTAGTTCATCAGGGGAAATGGAGTCATGAAGAAAATGACATCCATGATGTAGGAAGACATGTAAAAAGGAGCATGTTTCCCTCTTGATTTAAGGGATTTGTACTCAAAAACATCCTTAGCTAGGTTATCCGAAAACATTTTTTCCCAGATGAAAGTATAGCCTTCGACCACTTCAGTGATTATAGACATCCATTCAACTGTGAAATGTGCAGGGTTTTTCCTTCCAAATAACCGACAGAGCATCATGGCAATGTATAAAATGTGGGCATCTAAAGATGTTGTGGAATATATACCATGAGCGTCGGATTTAAACTTGGATGGATTTCCCCACCAGCTCTTGATTATGTCATGACCAGTTTTTTCATATTGAGTGCATTCCCTCCTTTCAAAATCCAGAATAAATGTTGCATTATACGTGTATTTGGGTGCAGAAGATATTTTATACATTACTTGTATGCCCTCCGGTCGAAAGGAGACAACAGAGGTGTTCTAGTAACTGATAATGCTTCTGGTTTGAATGTCAACGTGCTCCAGAGCCCAAGTTATCATGTCATTGTATGGTATAATCTTTGGTCGAGAAAAAACCCTGTGTAGTTGAGACTGAGCTACCAATCTCAGCTTGGCTGAGAATGATTCATCTTCTTCTTCCGCTGAATCATCCAGACAGAGAAGAATCTCATGTTACAACATATCGTAGACCTGTTTCCAATACTTGACGACATCTGTAATTCGCAAAGTGGTGTCCGAGAGAATATCTGTGTTTGGGTTGGAATCATCTGCTAATGCATCTTGCTTCTTCCCTGGTTTGCATGGTTCCATAATTCTCAGAGAAATGAAATTAACCTTACTGTGATAAAAGAAGTTTGTAAGCTCTCAATTACTGAATGAAAAACTCTAATTGCAAATGGCAGAATGACTTGAGATTCGAAATGTGTTTATTCATAAAGTCTATCAATCTTCATATTGATCTACTGACAAGGTGATTATTAAAAATTTATGGAATTTATTAAATGGCGATTGTGATATTTACCCAAATCTTTAACTTTATCCAGTTATAAATGTCATTAATACTTTGGTGGTTCGGTGTTCATAGGTTTTGAATGTAAGATGACAGAAATCTCCGGAAGGCAGAATTGTCAGAGAAACTAATCACTTTTATGTTTTAATTCATCATTCTTTAAAATCCTTTAGCCTTAAGTACTTCAGAACTTCGGTATTTGGGGGTTTTGAATGAAGGATGGTAGAAATCCTCCGAAGGCAGAATTCTCAGAGTAAACATTCGAATCGTTATAGGTTTTTCGGGGCTTCAGAACACCAGAGCTTCGAGAGTTTATTTTATTAAAGTGCATCTTGTACTTCGACACTTTGGCATTTGGGATTTTTGGATGTAGCACAACAGAAATATCCCAAAGGCTGAATTCGTGGAGTGATTATTTAATAGTTAATCATGGTTAATTAAAATTGTTAAATGTTTTAATAGCTTTTCAAACATTTTTTTTGTTATGATATCAAATGCTTCGACACTTTGAGAGTTGGACGGTCCTGAACCCATTCTTTGTTTTATTTTTCGAAGGGAAATCTCCAGGAGTGATGTGGCAGTGATGACGCCATTTTTAGTGACGTGTCAAGAAAGGATGGATGACACGTTTCACATGAAAATGTGTGAATAATATGACACAAATGTTAAAAATAAGTGCCACGTGCCACCCCAAGAAAAAATTTAATGACATGTGTCCTATAACTCATCCATAGACCCTTTTAAATATTATCATGAGGAACTGTCTTCGAGACTTCAGAGCTTCATAGATTCAGTGTTTTTGTCGTTTAGATTCCTTGAAACTCCCGAAGCGCGAAGTCTCGAAGTGATCGTTGAATGTTTTGTTTTAAAATTCGGTCAACTTTATAATTCAGAGAACATGAGAGGTGTTTCATCAAATTTAATGCAAATCATCAATGGATGATATTGTAAGTTCCTTATTAATACATAACGATCATGGAGTTATTTAATTGAAAAGCAATTCCCTAATTTTTTTTGGTGAAATTTTATTTTTAAGAGGTAAAAGCAAAAGATTTTAAAATTATAAAGTGTTATAACAACTTCAATTATCTTATAAGATGAAGAAGATATTCTAAGATTGGGCACTTGGGCACTTGGGGTGTCATCCTTAGACATATCAGTCAACTTTCCATTTAGGATACAAAGAATCATTTTTACAAGATGAGGTCCAGATGTGGAAATGGTGATGGAAGATACTTTGTAAGACCCAAAATGCAGCATAAAACTAACAACTATATGTGGCTTCAGATCAACAGTTGTTACACATTTGGAGTTTCAAAATCGTGTGGGTTTTAAGAACAAGTGCGAACTTGCGAAGCCCCAAATAGTCGAAGTGTCGCAGATCTGAATGCTCGAAGTGCCACGTCACTTTGATCATGTACCACTCCAGGAGTTTTCAATTCAGAACAGGCCGAAATCGCCGAACATCGAATAGCCATAGTCAAGAACTCCTGAGATACTTAATGATAAGATACATTAATCTTGGGTTAATTATAAATAAAAATGGTTAATGACTTTGTGCCCGTACCACTCTAGGAGCTATACAAACTCTGCATATAGAAAATCCTGAAGCGGGAAGTGCCAGAGGCACGTGGCACTCATCCACGAAGGACATGTGGAATCCATCATTAAAGACACATGACATCATGTATCATTAGGCCACCACATCACTCTAGTCTCGTACTACTCCGAGAGTTATACAAGCTCTGCATTTAGAAACCTATGAAGCCCTAAGTACCAGATACATGTGGCATCAATTTTTCGGTGACACGGGGCATCAAACTGTCGCAAACACGTGGCATCCATCAATCAGGATAGGTGGCTCTCATCTAGACCATGTGGCACTCATTTCAAGCATATTTTGGGTTCGTTATTTGTAATATTTCAAGTGACACATGTCACATATTATTTTTGTGACACGTTAAACTTTTGACGTCAGGACGCTACATCACTGAGTGGGATAATGTCACTCCAATAGTTTTCCATCCAGAACAAACAAAGTTCTCTCGAAGCCCACAACCTCGAAAAGACGGAGTCCCGAACTCCCAAATTAGTTAATGACAATATTATATTAATCTCGGGTTAATACGTAAATAACTTTGGTTAATGACTTCATAAGTTTTTTCCTCCTGAGGATATGTATGCTATGCCCTCTGCATCTCCCGAAGTCTCGAACTCTGAAGTGACGAGAGGTTTCCACGTCACTGTAGGAGAAAGTCACTTTGGGAGATATTCATGCTCTGTGTTCAAAAGCTCTCGAGCTCTAAGAAATTTGTGCCATCGCTAAATATGGCTAGGGTATTTCTAAAATTGGCACGATGCTAAAACTTTAGCAGGGACACTAAAGTGGCAGGGTCGCCCAAATCGCACATCATAAACTGATCGGCGACTAATATTCATTTTGGAAATAAAAGGTGCCTGAGTGTTAATCTCGTAGAGAAATTCTGGCATTGAAACCATTTACTTTTTGAAAGTATTCTCATTCTAATTATACTATGTGTTTTGCATAATCCATCTTTCTTTTATTTTCTTAATAACATTCTGTAATTTTTTCCTATTATGAGTAGTGCAGCAGATAGTTACTAAAAATTACAAATATTCCCATCACTTGTAACTTTATATATTGTTGGAGTCTGACTTGCCATCTTGGAAATTTCCCTTTCTACGTTGTAGGTTTTATCTCTTTAATCTATTTATGGAATTCATTTTTAATGATCTTTGTAAACTTCCAAGTGACTTTCTTCCCAAGTAAGTAATATCCATTTCATTCTATTAGATAGACCATTTGGCTTGTCTGTCTGTATATGTGCTAGGATATATAAAGTTATATGTGGTGCAAAAAAACTCGTATAATTTTCTTTGAAAATGTGTTAAGTGTCAAAGATTATTTGATCTTCTTGTGTGAACTCTATGTTTACTAGTTTTTTCTATATATTAACACACACCTAATATGATTTTTTATTTTCATGAGTTTTCAACTCATTGAAGTTAATTTAAACTGTGTGAGAACAAGGTGTTGAGACAGAGGAAGATGCCTTTTTCCTGAAAATTTTTTCCGTGAGTAGCAATCCCAATTTGCAGAGGTTGATATGCATTTTCCCTCTAGTAAGAGGAATTGTCATATGACAGTTCAATATAGTACCAATTGAAATATTTGTAACATGTTTATCCAGTTGATTGTTTTTGGTAATGATAATTTTTTTTGAAGGTTTTTGTTTACGTGGATATTATTGCAGATGTATTTACAAGTGTGATTGATGTTTGGCATTGGTAGTTAATTGTGGGTTAGAATTTTCTCTTGTTGCAAAATCATCATTTTCTAGTCCAATATTTTATCCACATACTCATTTTGTATTGTGTTTGTATCATTAAAAAGGGTGTGAGCAAATGCAAATATACACTATAACTTGATTTTTTGATGTAACTATGTATAATTGATTTACAAGCCTTATTGTTGTTTGGCCTTTGTAGATAATAGTGGGTTAGCATAATTTTTCATTCTTACTATGATAATTCCTTAAAAAAACTAAAATAAGCAACATTTTTTTCCAATTCAATACTCACACACAAAAAAATTATAATCCCATAATATTCACCTTTGTCGATTCGATAATAGGGAGGTCGATTTGGTAGATTGGGCTATTGGTCACTTCAGGCGATTGGGGTGCCTCTGGGGTACTTGTGAGAACAACTTATGCTTTGATGAAGATTTGTTTTTATTGCAACCTGTGAGAGTAATTGTGTTTTTTTGTTTAATGCCTTGAAATATTATTTTAAGTATTAAACTTCTTGCCAATCTCACCATATCATCTTGACAATCTCACCATGGTCTTCTCTTGGTGAACCAACCCTATAATTGACCAAAAAATTGAAAAGAAAGAGCATTCCAAACTTGTGGTGGCCTAGCTCTTCCCTTTAGCAGTCAGGTGCAGAATTTAGGACCAACAATAAATATGAAGTCCTTTAGACAACTATACAGGATCTCCAATGAAATAATAGAGAAAGTGAGTCATACTTATACTTTCCAGGATGTGTTTTCATAAGAGAAGCATTGAAAAGCTACAGATAAATCAATGGAGGGTTGTTGAAATAAACATATTGTACTGTCAACTTGACCGTAAGAATAACAACGACGAACTTGGATTTTAATTTTGTGTGGTTGATATCATATTCCCATTTGACTTCAACTAGCATATATCATTTTTTTTTCAAAATATTTCCGAAGAAGAATTTTGGTAATTTCATTAATCAAGTAAAACTGGTCAAATGAACTACATATTACATTTTCTCCACAGAGCCTACATTAAAAGGCAAGGTAGGTCTTGTATATTCTTTAAGATCATAGAAAAACCGCTAAGATCTTGAATCTATTATCCAATCCTAATCCAAAAACCAGGCCCATGAGAACCTTGAACTACAATACCAAAGCACATGATCAAAATTCCACCAAACACAACAAAGGAAAAAATCAGCAAAGATTGGGCATTGTATCCCATCTATAACCAAATTCAAAAATGGGCACCAAGAAATTCGATGATTACTATATTACTATGAACCAAGATCACTATGAACATTTGCTTCTTATATTATTATGAACCAAGATCATGTTGACCTGATAATGTTATAACATTACTAGTTCTAGAAAAGAGTGTCAGTGTTTAACTTAATGGAGTTTGAACAATGCCAAATTTGCAATATTACTGAAAATTCCTGATGGTTCTATTTAGAGGAGAAAGACATTTTGAAAACTCAAAGGATGGACCTGATTTATTCACAATTGAGTACTTTGTATGAGGTCTTTCTTCATGCTTCTCATTCCTAAACTAAACAATCTTATGTGCTTCCAGTTCACTTTGTCATGGCACTACAAAACTTTATTCATATCTTGATTGGATAGCATGGATAGAGACAGATCAAATTGTTTCGTCTCTTATCAACGCATGATATTAATTTTTTTTTTTGGTTCAGCCGATATGCAGTATGAGATTGTCCTCATTTAAGGTAAATTTTCTATGGACGTGGAAGTCACGTAGCATGTAGACAATATTTGCATTTTTCTGTAGGTATATTTCATATGGAAATTCTGTCAACCTAGAAAGTAGATCTTGTAATACAGGTTGTCTAACTGTACAATGTACAATTGTGTTGTTGAGGGTTCAGATGACAGCGTTGAGGCAATGTCTATATATTTAAGGGAATTTTTTACCGCATCGTAGACAATCAATTGTGCCATCATTTATGAACGCAGAGGCAAAAGTAGGAGAATTTCATTTGGCACATACAGGCTCGAAGGGGGTCTAGTAGGCATTTTCTTCTACCAAAACACCCTCAACCTACACACGTAATCATAGTAGTTAATATATTGAACATATAATATATATGTGTACAACAACAAAAAACTGCACAAAATTGTTTAAGGCGATTTTTTTGTGCAACTTGTGGGTGGAAGTTTATATGTATACGTACAACAGTTGTGGAGCTAGTTAGTTTCTTGAGATATTGTACTATGTATGTTCACAATTATGTTACAAATGTTGCTTGGGTTGTGTGAAAGATCCTTTCTTTAACACCTCTTTTCTTCATTATATTTTTGAAGAGTATAATTGGAAATTTCCCTTTATGCAATTGTTGTTCCATTGAGGAAAATAAATTTGCATAGGTGTCGAAGAATTGTAGCTGCACCATGGAACAATTTAATAGTTGTGTAAGATGACTGAGATATATGAGCATGTGAAAGAAAAGGAAAAACATGGGTATGTAAAACGATACCATTGCCTTGTCTTTGTCTAAATTTCCATCTTTTATATGGAGAATGTGTTGCGAGCCAACTTTTCTCACGAATGTGACAGCTGCACCAATGGTTCTGATTGGGTAAATGTCATTGCTCTCTGCAAATTGGTTGATTGTTGTGTCTGGAATGAAATTATATTCTGATCATACCGTGGGAAATTTTTCCACAACACTTGTTTCATTGAGCGATATAATCCGATCACAATCACCATGGTCATATAATGTTTTCGTTAATATATTGAAATTTGTAATGGATATCCCAATACCTGGCAATATCTTTTCTGCATGTTTCTGGACAATTTGTGTAGGGATAGTCAATGTGACTGTCATCATGGATTCATTGTCTCTCATGTCTACACGCATAATGCATCTAGTTTTTTTTTTCCTTGTTTAAGTAGGTGCTATACACGACCATTATGTCTTCGACGAACAGTTGTCCAGTTCGGTGGTTGTTCAAGCCTTCTATTGATAGTATATTGGGTGGTATAAGTTTATACTTGGTGACATTTTTTGAACAGGGAAAGTAATGTGAATGGTAGTCTATATCTTTTTTTTTTCATCAATATACAAGTGGATGCACAATTTGGATGAAGTCTGCAAGTTAGAGTTTTGTAACCACACCTCTTAGTCTCTGGAGCTTACACTATGTTGGGCGTTTCACTTGTACTCGTCGATACTTCTTGTGAACTAAAAATCATGTGTTGTAGATGATATCAACATATTTACCATGGCATAGATGAATAAATAACCGAGGATATTTATTTCCTAAACATAGAAAGAGCATAATTTATGAATCTTTACCTTTGGCCTTGTCATTGTGTTGATGTTTTTGATGATTGACTACTCATGCCCATGTCACTTGTCCAAATTTTTCTGATGCAAACATGTGTACATTGAACATGACAACAACTAAATATGCATATGCATTGTATATTGTTCATAATTGATATGGATGTACATTAAGCACATGCACTATGTTTGATTTACTATCAATGTTGGTATACCTTTTGGAAGATTGTACTTCAACTTCCTCTGTTGTGGCACATAAGACTTCATCCTCTTGTTCAATAAGCCTATTTTTTTCAATGTAGTAATGCAGAAAATACAATGGACATGAAGGTAAGTTGGTATGTAAGAAGACATGTAAAAAAATAAATACAATTTTATTTATTTCAATGTAGCAGCACAAAAAATACAATTGACATGAAGATAAGTTAATATGTAGGAAGATGTGTAGTATCTACATATAATAAATAAGGTGCAAAGCAGTAGAATAAATATACACACAATAAATGAAATACAAAGCAATGGAGTATGAAATAAGGGTAGAATCATGCACCTTCGTATGTCTTCTTCTACATTTTTGGTTAAGAGTCCTTTGTCTTGTCCATTTATTTTGTTTGTTTCAATGTGGGAACGCACAAAATACAATGAACATGAATGTAAGTTGGTATGTAAGGAAAAACAAGTAATATGTACATACAGTAAATGATAATCAAAGGAATAGAGTAACAAATAGAGTTAGAAGAACACACCTTTTTTTTTTCTTGATCCATGTTTGTGGTTATATAGAATTTTTTTCATGCAAAATCTATTACAAACCAGAAAATATTAAGAATTTGGATGATCCTAGCTAAATAATTTGGTTTTGTGCAACAAAGTATCCAGATATTCTTTGAGACATGGAAATATGATTTTGTAATATGCTTGATGTATATTTCATAATTCAAGTACAAGACAAATTGTATCGTGGTCAGACCAGTATGTGTCTAAGATAAAGAGGGTGTATTTTGAAATGGGCACATTTGACCATACATGGTCAATAAGTGCATTTTGTACATGGTTTATCTTATCCAAAATAAAGCAGAGAGTGTAATTGCACATGTAGTTTTCCAATTCTTTTGTTCTCGCAGAATTTTATAGCATCTCAACATTGAAGTCTCCTAGAATGATAATGGTTCCATTCAGATGTAAATGATGTAATGCATTTGAAACAACATTTAGTATGTTGGGTAATGTTGCATGCGGAGTAGCATAGAGATTCGATATTTCAATTTGCGATTCACGAAAGATTACTCTTGCTAGCACCATCTGAACATTTTTTTCTTCGAAATGCATATGTTCCAAAATTGTTACATGTTTTTTCACTAATATCATCACTCCATGTGTAATGTAAATTGATATGCAATTGTGATTTGGAAATTGTTTGTTTTTCATGCATAATTTCATGTATGTTTCTTGCAAGCACAAAATATCGGATTTCATTGTGTCATATTCATTGAGTATATCATTCATATGTGCATGTAGGTTGCACATGTTAAGTGAGAGAATTGATACATATGAGTTTGTTTGTATGGATTGGTAATCATATTGTAGATGCCATTTTGTAGTAGTTTGAAGGCATTGCATCTTAGTATCGACTTTATGTTTGAATTTTAAGTTATATTTTGTAAGAGCGCTTAAAAAATACAAGGAGTCTATGCTTTTGACACGGGATAGAGTTGTGTATACAATTCCATGTATTTATATTCCAAGAGGGTCAAGCGTAACACTATCAAGTGTTAGCCCTTGTGATCTGTGGACTGTATGTACACATGCAAGTTTAATTGGAAACTATTTTTGAATCTTCAGTTGACCTGTCTTTGCTGATGTTGATATTGATTTTGATATTCACAATATAGGTGTCCAATCATGCAAATTGTTTGAATTATATAGATAAGCTAACTTGTTTGCTTTTCGATGGCCAATATGCGGGTCATGGAACTTAATTCAGAGGACATCAACTTTTTATGTTTGGTATAATCTTTGAGTATTCCATCTGCACCATTCACTAAGCCATCTTGTGAATCATAGTTGCAGGCATATATTTCAACTAGCATGTCTAATTTCAAGACAAGTTGCAAAGGAAAAGTGGTTGTATGTTGATGACATGGTACATTTCCATAGTTGTCTTCTTCAAGGTCAATTGAATTGATGATGATATCATTTCCAAGCATGAGCGATAGCATGTACTTGTTATGCATTGCGGCATCCTTATTCTTGTAGAATAGGTAAGGGAAGGTTGGGTCTGTCAGTGCAGGTCACGTGCAACTTGAATTGATATATGTTAAGTCATCACATGTTTGGTTGTTTGTCTGCATTCTATTCAGAATTGCAATAAATTTTTCATTTGTCTGATGCATTGTAGTATGTAAGTTGAAGCATTTTATGTTGTCTTTTCAAAAGTCATGCGTCATTATTTGCATGTTGACCGTAGGTTGTTCAAATATTAGAGAATCTTATATGGGTTGCGCCTGGTAAAGATCCCCACAAAATACCATATAAATGTTCCCAAAGTATTTGGTGTGCACATGTTTTATGTTTCTCGGTCAACTGTCAATGGAATATAAGAAGTGACTTCCAATCAAGGATGCATCATCTATAAAGACAAGTTTTAGTTCACCATAAAGCTTAAACGATGTATCTAACATTTCATTAGTGAGTGGAAGAAAATGTGACTTGTTAAAAGGAATTAATAATGCAGAGTGGATTGTTGTTCCACCTGCATTATATGCAACTTTTCCTGTATATGAAACTATCAGAGCCTTTGGTTTCATAGGGTCACTTGAACTATTTGAATCATAGATTCATATAAGAATTTGGAATAGTTCTTTTGATGTGAATTTCTTGCATGTTCCTACCTCGCCTGTAAGGAACAAGTGCACAAGAGTTTACATGTTTAAGCGTTTCTTCATTGCAATATCCTTTATGATTTCTTACTACTCTCAATTCAACAGTCGTCTAACTATGTAGTATTCTTCATTTTCGATAAAGAAAGAATGTTTTGTGACTTTAAACCCAAGATTGATATGTTTTTGAATGGTGGTTGTTCGCGGAAAAGGAAAATATGCTTGCAAGTCATAGGACTCATAGAGAGTTCTAGTTTTTTATGCTTTGTTGATGTCTCATCAACATTGTCAGGGTTTTCTAGTTCTTCAAGTGCACTTTCTAAATCACCCCATGTTGGATTGACATTGTATGTAAATGTAGCCTCATTGGTTTGTACTGTAGTCTCATAAATAGTATATGCAACTTACCATGTAGGGAATTTATGTTTTAATGTGTCTTCATTTTGATAAAATGGAATGTACAATAATAGTTTCTCTCTACAAAATTTTTCATAGGCGGTGTGTTTGTTGTATTTGACAAAGCGTATTACATTTGTTTGTTTTCTTTTTTATATGTGTGTACCATTTTTTTTGTAATGCGATACGAATTCTGCAAGGGATATGTGCTTAATAGGAGGTAGATGTTGGAGGTAGTAATCAATAATAGAGTGACATATCATGTCCTCTGAATTATCAGGCTCTTGTTTTAGCAAAGATGATGGTTTAAGCATGAATGTGCATGTGTCAAGTGGAGATGTGTTTATGAAGACAGATTTCCTCAAACTACAGTTCGGAGGCAAGGAAATTGTGACGTGGATTGCTTGATGAGCATGCATTTGTAGAATATTAAGTAATGTATTTCCAAGTGTACGTATCATTTTCATAGCATCAATTTGAATTTTTTCATGCTCTCTGCGTATTCTTCTGAATGCACTTGTCATAGATTTGTCAACCTTTTTCATGTACAAGGTACAATATGATGCCGCAACATATGCGTTGAGGAAATATTACGCATCTGTATTTTCATTCCACAAATTTCCATGTCCTTGGAGAAACCGTTGTTCCAAATATGTGAAAGTTTTTGTTTAAGGAAAATTGTTGGTTGTTTAAGTGTAAATTGTATCACTTGGATGTACTTATCTTCTGTTAGATTTAGTTCCTCCAAGAAACATTTGAAGCTCATGAAGTCTTCAAAGTCTCATTGTTCTAGAAATGTGAACAAAGATTTTGATTTCTCAATGAGAACATTGTCCTCTAAAATAATTGGTTATGTGATTCTTGTTGTTTTCATCGGAGGCATAGGGAAGTTGTATCTGCAATGTTAATTCTTTCATTTTTTATAGCTTCTTGTATGGTAATGTCTATGAACTTTGGAAATTTCTAGATCCAAATGATTTGTGTTGCATGTTATGTATTTTTCCAAAAACTGCTCGATTTGTGAGTTGTTGTCATTTCCATAGATCGGTGCACCCTCTATCCATAATAGTGTGTGGTCATATTCGCTCCCTCTATTTTGGAACTTAGTTACAAAATAATATTCTGATATTCTTCTGAAGAACGTTTCATCATGGCATATCAATTGCCTCAAATCATTTACTCTATGTCTATAGTAATGAGTACATGTCAGTGGGTCTTTTCTTATGAGGTAGTCAATGTCATCATTTTCCAATGTCTCAGTTTGTTTTTTTCTTTTCTTGTTCCTATACAATGCAAACATCATAGTCACCAACAGACCCCAGTGATTCTCTACACTTGTAAATGTGATGAAAAAAGTTGGAGGTCCCAATTGTTGGATCATTGAAATTATAGTTTTCTTGTTTTGTTGCAAGTAGTCAGGAGAGATGTGAATGTTTTTGAAATCTATGTATCCAATATTAGATTTAAGGATTTTTTTCTAGGTTTGATTTGTACTTGAAATCTCTAGCCAATAACTTTCTTCCTTGTAGCTGGCCTTTTCTTATTCGCACCCATATGCAAGAGAGCGCTTTCTCAATTATTATGCACATTGTTTTGAAAAAAAAAATTGTTGTGACAAGAGAAGTCACCACTTGGATGTAGTAGTTCCCATCGAACTATTTTTTGGTAGCTAAATCATTTCGTGATGTCACTGGCACATGGATATCCATAGAACAGTGTTGGGAAGTTCATTTCCTCTGCAACTTTGTCCTTGAATATTCCAAGTGGTCGTTGCCCTTCAACAGGTGCAATTTCAACAATCTTGTCTTACAAGTCATGAATGCATTGTGCATCAGTGAATCCATGTATCAATGTTTCAATAGGTCTTTCATTCTCCAATTCATCTCTTGTATCAAATTCACTAGCAATGTCAAAAGTTTATGCAGATTTGTCATTTCCTTGTTCAAGAACATGGTTCCAGTTCTCATTTATACAAATGTTTTCCACTTTGTACAAGGCCCTGGAACATAATTCTTTTAATTCTTTCATGACAATGTGTACACACACTCTACATGTATGGTATGCATTCTTGTATTGCAAACATATTTTGAGAGCTACAATAATTGTCATTGTTTATGTTCTAATACTTTTGCGACCATTGTTATGATGAGGTAGTTCTTTCGGATTCATCGCATTGGTTTTTTTATATTCGACATTTCAAACCAAACCAATGTACTCAGGAAACGTTTTTGAGATATGAAGGAAAAATGATAAAACAAGTGTATATAAATACATGAAAAGTTTTTAATGAAGAGCCGACTTATTAAAAAATCACATTGGTGTCCCTACATATTTTCAAAAAAGTTAGATCAGATTTCCTTCTTGCTAATTGCAATCGCATCTTCTCAAATTGTCAGATTTTATCAGTTGTATCATGTCCGTACATGGTCAGTATTTATGTTCTAAGACTTTTGCGACCATTGTTATGATGAGGTAGCTCTTTCGGATTCATCGCATTGGTTTTTTTATATTCGACGTTTTAGACCAAACCAATGTGGTCCATCATTAGGAAACGTTTTTGAGATATGAAGGAAAAATGATAAAACAAGTGTATATAAATACATGAAAAGTTTTTTATAAAGATCTGACTTATTAAAAAATCACATCAGCATCCCTACATCTTTTCAAAAAAGTTAGATCAGATTTCCTTCTCGCTAATTGCAATCGCATCCGCTCAAATTGTCGGATGTTATCAGTTGTATCATGTCCATACAAGGTTAGTATTTCTGTTATAAGACTTTTGCGACCATTTTTATGATGAGGTAGTTCTTTTAGATTCATCGCATTGGTTTTTTTATATTCGACGTTTCGGACCAAACCAATGTGGTCCATCATCAGGAAAAAATTTTGAGATATGAAGGAAAAATGATAAAACAAGTGTATATAAATACATGAAAAGTTTTTTATGAAGAACCTACTTATTAAAAAATCACATTGGCGTCCCTACATCTTTTCAAAAAAGTTAGATCAGATTTCTTTCTTGCTAATTGCAATCACATCTACTCAAATTCTCATATTTTATCAATTGTATCTTGTCCGTACATGGTCAGTATTTTTGTTCTAAGACTTTTGAGACCACTGTTATGATGAGGTAGTTCTTTCGGATTCATCGTATTGTTTTTTTTATATTCAACGTTTCAGACCAAACCAATGTATTCCATCATCAGGAAAAAAAATTGAGATATGAAGAAAAAATGATAAAACAAGTGTATATAAATACATGAAAAGTTTTTTATGAAGATACAACTTATTAAAAAATCACATTAGCGTCCCTACATCTTTTCAAAAAAGTTATATCAGATTTTCTTCTCGCTAATTGCAATCACATCCACTCAAATTGTCAGATTTTATCAGTTGTATCATGTCCGTATAGGGTCAGTATTTATGTTCTAATATGGGTCAGTATGGCTTTGACAGAGGTGGGTTCTGTATCGATCATTAACATTCCTGAGCGTTCTTTGAGGCCACTGGAGATAATTGAATGTGTAGAGAGCTTCTTCTCAAGCTATACCATGGTTTTAATTTTAGAACCCTTTTAGGAGATTAGCATTCGGGCGCCTTATATTTACAAAATGAATCTGAGTCATCGATAAGTTTTTCAATCCGAGATCTGTGTGACCCTGCTACTTTAGCGCCTCTGCTAAAGTTTTATCATTTTTCCAAATTTTGGAATTCTTCTAACCATACTTAGACATGGCGCCAATTTAGGACTTCGAGAGTTTTTAAATGTGAAGCGTGAAAGTCTCCCAGAGTGACTTTCTCCTGGAGTCATTAACTCATGCCTACTGTTAATTAACC
Source organism: Picea engelmannii (assembly GCA_009831015.1). Taxonomy (NCBI): domain Eukaryota; kingdom Viridiplantae; phylum Streptophyta; class Pinopsida; order Pinales; family Pinaceae; genus Picea; species Picea engelmannii. The sequence continues at coordinate 954,452 of ML782058.1, read as the reverse complement.
CGAGATTAATTTAACCATCCTTATTAAGGACTTTGGGACTTCGGATCTTCGGCACATCCAGAGTTTTCGAATGAAGAATTTGTACAAATCCCATAGAAATACTGGCCCGGAGTAGTATGGACAGGTGCAATAAATGCAGGATGGCCACCATGCATGTGGGACTCTGAAAGACAACTAACTAGATTAATTTAATCAAACACAAACAATAACCAAAGCTTGTTGGTGCTAAGTGTACACCATGTTGCAAACCCTGACATGTGGTTAACCATGTCTCATCCATGCAAATAATAACTATCTACGGAAGAGATAAACTCCTCAAATCTTCCCACGTCTACAAGCCATTTTTCACCTTCCTAATCTCTTTGTTAACTTACGCACTGCCATCTATCTTTACACCTTTGTCACTAGGCTCCGATCCTGATCTGGAATCATTTTTCTACCCTTTTCCCGTACATTTGATCCCTTTGGTAAACACATGCAGTGAACATAATGGATTGCAATGGTTACACAAGAGGGTGATTTAGTACCATCCATGAGTTGACAGAGCAACTTACAATCTCTGCACAAGAGAGTAAACCAATACCATCCCAACGCCGAGTATGTGAAGATGTAAGGTATGCTCTATGCAATAAAAAATCCTATCAGTTGTTTTAAGAGGTTTTGAATAGTATTATATTGGTTAAAACCTGTGGACCCTCATCCTAATCCTCTAGTATCCCTTGATTTTCCCGAACCTATTGATAATCCCCCTAATCCTGTGATTGCACATCTTGTTTCTCATAAGTCTAATAATCCCCATCCCATAATTTACAAAGAAACCAGTGTTCAAACTCTAGTTCCCACTAAGAATTTAACTTTCCAACAAAGGAGATCAAGAAGAAGTATGACTTATATCACTAAACTGCATTTTGATTTTTTTTCATGCATTTTTTGTTTTAGTACTTTTCACGTTCCTCCATTGTTTGGATATAGTTGTTGAACCATCTCTGAGTTCACTCGAATAATGAATCCAGTAAGATTTACATGGATTTGTCTATTCTTTTTATGTCATGTTCTGATATGAACCCCTGTAACGGATAAGCATCATTGGCTCTGTGAATGTAACATAATGCATAAAAGAGATTACTGAAGCTATCAACTTTTATCTCCCTTTAATTTCTCTTGTTTATGCCATTGCAACATATCAAGAATCATCAGAAGGACCTGACAAGATCCAATATATGGGTATTAATCTTGTTTAGCTATTTCAAGCATTTGTATCCACATGCACGTGAAAATATCTTAGATTATGCTCCCGTAATAGTTCAAGAAGTGACTATGCACCTATATGTTATTCTGAATGTTTTGATAAGTGAATTGATCAAATGTGAAAAGTTATTAGTCTTTTCCATGTCAGTTTCTCTTGTATAATTGAATTATGTATACAATATGGATAGTCTAAGCCAATAATTTAGAGAAGTTTTCCTATTCCCAAATATGATAAGAAAACTTAGATAGGAAATCACAAAATATTGTCCCAATAATTTTTTGTGTGTCAAGCCCAAAGAAATTTGACGGTTTAACAACATTTTTGTCGTTTTCTGAGCAACTATTGAAAGTCTTAACCCTTATAAGAGCTCTAATTGGAGTAGTAATCATATAAGACTGATTGTGTCTTCTCCTGGTTTTCTAGTTCATTTGATCATGTGGGAGGATACTCTGAAATCACAATTAATGTCCTGGAACTTTTTCTTTATAACTTACTGAAATATGTCACTGATAAAGATGAATAATTCCTGACAATGTTGTCGAATTTTCTTGCAACTTGCTTAGTTTTGTACCATACTTATCCCTTATATACATAGCTGCAGTTTTCTTCTACAAGAACATTTTGCAAAGGCAACAAGATTCCTTTTTCAACCCTTTTCGGGGATAGTAATGCATTCCTGTTTCTTTGATTTCAGTAGTCACATTTAAGGATGTTTTGTAAGAGAATTTTCACTCGATTGTTATATCTAGATTTTTTTGTATTTATTTTTATCTTCAGCACCTCCTAGTATTGAACATTCCTACTTGTAAACTGTAAATAGTAAGTAGTAAACAACAAATAGGAATGAAACTATGGTATTGAAACTTACTTGTGAATGATGAACGACAAAATCGCAGGTCCAATTGTAGGTGTAGGATTTCAACCTTGGAAAGTGAAACAACAGGTCCAACTACGGATGCAAGACCTCAACCTTGCAAAGTTGAAGCAAACAAGGGTGAAATATTTCAACCCTGCAAAGTGCAAGAACAGGTCAAACTGCGGGTGCAGGAATTCAACCTTGCAAATTTGAAGCAAACAAGAGCAATCAACAAACAAAAAACTATTGAGCAAGCACCAAGAGGTCCAACTGCAACTGCAGGACCTCAACTTTGCAAATTTGAAGCAAATAGCAATAAGCAACATCCAACGAACCAACGAACCAATGAGAAAGCAACAACTAGTGAACCAGTGAAGAATATATATATCTTCAATGATGACTAGATTGCATTCTAAATACAAATTAATATGAAACATATGATGTAGAAGCCACTCCATCATTATAGTCGACTATGCGAGTACCGGTGGACAACAATATTGCCCAAATTCACTGCATACAAGATTGTATCCAAAAATTGGAGAAAAATGTATTGTGACAGGCCTGCTTAGTAAACATTTAACGTTGTCAGGCTTGTTAAGTAAACATTTAAGGTTGTCGGGCCTGTTTAAGGGCCTCGCGCTATGTAAAGATTTAAAAAAGAATGCATTGTGTCAGACCTATTTAAGCACTTAAAAAAGAGTTTCCATGCTCAAAACTTTGGATATGTAAACATTTAAATAAAAATAATAAAAATTCAAAAACAGTCTCGATGCTCAAAACTTTGGACTATGTAAACATTTAAAACATTGGGAATAGCAAAGTTGGCCATAAGACTTTGAATCTATTCTCCAATGAGATGATGACAAATACTTTTTTTTATTATATAAAAAATAATGTTTTTAGTTCTCTAGTTCGAACAATAGAGATTGTGCGAAAATTTATAGTCAAAGGACAAATTAATATGAAGTCAACGAATTGTCGATCGCTATAGTCCCTCTATGCCTTCGGCAGGGACTAATAACAAGATGATAAATTTTAATAATTTATTGCAAAAAAACAACGAAGTGTATTTATAATTGTATTTATAACTCAAATAATAAAATGATAAATTTTAAGAAATTATTGCATTAAAAATAATGAAGTGTATTTATAACTTATTGTGTGTATTTAATGGTTAAGAACATCTATTTCCTATTTGGGGTCACACTTCAAATCTATAAGGGGTAGGGTATATACACCTTCGTAGACTTTAACACTCAAATCCTTGTGCTAAAGAGGTTCCTTGTCTCAAGAACAAAGGGACTTGGTCATGACCTTAAAATTAGATTATTATTATTAATAATATAATATTTTCATTTAAGTAGCTTTTAAATATTAACTTTAAAAAGTATAATATTTATAATAAATAATAATAATAATAATATATGTTAATCAAATATGAAATATTACAAATATGATATTGATATAAATATATTATTATCTTTTTTTATTTGTGTTTAAATTAAAAAAAAAAATGTATTTCAATAAATTTATTTTTTTCAATATTTAATAAATTTTAAGTTGAAATAAATCTACACCTATACTATATTTTAAGGTACTCTCCACCAGTGGTTAAATTTGACGAGTATTTACTCATTTTTTTATATAATAACAATATATATTATAATATATAATATAATAACAATATATATTATAATATATAATATAATATAATATAATAACAATATATATTATAATATATAATATAATATAATAACAATATATTATATAACATAATAACAATTCCTAAATTTGAATGTTGATTTTTGTGTAAAGCATACATAACACAAGTTATAAATTCTATAGCAAAGGTCATGCATAGTACATGTTACAAATTTTATAGCAGATGGAGGTTGCAACTTGCAAGTTTCAGGCATAGCACATTGCATAAGTTACATATATTATAACAAAGGATCTCCAAGTGCACACTTGGACACTCACAACTTACAAATCACAAGGATTCTTTGGAAATTAGACTGTATCGCATCCTACTTGAATGCAACTATCCAGAGAGGTAAAACACCTTCTTGCACACTTATTTTCTCAGTATATTTGGTTTTTGAGAATCCACATTTAAATACCTTCCCACCTGTGTTTTTAATGTCTTCTTGGATCTTGATAATGAGAATAAACATGGGTGCGACCGACCTCTCACAAGCTCTATTTTTTTTCATTTTCCTGTAAGCTATAGGAATCTTGGAATCATTATACTACTTAGTGTTTGGTCTATTTTTTTTGTACAATGATTGGATCTATGTGGCAAAGAAAGAAGTCGTAACCTCTTGTTTGTTGATTTTCAAAATTGAAATTGTGTGCAAGTTGTTATATCAAGGTAATATGTTAAACGTTTTTGTTTATGTTTTTAATGGTGTTGTATTTCATGTGAAACAATTTGATGATGCTATGTTAAATTCAATTTCATAACAATTTTATGTTGTGCCTAGGATGTTTTTTTATTTACAATAAAAATGAAAAAAAACACATATGACACATAATATTTAAATGACAAGAAAAAATAAAAATAAAAGTTTTAAGAAAAAACCTATAATAAAAAATTTACTTCAATAATAGGAGTGCACATCAAATGTATACCATGTTGTCAACATTAAAAAAACCACACAACTCATAGGACAACAACTTAAAATGCTTTAATTTCTCAAAAAAATGCTAACCATTATACTTTGATATAATGGTAAAAAAATTTTATTGATTATGTTTTAGATGCTTACAATAGATTTTCTAATAATGATTCTTAACGACAAGATCTAATTATCAATGTATTCGTATCCTTACAAAGGAATGTTTTGAGTGGAAGCTTTGAGAGAATAATGATAAATTAGGCCTCTCAAGTTGTGATACAATAATGATAAATTGTGTCTTTTTGGATGCCTTGTCATATATTTATGTGTGCATGTCCTCACGAATATAGACCTTTTAAAATGGATATTTTGATTATTGTTTTCAACATATGCATATATAATTAAAAGTATTGAGAATATTCTTTAAGAATCTTAAATGATAAGATTGTGAAGATAAGTTTGTTAGACATATATGATGTGTTGAGTTTGGCATGTACTTAATATATGTATGATGTATTGATTTGAATAATATTGTAGCAATGTAAAATGATATGGTTACTAATGATATAGTGGGAAATAATTTGGTGCATTGATGTGGGAAACAATTTGGTGCATTGATGTGGTATATTGTAAAATAATTTAGTGTATTGATTTAACTAATACTATATTATAAAAAGATTTATTTTTTTTGTAGTTTTGTTGGATAGTTTAATTGGTTTGAACAAACTATTTCAAGGAAACGTTTATCATGTGCTCCATCTTTGTAGTCTGATTGATGTTTGAGTCTCTAACTAATTCTTGTTGGGTTACTAAATTCAATTTTTGCTTGCAATTGAGATACCCTCCATCCAATTATTTCGAGGAAGCGGGGGCGATCCCACAAGGTTTTCCTTGAAGCATATATAAATGAAGGGTAGCTCAACTATAAACAACAACAATAATCGGTAAGAAATAGGAATTGATAAGACTTTAACCTCAATCTAACTAGAATAGAGGACCCCATGATCAACTCTAACTTGAAACAGTTTGTTTGATATATATATATATATATATATATATATATATATATATAAGGTCACAACCTATCCAGGTGCCAAATTGACATATGAAACCCCTTTGTTTATGATACAATGGACCCCTCCATGCAGTTGTTATCAACCTAATTTGTCTTGCATGATCAACTTGAGTAGTTATGCCTAGAAACATTAACATTGCAATTGTAACCTCCATTTGAACCCATTTGCGTCATCATTTGACCTCATTTATACCTTATTGAGATGATTCAAACCATAAGTTGAACTTATTGTTGAGCATGCAAAGTTTCCATCATTTTCTATGCATGACAAGTATGATATACCTCAATATCCACATGACTCAAATGTTTAAGGTAAAACAAAAAGAAGAAGCTATGATTAATACTCCTATACATATAAAAAAATATATTGGGTACATCTGGACCTTTTCAAACTTTTGCATTCATTAAAATCATTTGATCTTAGTCTTATTTAACCACCATTATCCTGTATCATCATTAATGTAATGGGAAGAGTGCAGAGATAAGCTAGATCCAAAGAGGGTTCAACCATTTACCTATAAATAAAGCTCTTGGAGTCGCACCATCCATCCATATTCCAAAGTAAGGTTATGATGTTAGAATTATTCCATAGCGACTTGAAACCTTTGTTCTTGTACCCTTATCATTGAGAGTTCCACCATATTTCTACAAAGTTTAGAGTTGGAGCACACAAGGAAGCAAAGACCCATCCCAAAAAGGAACTTAAGAGTCCACTTTGCCACATCAAGCTTATCCTAGGTGTTGTAAGTTATTGTTTTTACATTGTATTAATACAAACATAGATCCATATTAAATCACAACAACAAATCCCAGTGATTAGATTTCTTTTTAGCTCCATTTTTTTCTTCCACTCTCAATTTTAATGTATTTTTCTCCACTTTTTTGCAAAAGTCGGTGCTATTTATCAGGATGGCGCTATTTTGGGCATTATTTGCGTCAAACAACACAAGTCAGTGATAAATTAGGTGCTATTAGTGCCTAATTTAGCACCTAACTTAGTGCTTGATTTATTGACTGCTTTAGCGCCTACTTTAGCACCCAATTTTGTGCCCTATTTAGAGCCCAAGTTAGTGCCAACTGTTATCTTCCAGTTTAGATTCTACTTTAGCTTCTAGTTTAGCTTCCTAATTAGCATCCAACTTAGCTTCCTTTTTATCTTCTAGTTTGGATTCCTATTTGGCTTCCAATTTAACGCCTTTTGTGCCTCAATAGTTAATTTGTTGAGTTGTTGGTGGTTAAGTGGATAGGGGCTTTGGGGATTAGGGGATTTAGGGATTTGGGGTCTATGGAATAAAGGTTAAGGGATTAGGGGTTACATTTTAAGGGATTAAGGGTCAAGGAATAAGGGATTTGGGGCTTATGGGTTAGGTAGTTTACTGGTTAATTTCTTATGGATTATATCTGGTCAAGGACTTAATGACATCCATCGACCCCGCACATAATATTTGAGATCATCCATGTATCATTGCCATTGTTCGTCATTTCCATATGTATAATATTTGTTGGAACTCTCTTGAAATGTCATGGAACTTCCAATACACCCATCACAAATGTCTTCCACCAACCCTGCACAGTGAGTAGTGATTGGGGCCAATGTTGAAATCTCTTCAATTTGTGCATGTATGCATCAAAATTTGACATTGTTGGACTAGACACATGCCTTGAAAATATGGGGGGGGGTTCAAGACTCAAGGATGTATGATGTCCCCACATAATCTTTTAGATCGTCCATGTTTGCATCAACGTTCATAATGGACGTCTCATTTTCATCATTCATCATTTCCATCTGTAGAATCTTTGTTGGAAATATCTTGAAATGTCATGGAACTTCCAATACACCCATCAAAAATGTCATCCACCAACCCCTCATAATGAGTAGTGAATGGTTCCAATGTTTGAATTTCTTCAATCTATGTCTGTATGCATCGAAATTTGACATGGTTAGACTAGACACATGCCTTGACGGTATGGGAAGGTTTCAAGACTCAAGGATTTTATACGTCCCCACATAATATTTGAGATAGTCCACGTTTCCATAAACGTTCATCATGCACATCTCATTGTCATCATTCATCATTCCCTTCTATAGAATCTTTGTCGGAACTCTCTTGATACTCATCAACTATGACTCATCAAGATGTACCAACATCATCAATTGTACACCTCATGTATGTGTCAACTCATCAACAACTTGTCTCAACCATATACCCAACATGTACCTCAACCAAAATCCCTCATCAATTTCATCATCCAAATATGATTTGTAACTCTTTAATATACCTAGTGTGTATTATCACATACTTGCAAACCTTCCTTAACTTTAACAACAAGATACTAGCATTTTCATCAAACTTTACTTTAGTCTCACATGACTAGTTTTGGATTAGTCAACAACCCTAACTATGTACCTGTAATGAATAAAGATCTGATAATAGTACACAATGGTCTTCAATGTGTTTTATGCAATTCCTCCAGGTTTCACTACTTGGAACCTCTCATAAAAGGAGTTATAACAAAAATGGCATACCTTGTTGAATTATGGCTTATTCTAGAGAGAAAATTTGTAGAGAGTGCCCTGCATGGAATATTTGTTGTGTGTCTCTGAAAATTGTACATAGAATACTACAAACGGTATTCTAACCAACACATTTGGTCTTACTAAATTTGGATATGTTGTGAAGAAGTTATGACCTTTTTTCCTGAAACACCTATTTTAGACTAGTTTCAGGACTAGCCACAAACCCTATTTTCCATGGAGTGTAACTCCAAAAATACAACGACCCAAAAGCTTAAATATGTACCAAAGCTACTTGGATATGTTTCCTCAATGGCCTCCCATTTTCACAGTCTGAATCATTCTATAAAAACAATTATTGTGAAAATGGTGAGATGACCTGTAAATAACATACCTTAGAAAGCATCATCAAAAGAATTTATCTTCCCTTGAATTTTGGCCTTCTTTACTTCACTTCCCTCTGAAATTCGGCTTAGATATACTTTGGTTACCTCATTCACTTGTAGATATTCAATATGCTCAAGTGTGATTAAAAATGAGAGAGCCTTGCCTCTTGTTTATACTTTTATGTAGCTTCCTCAAGGGGTTACCTTTTAACCATCTTAACCCACTTTCCTTATTTTACGGTTAACCCACTTCTAACCACTTGTCAACTTAGTAATTTCTCCATTAACTTTATTATTTAAATAATTTGTCTTGTATTCACTTTGACTTATAGTACACTCATCACTTCACTTTATTATTTACCTTCTAAAATTTCTTAAACCACTTTGACTACTTTGACCTTTTGGGGCTTCTAGATGACTCATGAGGGTTCTCCAACTTCACATGGCCATAATGCTCTAACCGTAAGGAGTTATGTGATGTTCCACATACCACTATAAATGGCATGGTATGTACTATCCATATAGAATATTATTACCTGCAAATATATCAAAACTCATACCATTATCCATCAAACAAACTTGGGTCCATTACCCAAACCTTTCTCCAACTTCACATGGCCATAAATATCTAACTGTGAGGAGTTATGTGATGTTCTACATAAGACCAGAAATGTCATGACATGTACTACCCATATAGAATATTCTTACCTTCAAATAAATTAAAACTCATACCATTATACATCAAACAAACTTGGGTCCATTACCCAAACCTTTGTGCTACCGAAATTAGCTACCCGACTTTCTCCAAGGGTTGAAATCAATCACTAAGGGTTGACATAAATATACTTTATTACTCTCCGATGGTTGAAATCAATTAAAACCAAAAATCCATATCAATTTTCCATCAACCTAATCCAATTGTCTGGAAATCTCCCCCTTTGGCATTGATGGCAACACCAACATTGATGGAAACACTTAGTCATGATAACATTCATGATTATACTCCTCATCAATGTTTCTATCTCTCCCCCTTTGACATCAATGGAAAAGGGTATCTCCCTTTCGGGTTGATCCCCCTGACTGAACTCTCCTTGGGATGCTCCCCCTGTCTACATGCCTCTGTTCTCTCTCTCCAAGCATTTCTATCCTGCATCTAATAAATCTCTCCCCCTTTGTCATGAATGGAAAAGGTATCTTTCCATCTGTGGCTGCTCCCCCTAACTGAACTTTCCTTGGGGATACTCCCCCTAACTAGACTTCTTCCTGAAATTGATCCCCCAACCTGAATTTTCCTCTTTATGGTGCTACCTCGTGTAAATATAATACATATAAGATAAGGATTCAAAAGAATTCATTTTGGAGTAGAAATTACTCTGAGTCTATGGAACAAATACTCAAAGGATTCCCTTGGAAGTGTTTTTGTAAAGATGTCTGCCACTTGTTCTTTTGTGCCTAGATATTCAACTCTGATGTTCTTCTCTACAACATGTTCTTGTAGAAAGTGATACTTTATTGGAATTTGCTTCTTCTTTGAGATATTGATGGAGCTTGTATTATCACAATAGATTGGAATGGGCTCATCATACTCAACCTATATATCTAAGTAGAACGTTGCTCCACTGGTGATTTTTTGGTCATCAATCCAACCTGCCCAATCTTCATCTGTGTAGGCAATCTTCCATTCCGAACCTTTTTAGCATTTCTCTAATAAACTTAGTTTGAGAAATAAAAATTCCTTGGTTTCTTTGACATATCTGAAGACCCAAAAAGAATGATAGTTCTCCAAGTAATGATATTTCAAATTCATTATGCATATCCTTTGCAAATTTCTGGCTTAACCTATCATTAGTACTTCCAAAAACAATATCATCAACATACATTTCAATTAATAAAATACTACCTTGACTTACCTTCATGTAGAGGTTGTTGTATGCGCTTCCTTTCCATAGTTTGTAGGGAGTTTTGTCATTGTTGTTTCTAAGCATTTCTCTGTTTTGAATGTGAACTGTTGTATGCACTGTATGTGTCCAAAAATTATCTGTCAATTTAGAGTCCATTAGCATTGTTCGAGCCATTTCCTTTCCAGTTATCATCCATTATGATAATTTTCCTTTGTCTATGAACCACTCTTTGAACCAATCTATGAATCCATGCTCTCATCCATACTTTCCAAGACTCTACTTGCGCAACTGTCCATAATGTTGACCCATTTAGAATTATACTATCATGAAGTCTTGATTAATCTATACTACCCATATAGAATAGTCTTACCTTCAAATATATTAAAACCCATACCATTATACATAAAACAAACTTGGGTCCATTACCCAAACCTTTGTGCTACCGGAATTCACTACCGAACTTTCTCCAAGGGTTGACATCAATCACTAAGGGTTGATATCGATCTACAATATCACTCTCCAATGGCTGAAATAAATGACAACCAACAATCCATACCAACTTTCCATCAACCTAATCCAACTGTCTAACAGTTGCTTCTCTAAATTTTTCAACTTGTTCATGATTTGATTTTGGGTCTAGAAAAACTAGGTCTTCATTTGATCAAAATTTTGAGCCAAAAGTGTGAATGGATCCTTTACATTGTTGGTTGACACTTTTTTCTTAGTTTATGCTCTGGAATGAGGAAACCGAAAATGCTCGATATTTGAGCTAATGACATGTTCCACAATATACATAGTATACTCTTTGGCCTTTGCTAAATTTTCAGGCATCTTTTCCTTCAGGATAAACCCAAAATTTCCTTCAAAATAATTCAAATAAATAAGGAGAATGACCGCTTCCAACAGTCACAAGTCCTTCAAGATTTGGATGTACAAGTTGTCAATCTAGAATTGAATTCCTTCACCATTTTTTTCTCTTTCTTTTTTATTTGGTTGAATTGCATCAATAAAATTTCATTGTCCTTCTTCGTTGTCCATCAATTTTTCAACAACTTTTTAAAAGCCTCATATGACTGCAAGTGTTTGTCAGGAAATCCTTTGAACTAATTTTTAGCATCTTTATCAAGAGAGGTAGATGGTAACTTCATTGCAACATATTCATGTTCTACATAATTTTTATATTCCATGGCCACACCAATAGCGTCAAGATTCTCTTTAGGTGTGATAACATTGTTTCCGGTGAATATGGGTAACCACTTGTGAGACTCTTTCAGAATATTATTGGGGTACCCAAGTATGGTGACCATATTCAATGGCTTGTAAAGGTTTCTAGATCAAGGACGATCCATTGGGGAAAAAGGAAGACTTCCTTGAAATAAGGTTTTGACAATGAGTGAACTATGAGGAGGTATTCTTTGGTAAACCTTGGAAGGCTTAAACCTTCCTTTGGTAAGTGTCTATCGGAAAGACGGGTTCTTAGGTTGTGGAGTTTCTATATGAACTTTATTAAGAGCTCATCAAAAGTGAAAAACGGAACTTCCCTCAAATGGAATTTCCAGGAAATCTAGAGGTAAAGGCTTTGGGATAGACTTGGAAAGTGTCATTATGGGATTGGAAAGGATTCAAAATACTCCTTGGAAACGACATTGAAAATGCTATCACACAGTTTGTATTTTGGGAAAATCCCAACCCAAACAACAAGTGTGTGACACAACTGGGGACACCTATCATTGTCACCTCAATAGATATCCCCCTCGTTTTAGTGATGGACAAGTCCAACCAAGGGAGGCTTCCCAAGTGAACCTAGAGGGATTGCAAGGGAGGAGGCCAAGAGATGAAGGAACCACCCCTATAGGTCATAATTAAAATATATTGAGGCTTTATGGAGGATGTTTGTAAGCCAAGTAAAAGGCTTCCAACTAATAGTACTTGCAAAACAAATGTTAGACAACCTAAACCAAGACAACATATGATGAAATAAGCCCTGAGAAAAGAGGAAAATAAACAAGAAACCTTGTTGTCCCAAAATTTCCAAATATAATAGTGATATATACGCAACAAGATAATTATAAGAGCTACAAATCAGACCATCAAAATCATCATATGATATTGGACAAGAAAGCTTGCAATTAGTAAACAATTTTCCAATGCTTAAACCAAGATTTGGATGCCAAAAGAGGGCTATAAAAGAGTGTTATAAACAAATAAATATGACATCCCTATGTTGTAGAAATGTTTTCAATAACAACAAATTCTAACCACTAAAATTAGCAAGTAAACCGCCCAAACAATAGTCCTTTACCAGTGGATTAATTATCACAGTTTACAAGCAATTTTCAGTCATAGAAAAGTAGAGAAATTGTATGAGAAAGAGTGTTTGTTGAAACCCTATTGGTTGTAGCTTAAATATTATTACAATAGAATAACCACCTGAAAAAACAATATTCCCTTGAAGTAGAAGAGAGTCTAAAGAATTTATAATTTAAATCCAACTTGATCAATTTCAATCCCTCAATTTTCATGTTTATCAATTCTACAATTATAATATCCAATGAAAAGATTAGTGCCTTGTTATTGGGTGAATGGAGTCTCTTTTTTGAAGACAAGGTTAAGAAATAAATAAGAGAAGATGATTTATTGAGAGTTAAACCCTTATAAAACCCAAGAAACCTATCTCCTTCCAAATCGTTTAGCCTAAAAATCAAGATGGACTAGGGTTTAAAAATATTCTAGGGGTGTAAATTACCTTACTCCCTAGATAAATAAACCCTATTCAAGCCTTGAAACAAGGGTGTAAACCCTCTTAATCCTTGTTGCAAGCCTTATAATCTTTCAATAGCAAAGAAGAATAAATTTTGTTGGGGGTGTAAGCCCTTTTACTCCTAGGGTTTTAAGATATGTTTCTTGAACTTAAACAAGAAACATGACAATAAATTGTAGAAATAGCTCACTAAATCCAAGAGATAGCATGAACTAAAAACCCTACTACTAAGAATCATCCAAAAAATTTCTAGAGAAAACCATCCAAGATAATTCGCTAGCCTTTAATTCTCCAATAAATAAGTATTGCATCCATTTTCACAAGAAAAAGAGAGGTTGAAATTCTCCAAGAGGACCGAAATTGCAATCCAAAGAGTAATATTATCAAGTGATGAGTTATATCCAAGTGAAAAATGACTTGCCTCTATTTATAGAGGAAAACCCAAGTCATAGTTTGTCCACATTACAATTAAATCCTTAATTTTAGGCTAAAACCAAAGTTACAATGATTAATTAGCAAATCATTTTTTTCTTTTTGCCCACATAGGCTACAAAATGACCAACAATAAAAAAAAAAATGATGGCATATAAGCCCATAAATATCCTCTCCAAGGTGGCACATGTGAAATTATCCCTACAAAGGCTAGGATGTCAAGCTAGGAAGGTGCCATGTCATCCCTAAATAAAGTTGCAATGTGGGGCTTCAAGCCCACAACACCACCAAGTGCACCAAATGTGCCAAATGTCCCCTCAAAAGTGTGACATCATGCTACCCAAGAGGAACATTTAGTCATACACTAGTACATTGGGCCAATTTTCCAACAATTTATCGATGCATGTTTTAAGCCACAACGTCTCAAGTATGACAAAGGCTACAACTGGTTTTTCGTTGTGTCCTCTCCATCGCAATTAAAATATCAAACTTTCGCTGCAATACAGATGAACACATTCATTGTACCATTGACCAACGTAATGTAAGAAGTGTCCTCAGACACACACTTTTATTCAATAGAAAAAGAAATTACATATGAGAATTTGCAAGAGCTTACATCCAAACAACTCAACACTCTTGCAATGAGATATATATAAGCTAAATGTCCTAAAAAACTCTAGTTATGGATCACTTATTAAATCAACAAGTGTCCATTTACAATAAATGTTATCTTAACGATATTCTAACTATACTCCTAATTTTGATCCTAAGATACGACACCTTTCTAGAGTCATATCTTTTACAACAATACTCTATTTCTAAATGTCTCCATTTATTAATCAAATATTCTAGAGTATTAATTTAATATTCTAAATTAATAATCATTTTATTCTAACTTTTTAAACTATGATATTTGTATTTTGGATTATCTAACATTCCCCCCTATGATCCAAAGATACATTACAATAGATACCAAGTTCATCCCTGAACTTAGTAAATTTTATTCTCCCAAGAGATTTCGTGAAAATGTTGGAGATCTGATCTTCTGAAGGACAATAAATTGGCTTGATGACATCCTTTGCAATGAGTGATCTGATATGATGATACTTGGTGTCCACATGCTTTGTCTTTGAATGAAAAACTAGATTCTTGACAAGCTTAATGGTTGACTGGCTATCGATGAATAATGATGTAGCTTCTTCTTGAGAAATGCCCAAGTCCTGCAAAACTCTGTGTAACCAAACAATTTCACATGTTGCTTCCCATGCTGAGATGTATTCTTCTTCTGCTGTAGAAGTGGCCACTGTAGCTTGTTTCTTACAACTCCAAGACATTGTTGTTGAAGCCATGTTCATTAAATAACCTAATTTTGATGCTCGATCATCTATACTTCCGGCAAAATTAGCATCTGAAAATCCACCAAGTACCAAATTTTTAGTCTTTTTGTAAAGAAGACCAAAATATTTTTTTCCTTGGATATATCGAAGAACTCTTTTGGTTGCATTCCAGTGGATGTCTCGTGGTTTCTGCATAAAGAATGAAAGAATAATGTCTGCATAATATAGATCTGGTTGAGTGTTTGTCAAATAAATCAAGCTACCAATCAACTGTCTATAAATAATGTTGTCTACCATTTCCCCCCCTTCAAATTTTGAAAGTTTCAAGTGTTGTGCCATAGGGTTAAGAGATGGTTTGCAATCTTGCATTCCAAATCGCTGAAGAATTTCTATTGAATACTTACTATGATAAATGAAAATATGATGTGTACGTTGGAATACTTCAATTCCAAGATAATAGTGAATTAGTCCCAAATATGTCATCTTAAAACTTGCATGTAACTCCTTTTTCACCTCTGCAATATGATCATCATTGTTTCCTGTAATGATCAAATCATCTACATACATAACAATAATCATCAGATATGGACCCTGTTGACGAATATACAAAGTATCATCAGATTCTCTTCGTTGAAAACAAACTTTCCTAAGGTATTCATCCATTTTGGGATACCAAGCACGGGGAGCTTGGTTTAACCCATATAAAGCCTTGATTAATTTGTAGACTTTATGTTCATGCCCTGCAATTTCAAAACCTGGTGGTTCTTTCATGTATACATCTTCCTGTAAGTCTCCGTTGAGAAAAGCACTTTTTACATCCATTTTATGAACTTTCCAACCTTTATGAGTGGCCAATGCAAGTGCTAATCGGATGGTATTCCATTTAGCTGTAGGAGAAAAAGTTTCCTCATAATCAATGCCTTCCTGCTGCGCAAAACCTTTAGCCACAAGTCATTATTTATACTTGTCAATTTCTCCATGTTGGTTGTATTTAATTCTGTAAACCCATTTGCATCTGACTGGTTTAACACTTGTAGGACAATCAACAAGTTTCCAAGTGTTGTTATCAATTACTGCTTGATACGCTTCAATCATAGCTTGTTTCCATTCTTTATGTTTTACTCCTTATTTGTATGTGGAAGGTTCATTAAAATCATTTTCTATCAAGGAAAAATTTTCTTCATTGTTGTGTGATCCCCTTGTTCCTATTTTGTTCTACTCATCAGACCTGACATATTTCAAAAGTTGAACTTCCCATTTTGGTAGTTGATGTTCACTTGTTTGGGGATCTAAATTTCCATTATTGTAAATTGGATTAATGTAAACTGATGTTTGTCAATCAGTGGAAGATTATGGATGTGAAGAATCATTTTCAGATGAACTGTCGCTTCTAGGAGAGTCTGAGGAACTTCTAGAAGACCCAAATGATGTTGTTTAAGTAAATGGACTGGATGTATCATCTTCAGATGAAGGAAAATCAAGTTCATACCAATTATGTGAATTTGGTTGACTTTTCATTTTTCCTTTTCTTTGAATGCCTTTAGTTTCTAACTTTTGAAGAAGACTTTCTATTTCTTCATCACTCTTACTTTCAGTTTCATCAAAAATTACATCCCTACTCACAATAAATTTTCCATTGGACAAAAGTCGGTACCCTTTCTTCTCATCAAAATACCCAATCATTGTGCATTTCAGGCTTCTTGAGTCAAGCTTAGTTATTTTTTCTTTTGGAACTAAGATATAACATATTGATCCAAAAACTCTGAGATGTTTAACTTGAGGTTTGAAACAAAACCATGCTTCATAAGGTGTGATTTCTTCCAAAGAAACAGTTGGAGATGTGTTCCTTAAGTAAATAGTTGTATGGATTACTTCTGTCCAATATGTAGAACTTAACTTTTTAAATCTTAACATGGATCTTGCCATTCCTAACAAGGTGTGATTCATTCTTTATACGACTCCATTTTGCTGAGGAGTGTAGACATTTGTAATATGTCTTCTTATCCCATTGTCTATGCAATAAGTTTTTAATTCATTAGAAGTGAATTCCCCTCCATTATCTGTCCTGAGAGTGCCTATCTTTTCTTTAACTTCGTTTTCAACAAGTTCACAAAAAATCTTAAACTTTTCAAATACTTCCGACTTTTGCTTCAAGAAGTAAACCCAATTTATTCTACTGAAATCATCAATAAAGAGTAAAAAATATTTGCAACCACCTAAAGAAGTTTCTAGTGGTCCACAAACATCACTGTGAACTAGTTGCGACCACCTATTTGCACGGTATGAACTTGTTTGAAAACTCTCTCGATTTTGTTTTCCATAAATGCAAGCTTCACATTTTGTATTTTCCTATTTTAAAGTTGGAATTCCCTTAACCATCCCTTTTTTTTTCAATTGAGAGAGACTTTCAAAGTTGAGATGTCCATATCTCACATGCCACAATCTTATAGGTGAAATACTTGTACTTACTGCTCCTGCAAAGTCAGAATGCCTTGGAATAACTGTCCCTTTCATCCTTAACAATTTTCCATCTTCATAACCTGTCATCAGTGCTTTCATATTCTGTTTGACTGAATTAATCTTAACTAAGCCATCTTCCATAATCACCTGATGTCCTGCTTGTCGAATCGTGACTAAAGACAACAAATTCATTTTAAAGGTGGGTACATACCATACATTTGAAATCATTCGTTCTCCAATATCAGGTAAATAAAATTTAACTACACATTTTCCATAAGGAGTATGTTTGGTATTATCTGCAAGAAAGATGGAATTAAGATGGCATTATTGAAAATTCCAAAAGAAGTCACGTCTGAAAGTCATGTGTTGAGATTCTCTTGAATCTAGAATCCAAGCATCTTCATAATCACTTTGAAAATCATTGGAAATATGTAATGTTGAAGATGAGGTAAAAACATATTCTGAACCATCATCATCTCGATCATTTGCAAACTATGTTGTGTTTTGATGAAACTTGGAAATTTTATCAATAGAAGTTCGACAATATTCTGCATAATGACCAACTTTGTTACATCTTCTACAAACAATTTGACTTAAATCTCTTCCTCTGCCTGAATTTTGTCCTCTGCCTCTATTTTGACCTCTTTGTGGAGTTTTTCCTCTGCCTTGACTATTGCCTTGGAAATACCCTCTGCCTTGACTATTTCCTCTTCCTTGAAAATACCCTTTGCCTTGATTGTTTCCTCTGCCTTGAAAATACCCTCTGCCTTGATTCTTTCCTTTTCCTTGAAAATTGCTCCTGTCTGAAAAATTATTTTCTCTACTTTGGCTTCGACCATGACCTTGTACAAAATTTCTTCTTCCTCTGCTTCTAGAACTGACAGTTGAAGATTTACTTGTGCTAGCCTCTGTGAAAACAACATCTTCCCCAACTTTCTTTTTCTTTCCAAAAGTTTTGTTGTGTTGAGATAACATTTCACTTAGCTCATCAAACGTAAGCGTGTCTAACTTATCAGTTACTTGTAAAGTTTCCAAAAAATGTGTATAGGAAGAAGGCAACCCAGCAATTAAAATTGTGGTCATGAAACTATCATCGACTGCTTGAAAACCAACATTTAGTATTTCCTGCTTAATGTTCTTAAGTCTAGAAACATATTCATGTACATCATCTCCTTCAGTCAATTTTTGTTGGAGAAACTTTAATTGAAGATCAACTTTCTTTGATTCAAGCTGAGTATCAAATAAATCCTTAAAAACTTTCAAAGCAGACCATGCATTAGTAGTATTTTCAATGTGAACATACATCTCATCATTAACTAGAGATTTAATGAGTGATAATTCTTTGGCATTTTTAACTTCCCATTTTGCTAATGTAGTTGCATCTATAGGATTATTTGGCTCAGTATCTTCATTACATATATCACGCCAAAGTTTATTGTAAATGAGAGTACTTTCAATGAGATGTTTCCATGTCTTGTATGATTTTTTTCCTTCAAGTTTATCGGAGTCAGAGAACAAATTAATTAACTTCGACATTGTAGTGTTGAATTTTCGCACCAAAAAAGAATCAAGAAAAATATATCAAGATGAGCAACACACCACACACATCACACAAAAAATGATCTATCGGGGCTTGGCCTTGACCCTCGTATATTCGTTGAAACAAGAGAAAAGTGACTAAGCTTGGCACTTGGCTCTAGTCAAATTTCAGGTAACTTACAAAATTGTACTTTTTAAAATGCTCTTGTAAATTTTGAAAAAACAATTCACCCACCCTCAAAGTAAAATTACTTTGAGTTACAAAAAAATTGTTACCCAATGTTGTAGTAGGCTCCTCTCTGCTCGCAATATCTTGGCTCCCAATGTTCACCCCAAATAAGACTTTCTTTCATTTAGATTAAACAACTATGTACATTTTGCGTACATAGTCTTAGGTCCAGAATCAAAATAATGGCTAACATTATTGTTCTGATGGCCAAGGAAATTGAGAAGAAAAATCATGACATAAATCAGTCATAGCATGGAAGTGAGTAAGCTCAACACTTTCAGTATGCGAGTTCCTGCAGTTGTTCCACTAAACCGTCCTGTTGTTGCACATGCTTCACCCATTTGGCCCAGATCTGAACTTTTTTAATTATCTGATTAACTACATTCGGGTTGGAAAGAATTCATGTATTTCATCTATCTTTTTCTCACTTGAAAAAGGAGATGCAACAAAAGTGATAAAACGAGTTATCAAAAAACCTGAACCCAATTTTTTTAAGACAAATTTCAACTTTTCCTTTAACCACATCTAATACACACATCAAATATCAAATCTGGATTTGAAGTCTTTAGGAGAGGTGAAGTATATGCTAATTTTGTAGATGAAAAAACAGATAAATGAAACATCCAAGCATCTAGTGATTTCAATTCTTAAATTTTGAAGAGATCACTTAGATTCAATCCATCGCATTTATAGGAATCATATTTGTTGAGACTACACTCTTTTAGAAGTGTCCTCATATACACACTTTTATTCAATAGGAAAATAAATTAGATATGAGAATTTACAAGAGTTTACACCCGAACAACTCAACACTCTTTCCAGAAACTTCAAACTGAAATTGATCAACCTTCTCTTTCACATAGAGAAGGTTGAGCGATCTATAAATAGTGTTGTCTATCATTTCCTCAGACACGCTTTTATTCAATAGGAAAAGAAATTACATATGAGAATTTTCAAGAGTTTACAACCGAACAGCTCAACACTCTTTCCAGAAACTTCAAACTAAGATCGCTCAACCTTCTCTTTCACATAGAGTATGACCACGATTTTAACAAACAATATCCTTCTCTCAATTACGTTTTAACAACATAGATATATAGCTTGCAATATCTCTTCTTTACATTTAATATATTTTAAAAAAAAAACATTACTGTTATATTTCATTTCATAGAATCTTTAACAGAATGCAGCGAGTGAGTTGAGGTTGTGTCTGCCTCTCATGTTTGGTATCTGAGTTATATATATATATATATATATATATATATATATATATATATATATATATATATATATCAAAGCTCACAGTGCAATTTCCCAAATACATTATTCAGTGTCTGAGGTGACTGACGTGACTGAGGTGACTGGGATTCAGCTTCCCGGATTTTTGATTCACTATACAAAAAATGCTTGTCATCTGATACATGGATGATTTTAGGGGCTAAATTTCACTCATGGGATAATTTTCGATGGTTTTTCCAAAAACGAGATTCGCTATTTTAAAAATGATTCGCCCAAATTCTATAGGATAAAATTATTTTACCTTAAAAATCGCCAAAATTTTATAAAAACTATATAGAATCCTTAGAAATTTGAATATTTTTACAAAAATATCGCCAAACATTTATAATTGGCATTTGAAGGATTAGTAAGATTCGCCAAGGTTTCTACATTTGAAAATAAATTTCCATCCTTAAAATCATCCCTGATCTAATAAGGTGAAGAAGGCAATTAAATCATTTGATCAGCTGGAAACTCGCGGATCTTTTCCAACTGTTTAATCGCGCAATAAGATACTTGTGAGGCTACTCAAACTGAATTACTCAGAGCAGTATTGGAAACTTTAAGGAGAAATAATTCAATATAAAGTTCCTTCAAGAAGCTATACTTTGAAGTGTGAATATCTGAAGGTCACAAGCTTATTTGGTCAGATGGTTGAAAATGCTTTTATTCCTGATATTGCAAAAACAAAAACAAAACAAAAAAATCCTTTAAAAACAAATGAACAATTAACTGACCAATTTACTGACGAAGTGCGCCGACGTTTTTCCTCGAACTGTAGAACTAGAATCACCTCCTCACATCAGCTAATCTCCTCCTCACATCAGTTGAATTACTGGAGCTCTGATACCAAAATAATGGCAGAAGTGTCCTCAGACACACACTTTTATTCAATAGGAAAAGAAATTACATATGAGAATTTGCAAGATTTTACACCCGAACAACTCAACACTCTTGCAATGAGCTATATATAAGCTAAATGTCCTAACAAACTCTAGTTATTGATCACTTATTAAATAAACAAGTGTCCATTTACAATAAATGCTATCTTAACAATCTTCTAACTATACTCCTAATTTTGAACCTAAGATACAACACCTTTCTAGAGTCATATCTTTTACAACAATACTCTGTTTCTAAATGTCTCCATTTATTAATCAAATATTCTAGATTATTAATTTAATATTCTAAATTAATAATCATTTTACTCTAACTTTTTAAACTATGATATTTGTATTTTGGATTATCTAACACGACGTTGGTACGAAATCTAGGTTTTTCTCGTTGTCCACCGCAAGAGTGAGTAAACTACGACGAACGTGCCCCATAAATTCATCTCAAATCCATCATGTTGTCATTGCCAATACATCTAAAGATTGACATATTTCCGTCGTAAGAGTGAAAAATTATCGAAGGATGTACCCCATCATTTCTTCACAACTCCATCATGTTTTCCTCTCCAGTCTATGTTGTGAGTGGGAAATCCCTCTACGGACTAGAACTTAGGGTTTTATCATGCATGCAGAAAAGACCTAAAGATTCCTACTTTCTACTGTCGTCCCAGACCTAATCCCCATTATTCTTAAGAAAATACGTAGTTAAGAAGATCAAGTGAGCATACCTTATTTCAGGTGTTTGATATCGATCCTTCTTCACACTTGATCACTCTTTGACTACAACTCTCCTCCCAAGGCTGACCTGCATTCACACAAGACAAACAAATAACTCCACATGCATTTGATATATAGATTAATGGGTTAGAGATTCAATCAACATGTATGCAATAAACCATGAAAACCTCATATGGTGGGATGGGAAAAGTACTTCTTTATTATTAACTTCAACAAATCAACTTACAATGGTGAATCCAGCCACTACTCCATGAACCTGGTCTTGGGCTCCTCTTCAATTGTCCTCCAACTTCTTTTCTCTACATTTCTCTTTGCACAAGGAAGGCTAAAGGTTGGGACAAAGGAAATGCGCAATCAGGTATAGTTTCTTTACTATGATTCTCCTCTTCCAAATGGGACCCCTAACCCTTCTTTTATAGGATAGAAGAAGCTAGGTATTTGGTTGAACCCTCAGCGATGCATGGCCGAAAGGTTTAGTTAACTCACCCAAAGTTGTGTGTTCCGTCAGCAAATTTCCTTTTTTCGTGCTTTTGTAGGTACACGTGGGTTTTCTTGGATCAGCTAGCATGTACATGTGTGCAGTAATGGAGCAGGGCGCGTGGGCCTTTATAAAATGGGTTTTTAAGAAGAGTTGTTCAACAGTGTTTTGGCAAAGAAGGAATCTGAGATGGCTTGATGCTAGGTAAGCATGTCTGGTGCAAATTAGGGTTATAATAGAAGCCCCCTAATGTGTGAGGTCAAAAGAGCATCTAATGGCCGAAATACATTAACAATATTCACCAATGTGTCGAACAAGTGAGCCCAGGGACTAGAAATTGGGAGGTGTCATCTACAAAAATAACAATTGTCTCACCGAGGCAGGCATACCCATGCTCGGGATAAAATAAAATCATGGTTACCAATCAAATACACTATAGATCCATGTCATATAACTATATAAAGTGTAGCCGCGAACAATACACAACGGAACTACATCTTTAAATCAAAAAGATATACATGTAGAGTATCTATCTTCTTAGAAGCTGATAAGGGTTGATGGCTGGAGATGAGGTCTTCAGGGATCAAGCAACAACTTCAAAATATTCAAAACTTGGGTAGGAGTGTAATATGAGTGTACGACTTCACTACCCATAGGTCTTCGATGGCTCGTTGGTCATGGACTAGAGAATCTTGATGATCAGACTGAAGGCTTCATTGATTTCGAACAAAGACTTGATTGGAAGTTTAGGATGGTCGGGCATGAGGGCAAGAGAAAAACTGCAGAGGGGCCAACTCAGGCTTGGTAAAAACTTCCCTTTGACAATAGCACGACAAATGATGAGACTCAGGCAACATCGCATTAACATAAGTTTACGAGGTAGGAGGCAATGCAAACTCTCCATATGTTTGGAAGAATAACCAAATGGAGGAGGACATAGCTCTATGTAGCGAGAAACAACTTCCTAAGGTCATATTAAATCCCAGAGTTTGACGAACAAATGGACAAATGTTCTTTATCCAAGGGTGACTCATTATGTTGCCAATAAAGAAAATACTTTTCCCTTCCTCTTTTTGGGGTATATTTGATTTTTTTTTTGTCTTTTTCAATAATTTTGGAAAAAGAATAAAAGAATGTTACGTCACAAAGGAGGAACGAGTGTTTCAAACATACAAGTTTAGGGTGTAGGGACAAGACTGATGTTTAGAGTAAGGACACTCGAAAAAAATCCTCCAGGGGCCAAAGGTGTCAAGACGCAGAGGAAAAGTGCTACATGGCTTGCATATAAGGCATGCTTTAGATGGTTCAGTTGAGAGAAACATGGAGCCGACATTAGGCCAAAGACGCGGGTATGCAAATGCGATTAATAAAACACACAATGGTAATGTCCTTCGATGTGAGTTTATCAAGCCCAGAGAAGGTAAGATCAGTGGTTTTTCATATTTAGAGAGCCTGAAAAAATGTAAAAGGAGACTCCACTGGGGTACCTTTTCGAAGGTAGTCTAGTCGGTTCAAAAAAGGGGTAACCTAGCACCGAAAAGACGTCTATTCAAAACCATTTTAATGAGTGTGATAAAGACAAGATCACTCGGCCATTTTTTCATTTTTAAGGAGTCTGGAAAAAGCTTATCTATGGACTCCGTCGGGAATGTTCTTCTGGACCATTTTAATGAGTGTGAAAGAATAAGGTCACTCAACGATCTTTTAAATTTTAGAGAGTCTGAAAAGAGATTAACTATGGACTCCGTGGGGGTTCCTTTTTCATAAATTTAGTCCCTCAAGCCTGGAAAAGGGTTAAAATGATACCTGAGAGTACTCTTCTAGAGAACTGAAGTTCCTTAGAGTATACCTTTTTTCGTACAGTTGACCGTCCGAACCGAAAAAGGGGTAAACGACCACCGGACAGACGTGACTTCAAATTTCATTTTAACAAGCGTGAAAGGCCACAAGATTGCTCAGCAATATTTTCATGTTTAGAGGGTCTGAAAATGGCTTAAAAGAAGACCCATTATGTCTTTTGGGAGTCCTGAGGGTGAGGTCAAGAGTGAAAAGGAATCATGCAAATGAGGCTCAAACTCGTAATCAGGAAAAACAACAAGGACTCTCGAGCCTACATTCATTAGAGACAGCATGGACACCATAATGCAACTAGGATCTACCTAGGGCATCCATGTTCTGGTAAGCTCTACAACTAACTCGCGACACTTCTAAAGCAGAAATGATGGTTCTGTGTCGCAACCTAATGGGATCAATCATATGGAAAAGGGATAAAGACAATGAGATACAAAAGTCAGGGTGGAAACCTAACCTACATGCTCAAGTTGATCATCTGATATTTTTCCATGGACCGTCAAAAGTTACCCAAAATTCCAAAAAATTGTCTTGATACCCGATCATACCCTTCCAATGCAACTCCTAAATCACTCTAAATGGTTTTTGGCTTAAAGATAATGATAAGGGGGGGGGGGAGTGACAAAAAGAGGCCAAAAAGTCTATAAATAGAAGTTGGCAGCTCATTATCACCATTGTTGATTTGGAAATTGACTCTGGAGCAAAAAAAACCCCTTTGATAAAAGTGGTGATTCTGGGAGCTACAGTGGACGAAATGACCATCTGTCTGGACCAAGTATAAACTCTCTCATCTTGCAATTTAAATCTTTATTTATGCTTTGGGTTTCAAGTTTTGGGGGGGAGTCGACCTTCAAAAGGTCGGCCCTAGGTCCACACGGGTTGTCTTATGACAGGTCGCGTGTACGTTCAGGCAGAGTAAAAACTGCACACGTGTACATGTGACTGTCATCATTACAGCCCGTGTGGACCCCCTTATTGAATTAAAAAAATTAAAAAAAAAACAAGGGTTAACCCTCCTGAACTTGGTGTTTTGCAATATGTATGTTTACTGGAGGGAAAGAGAGCATGAGGAGGTTAGTGAGTTGGTCGGGGAAGACCCCAATGTTGTGATTTCCTTAATGCAATGTGGGATGCTCAAGTTCTTCTTATGTCCTTCTATGCGGGCACAACCTAGGCTACTGAATGCCTTGGTTGATTATTGGCATCCTGATGCAAAGGCCTTTATGTTAGAGGGGCAGTCACTGGTGCCTACGATAGAGGACATATACTTTTTGACTGGCCTCTCTAGGAGATGGAAACCATTCAACTTCCGAACATTTCCTTTGGGGCCTCATAACATATCAGAATTGATAGGACTTTATTGTGAGGCTGGTACAGATCGATCGAGCTCACAAGTCCCCATAAGAAAGATCATTGACTTATCGCTGCAGGCAATTGTGTTTCTTATTGGGTGGATGACTGGTTATGCGGCTCTACATCATGCATCCTGTGCACAGATGAACTGTGTAGTCCAGTACTTAAATGCACAAATATTTGACTGGAGCACTACACTGCTAGATTGTATGAAGAGGCAACTGACAGATTGTCGATCGCGGACACAAAGGAACTTCAAGTTTGGGACGATTCTATTCTCTTTCTTCTTTGAAAGAGTTTCGAGATTCATTCCTTGAGTGGTGGTACGAGGACATCAGGCCTCTCTTCCTACGGTTTGTAGATGGGCAGTGTTACTACCACGACAGGGTGGTGGAAGGACCAATGAGTCCTTTGATGATGATTTATTCACTTGGTTGTCGCGACAGATCCCAATCATAGAAGATTACATTTATGCTGGGATTGATTTCTTGAGAGATCCTTAGATACCAGTACCTCCTGGTGAGGAGCGAGGAGAGATGGGTAATTTTACATCATTTTTTTGTTGTTTTTTTTTTGTGAAACATATGTAATTTTTATGTTGTTTTTTTTTTATACCAGAGTATTTGACGGATATGTGTATGTTGTGTGCAGATGTGGGACCAGCGCGACCAGCGGACTATGCGAGGAACAGACATTGTCCTCAGTCAGGGGCCACACCTACCACCACAGGGGGACCAGCAGTAGCAAGAGAGCTTCCAGCTGGGGAGGCTGAGAGGCTGTTGAGACGAGTCGAGAGAAACTTTACCTCACTCACCTGCATGGTCCCTATGGCAGAGATTGAGGATCTACCACCATCTATGCAGCCTCATGTAGTGGGGGCACCATGGACATGGGTCCAATTGTTTTGGCGTTTGGCAAACGCTATTGATCAGTACAACAGGGCCCACGGGCCCTGACCTTAGTTGGTCTAGACTTTTCACGTGCCGAGAGCACTACTTGTATATATTTTTTGAGGGCATAAGCCCCATGACTCGTTACTGGTCATACTTTTGAGGCGCTTGCGTCTACCTATGTACTCCGGTGATTATGATATTATATATGGATTTTTATGTCTTTTTGTGTCTTATGGATCATATTTTCCTTTAAAAATGTATTTACATGTTTATGTGTATGTCCTTTCATATGTGTGCAAGATGCCAATCTAAAATTTGATTAGCTAGAGTATCTGTAATTTGGTTTAATCTCCTAAGAACATGAAAATATGTAATATAATCAAAACTTCATTCTAAGAGACGTATCTTAAGGAAACGTCGGTGTAAAGTTGGATCATGAACACGGTAAACTCTATTTAACTGAGACACAACCATCTGAGCATCTAGATAGACTCGGAGATGAGAGATACCAAATGACAGGGTGTCACGAAGAAACTCAATAACTGCACTATACTCGGCGACATTGTTTGTGATGTCACCTAAGCATATACCTCTGGAAGATAATAACTGGCCTCGAGGTGTAAAAATTACCCAAGTTATGGAGGAAAGCCTCCGAGTGTGCCAGCTAGCACCATCTGTGTACCCAATGAACACCTCGGATTCACTTGACATCTACCACGGTGACGAAAGATAACATCAAAAATGACACATCCATAATACTAAAAGAAATTAGAAAGTAATAGTACAAAGACTATACATATGTTACAAAAAGTTACCCATGGTGACCTACCTATGAGTGATACTTCTTGAGGTAGAGCCCATTTCTAGGCTCTGCCAAAGAATTTCCCTCAAAGTCAACCAAATGATAAGCGCCCCTTTTTAGAACCTTTTTATGACGAAAGGGCTGAACCACATGGGTTTGAATTTTCCTGCCCCCAGAGGGTCCTTATCTTGGTCATAGACCAGGACAAGGTCGCCTTCAGAGAAAATTCGAGGACGAACGGACCTATCATACTGACACTTGACTTTATGTTTGTGAGCCTCGTTGGCCAGGGTCACGTCACGACGCTTCTCATTGAGCCGCTCAAGGTATAATAACCGTTCTTCAAGTGGAGAAGTATTTGGCAATAATTGTACTTCCAACTTTAGGGACGAGATCTGACATTCGATAGGCAAGACTGCTTCCAGCCCATAAACGAGTTGAAAATGTGAGAAACCAATTGCAGTCTTAAGAGACGTTCGGTAAGCCCATAATTCCGAGTATAACATCAAATGCCAATTTGACTTGGCTGAGTTGATTGTTCACTGTAGGATGGTATTAAGAGATTAATTTACAGATTCCACTAGACCATTTGCTTGGGGGTCGTAGGGTGACAAATGTTCTTACCGCAACCCAAGATTTGATGTTAACTCGGTCATCATCTGGTTCTGAAAGTGACTTCCATGGTCAGTGACAATCTCCCTTGGGACGTCGAACCCTGCTATTATCTGGTTGAATAAAAAGAGAGTCGCAGTCTCTCCATCAACTTTAAACGTTGGCATATTTTCGACCCACTTCGTGAAGTATTCTATGGATACAATGATATAATAGTGCCCCCTTGTTGAAGGAGGTTTGCATGTAGTGTAATCAATCCCCCACTTGGTGAAGGGGCCAACTGTGATGACAGGAAACATGGGAGTGGGATGTGCCCTCATCTTCTGAGAGAAGATCTGGCATGGGTGGCACTTCTTGACCGATTCAATACAATCTTTGATTAGTGCCGGCCAGAAGTAACCTACACGTAAAATATTTTGGGATGTTGCCAACCTAGACAAATGACCACCACATGCTCTGGTATGGCAATCGTTAAACACGATAACTACTTCTCTGTGAGTGAGACATCGGCGTAGGATGCAGTCTACACCTCTTCGATACAACGTATCATTGAGTATGAGATAATTCTTATCCTGATGGCATATACGTCGACGCTCATCACGAGAAGCAAAGGTGGGGAACTTCAAAGTATGGAGATAGATAAGTATATCTCCATACCAGGGATCCGAAGATGTGATCAAAAACATATATCCTCTGATAGGTGACTCTTCGAGCACAACATCACTTGACTCAACTGGAAGTTCCGAAATAAGTTCTGCGAAGACCAAGGACTTTCTGGATTTCGCTGAAATGAAATCTAAGTCAAATTCCTGGAGGACTACGATCCATCTACTGATCTTTCTACCTATTACCCTTCGTGTCAACATGTATTGAAAGGGATTCACAACAGCAATGACAGTGGTCTTGCGAAACAGAACATAATGACAGAACCGTTGAACAGCATGGACTGCTGCCAACGCAAGTTTTTCGATATGAGAATAATTGAGTTCCAATCCTACGAGGCCTTGGCTCAGGTAATAGATCACATATTCTAAGAACAAGTCATATTCCTGAACTAAGACCATGATGATGGTTGACTCTACTGTAGCTAGGTATAATAAGAAATCTTTGTTATAGTTAGGTGGCTGAAGCAGAGGGGCAGTTGTGAGGGCATGTCTCAACACCTCGAAAGAGCATTGAGTGGAACCATCCCAATAAAATGGAACGTCTTTCTTCAGTAAGCGCATAAATCCCTTTGTGATCTCGGCATAGTTGGCGATGAAACATCTTAAAAAATTCTCCTTGCCCTGTAGACTCTGAAGTTGAAGGATTGTGCGTAGGGGGGGAAACTAAATTATTGCCTCTACTTTGAGAGGATCGACCATGATCCCTATTTTTGACACTATGAAACCTAACAAACGTCCTGATGTTACGCAAAAGTTGCACTTGTTTGGATTCAAGAGAATCTGGAAGTAGCGACAACGCTCAAAGATAAGTCGGAGGTGTGTGGGATGATTTGTTCTCTTGTGAGATCGAGATGTTAAATCATCTAAATAGGCCTCGACTATATGCTTGAGGTCATGGAAAGAAAAAGACATGGCCTGTTGAAAAGTTGCACCAGCATTTTTTAGACCAAAGGGCATCTTACGATATGCGAATGTACACCATGGACAAATGAATGTCAATTTGTGCTGGTCCTCGGGTTTGAATTGTATTTGATTATATCCCAAAAAACCGTCCATGAAAGAGAAGGCCTCGCAACCTGCACATTCATCAATTATTTGGTTGATGAATGGTGTGGGAAAATTATCTTTTGGACAGGCCTTGTTCAAATCACAAAATTTTGTACATACACGAATCGTGCCTTGTTTCTTATTGACCGGCACAAGATTTGACACCCATTGGGTCAAATGGATAGGATAGATAAAACTGGGTTTTAGAAGTTTCTCAACTTCAACCTTAATTGTTGTTGCTTTCCTGGGATTAACTAGACAAAGCTTCTACCGAAAAGGCTTGGTATCTAGATAAGTTGTGATTTCATGTTCGACTATTTTTGGATCGATGCCTGACATTTCCTCGTAAGACCAGGAAAAAATGTCGCGGAATTCTTTAAATAGATCTGTGTACATTTGAATATCTCTGGGGGAGTAGTCAGCTCCGACGAAAACATTCTCCACGACGCCAGGGGTTCTGGAGATATTGATCGGTATGGTTCCAGCGATGGTTGCCATATTACCCTCAGAATAGACCTCGTGTGTAGCTAAGGGATTAATAGGACAAGACCTATCTCCAGTCATAGTCAAGGTGAATTCTCCGGCTTCGATTTTTCTTAACTACGGGAGGAAGTATGATATGTGATGGAGATCATCCTAGGTTTTGTCCGTACTAGTCATTGCTTCAATTACTGCTTCGTCAGATGGCAAGACTAAGTCTAATGAATTGGTATAAGCGAGATAACCTAGAGCCCAAATAGGCTCTAGAAGCGGATCTAACTCTTGTGAAGGAGTTGGATCTGTGTTGGCTGAAGATTGTTGGACTAAAGAGTATGCTACTTCAATTGCAGACAAGGGCATGGACATCCCTGGGTGTCCTGTCCCATCCATCGTGGTTGGTGGGGAAGGAAGTATCCATGGATCGTTGAAGTAAGTCGTGCGAAACGACGAAACTTGGAAAATCTCAACCTTATGGTGGTTGGATATAAACTTAACATCACCTTGAGGGTGCAGGTAATCGAAGGTACCAATCAAATATGGGCACAAACCAACCCCTACATTGACTATGCATGGTTGAGGATTATCAATCATCAACACCGAAGACACCCCCAATGAAGGGTCAGGTCTGGAGAAAGACAATTGATCAATGGTCACAATCTGGTCTACGTGTGGAAACAACAAAACCTCGAAAACTATAGCAACCACTACTTGCATGGCATAAGTCCAACTCCTTCATAACAAGAGATTGTAGTCGAAGGACGCATTGACTACTTCTACCTCGACACACACGGTCTTCCCTCCTAACTACATGGGGAAAGAGGGAATGATACCATCTAGTCAGAATGAATGACTATCGAAAGTAGTGAGAAGAGTAGGTGACGGAGACAAAATGGGTTGGCCAATGGCCTTCTAACATGCCAACGACATAATGCATGTCGAGGCACCCTCATCAACCACCGTGTGGAAAATATTTTGAGTAAAATTTTTCGTGCGGTGAGCCACTACTATCTGAAATGATACACGGTAAGGCAGACGAGGTTTTAAGTCGGTTATATCCAGCATGATGGTACCCGGATTACAAGTCTTGATAGATCCTAAAGCGGTTAACAAATATTTCATCTGGGAAGGGCATCTTTGGAGGACCTCCAAAGAGAACATCGCACAAGGGGTTTGAGACAAATCCTCCACCATAGAATAGTTATGGACGGCCCTTGCGTTTGGGTTGTGAGAATCTTTTTTGAATGTGCCTTTTGGGATGTGTGTCATTGTTTTTCCGAAAGTCTTCTCAATCTATAGAGGAAGAGATGGGAGTTTGGCTTCTTTGCCCTTCTCAGAAGTGCTTGGTTTACTGTAGTCATGCACTCTAGTCGATATAAAAGCATCACCCTTCATCATATACACATTCATGGATGAGCGATTGTTCAAAGATGGAGAGGGTCCTTGACTGCCCCCTTCCACGCTTGTAGAGGCTTGGGTTAGGTTTTTCCCATGCTGAAATGGATTGGTAAACACAGCAGGCTGTTGTTGTGTCACAAACTTTTGGGCCTTTACAAGTCGAGGACATTGGTGGGTTGGGTGGTCTTCCGCGCACAGGTTGCATGGATACCTCGCCTTCTATTTCTCAGTGTTTCCCCCACCAGCATTATTAGTGGGTTTCTTATCCCCCTTACCCTTCTTTCGTTGTTTTTTCTTTCCTTCAGGCTGCTAGGTGGCCTTTGGATTTGTCAATTTCACCGTGTGTACATCCGGCGTTTTAGTAGGGGGAGCAGCCAAAACAGTAGTTTGGTTGGCCGTTGTGTGTTGTATAGACAATTGTTGCAATTGCTTCGTCAGTTGCTCAGCGGGCTTTGTTTGTGCTAAACCAACAATACCATCGGCATGTGGTCCATCTCTCTATCTGGTTTTATCAAGTATTGAGCATGGCATATCTGGAAAGATCTCGTATAATAAACCAGACTAAGAATAGATTAGCTCAAGTTGTTGAGCTCTCATGATGGCGTCCTCTTTGGAAAACCCTCCCGACGTCGCGACCTCTTTGGATAAATATGGGACCAAAGACTTAAGGAACCACTCGAGCAGGAATGCTGGTGGGACTAGCACCTTAATTAAACTCTTCCAGC
Source organism: Picea engelmannii (assembly GCA_009831015.1). Classification (NCBI taxonomy): domain Eukaryota; kingdom Viridiplantae; phylum Streptophyta; class Pinopsida; order Pinales; family Pinaceae; genus Picea; species Picea engelmannii. Next base: position 921,884 of record ML782058.1, on the reverse strand, counting down.
ATCTCCATTCTTGGATGTGATCAGAGATATGGTCCTCTTTTTTCTTTGCAAAATTGGCCATCAATTCTGTGCGAGTGTTGTATCTCACAGGTAATTGGAAATGGTTTAGGAAATCCATTGCCAATTCACCGAAGGAAGAGTATCTTGAGTGGTCAAGCTCAATGTACCATTTCACAACACTCCCAATGAGAGTACGTTGAAACAATCGCAACTGTACAGAGTCGTCTTTCAACAAGTTAGATGAGCACCAAATATGGAAGGTGGTCACATGATCTCCTGGATATTCGTTAGGCTTGGCTTTGAACTTTGGTATGTCTGAAGGAAACTTCATCGGCATAGGGGGCCAACATGGATCGTGACAGATAGGGTCATTCAAAAACCTTGTCAAGTCTGGAAAATGCAAGGTTGCCAGGAAAGGTAATTTGGGTTGTTGGTGATAACCTGGGAAAAAGGGACCTGGAGTTTGACTGGCACCAGGTTGCCAGGAAACATTCTATTGTTGGCCTAGGTTCTGGTAAAAACCATGGCCATGACCAACGTACGGATTTTGTGTGTGAGGAGACATCATCGGCTAATTCAGAAAATAGGACGTAGATGGTTGGGCGTGCATTACATTTGGAGGACTTTAGGAAGGGTTGCCCCATGTCAATTCCGTGGGGGTAGGCATAGCACCTTATTCGGGGTTCCATTGGTTGTGAAAAGAATTTCCCCAGATCAGCATTCCTGATGAGGGAACGGATCCCTGCCAAGAATTCCAAGGCCCTGATGCGGAAGAAGTTCCTGGGTTTTCCCCCTATGCAGGAATAGTACCCTACATAGGAATAGGTTGTCTGAAACTGGGATGTCCCCCAGTCGGGAAAGAAGCTGACGAGAAGGGGTTGTTACCAAATGCACCGAACAAAGAAAATGGTTTCGAACCTACTGGCATATTATGTGAAGGTGGTCCTTGACTCCCTGCTTGAAATAAACTATGGTGTGCAGGTGGCCCAGCGGATGGCTGGTGGGTGCCACCGAGCGAAGGGGACGAAGGAGGTATATGACCTCCCCTGTAAGGGAAAGCATTAAAAGGAGCTGAAGTGCCCCCCATGTGGCCTTGCATAGGAGCGTTATAGCTCCCTGCCCCTAGACCTAAAGTCTATGAAGTGGAGTAGGAAAGTACAGGACTTGTACCTGAGTTAGGCATCCCATATGAGAACGGAGGGCATGTCACACTAGGTGTGAAAGGGGTTGTGGCCGCTACCATAGAATGGATCGAACCACTATGCGAGGTAGAGGCAGTTGAGACCATGGTGGCTCGGACCGGTGACGGTGGGTGAGGAGGTGGAAACTCTCCTATGGTGAAAACCGTAGTGGGAATTGAAGAATTCCTAGAAGGAGTGACAACATTTGTTTCCATTGTTGCGTGCGACACTGTATGGCACTCATAAGGGTGAATCGGTACGATGATGGGTGCCAAAAGATTAGTGGTTGGAGTTTTAGGTGGACCAACAGCTTTCTCTCCAAATTCTAAAACAGTCGTTTCCTCCGGATGTTGGTCGGGCACAATTTCTTGTGACCCGGTTGCTTCAAAAGACCCTTGTTGGTCTAGCTTGCACCTTAGTGGTGGCAGGGGTGGCTCCAGTGTAATCGGCGACAGGCCCAGAAGCCTTCATGACTACAGATCTCATGATCCTCCACTGTGTGAGAATATCAAAGACACCCTAGGGCCTTCTATTCGTTCAAAAAACAACACACACTAAAAAAGTCCCTACAAGATAAAACAAGCAAACACTAAACTAATTGGAAGAACAGTTACAACAACCAACACTAGAGAAACTTACCAGTGCAAGTGAAACTCGAACATGGAATCACCCTCATACTCTGCAAAGCATGGCCCGATGTCTATCCTAGGTACTATGGTATACCCCCGCAGTCACATGTGTATGTCTCCAAAAAGATAGGCAACTAGGTTGCCAGCGTGCGAATAGTCACCAGGCGGGTACAGTCAAAAGTTGGGTAGACCACAATGAGCAAGGTATCGAGCCCGAAACCTATCAAGGGTATCAAAGGCAAGTGGTCCAGAAGACAACTGAGGACCTCGAACAGATTTGAGACCCACGAAGCTCCGTGGAAAATGAAATCGACGGAATCCCAAGACAAGCCCTTTATGTGTGTTCTCCACTACGATTGGTCCAACTTTGGAGGGGTTATCTCCGCTACCTTTCCGCACACGACCTCGTGTTTAGCCCCTGTGGTAGAGGGGGGTCTCGAATAAATTTCACGATACTGGACTTTGACACTCCCTAACTCAGACTCCAATGTTTGATTTTAATGGCCTTGAAGAGTTTCCTCTCCAACCTAATTCAAGGCCCTAATCGTAAACTAGTTGGTCGACCCTACAAACATAAAAATTCTAATGAATTTTAGATTCAGCGTTAATTTTTATGGCTTGTATTAAGTCAAAGGTTATGAAAGTGAAACTAGTGATGTTTGAAAGACGAAAGAAAAAATAAACAAAAAGTTGGAAACAAAAAACCTTCACTTAACTCAAATATTAAACAACTTTTCAAACTTAAAAAATTTCGAAGATCTTTGAACAGAAAACTCAAAGAAGGATTTCACTCGACTATGAGCTACTTATGATCTAAGTAAACCATCAATAACTTATGAAAGCAAATACTTTTCCCTGGTTACTAATGCAAAACAACACTTTTTAACCAAACAAAGAAAATAAAAGATCTTTTTTTTATTATTATTTGAATGCTCACAAAGAAAAAAGGAAAAATATCAACAAGTCAAGACCAAGAAAACTTCTGGCTTAAGCGCAGATCACAAAGAGTCACTTTAAAAATCACACACAAGCAAATTAAAATTGGACTCTCACCCTTGTCTAAAAACCCTATAAAAGAAAATTTTGAGGAAAACTTTTAAATGAAAAAAGAAAGCTATTGTTGTGATCAAACCTAAGTTACTAATCGCTATGACAAAGACCCAAAAACTTGAGAGGTATATCTCTTGTCAAAATAAATGATGACTGCCTCACTTTCAACAAAAAATTTCTCCACAAGCACACTGCTGACAGTTCAACAGCAAGTGTGTGCACGTGAGCTATGTAAAGTCAGAGCACGCGTACACATGTGATGGCCTTACACAGGCTGCGTGTATCTCTGAAACTCTGAGACAAATGAAAATCCAAGCAAGACAGCCCAGGCAGAGACTGCTGGTACTGAGAACCAGAATCTCTCAAAGACTCAGACACTTAATTTAACAAAAAAAAGAAAACAATTCAAGGAAAACTTCATAGAACAAACCAATATGAGGTGAAACCTAAGCTATAGACTGTAAACAACAAAGACTAGAAAGAGTTCTAGAAAACCCTTGAGAAGGACTAATTATGACAGGGAAGAGGATGACTGCCTCTCTAAAAGAAATTTTCTGGAATCATACACGTGACTGACACTTCCTCAGCTAGCATGTACATGTGGGCTGTGAGAATGTAGGGCACGGGTACACGTGTGCAGACCTTATACAGGCCGCATGTACCTCTATGGGTCTTGGAAAAAAAAATACAGTCAAGCAGAGAAACAGAGATAACTGTTATGGAAGACCAAAATCTCTGTTAGCTTAGACTTTTGCAAAAACTTAAAAAACAGGAAATGAAACCAATTTTTCAAAATACCCAAAAAATATTCCTAGAAACCCTAGATAGTCCCCAATATGGTCACCAATTCTATTGTGAGTGGGAAATCCCTCTACAGACTAGCACTTAGGGTTTTATCATGCATGCAGAAAAGACCTAAAGATTCCTACTTTCTACCGTTGTCCCGGACCTAATCCCCATTATTCTTAAGCAAATACATAGTTAAGAAGATCAAGTGAGCATACCTTATTTCAGGCATTTGATATCGATCCTTCTTCATGCTTGATCGCTCTTTGACTACAGCTCTACTCCCAAGGCTGACCTGCATTTACACAAGACAAACAAAGAAATCCACATGCATTTGATATATAGATTAATGGGTTAGAGATTCAATCAACATGTATGCAATAAACCATGAAAACCTCATATGGTGGGACAGGAAAAGTACTTCTTTATTATTAACTTCAACAAATCAACTTACAATGGTGAAGTTGGCCACTGCTCCATGAACCTGGTCCTGGGATCCTCTTCAACTGTCCTCCAACTTCTTTTCTCTATATTTCTCTTTGCACAAGGAAGGCTAAAGGTTGGGACAAATGGAATGCGCAATCGGGTATAGTTTCTTTACTATGATTCTCCTCTTCCAAATGGGACCCCTAGCCCTTCTTTTATAGGCTAGAAGAAGCTAGGTATTTGGTCGAACCCTCGGCCATGTATGGCCGAAAGGTTTAGTTAACTCCCCCAAAGTTGTGTGTTATGTCAGCAACTTTCCTTTTTTCGTGCTTTTGTAGGTACACGCAGGCTGTCTTGGGTCAGCTAGCGTGTACACATGTGCAGTAATGGAACAGGGCACGAGGGACTTTATAAAAGGGGTTTTTAAGAAGAGTTGTTCAGCAATGTTTTGGAAAAGAAGGAATCTGAGATGGCATGATGTCAAGTAAGCATGTCTGGTGAAAATTAGGGTTATAACATTCCGTCATAAGAGAGACAAATTAGTGATGATTTTTTTTTAAAAGATCATCAAGATCTCGTCCAACGATCAAAAACATACCGACGAACATGATGTATTTCCAACGGTTACTAGGTGAGGAAGAAATCATTACGCTATTCGAACCATTGATGAATTTTTTCTTCAATGGTCTGACGAAGGAAAGAAAGAATTCCAAATAAAATTTAAGGAAATAACACACACCTACATGCACTTCCGACCTAAAGAGCTTAATTTTTTTTTTGTCAAAATCTAAAAAACAAATGAGATAACTTTCATGTATCCATTGGAGAACACTTTTCATTTGAAAGTTTAAATGATGTAAAAGTATGAATGCCATGTAATGTTTGAACCCACAATGAATCTTTATGAATTGAACACATTCAAACCAATGCAAACCAAACACTCAATATAGTTTCTTGTGTTATCTTATGACAATGAATTTGGCATATGAAAAATGCATAAAATTCAAGCGTACCATGAATTCTTCAAGACAAATTTATAATAAGGCATGGTTTCCATCTTTGCAAGACTTGGCATTAATTTTAGGAAATGACATTGATCAAACAAGGATATTTTATTGCAAAAAAATTTGTTGCCATATTATTTGTCTTACAACTCCAAAATCTCAAATGTTTAAGCAAAGCAAGGAGTGTTAGAGTTGTTTATCTTGCATAGTTATTTGCCCATTCTTTCTTTGTATCTTTGATGCTTTCAATGCAAACATGAACATTGAATTACTTTACCTATTTCACTTACAAATCTATAGATGAAAGGAGAAATAACAAAAAAAGAATTTGTATGTGGAGCCATGAAGTAATTGTTTTGGAAATTTATGCATTCATGACATAAAACTTGCAAATCTTGAACAATTTTTTGAATTCAAGCTAACAATTCAAGTGTTGAAAAATTAAATGTGAAACAAAAATGGTGCTTTGCCTACTCATATCACTTCGAAGAAGTAATCTTCAAAGTTCAAATCCCAAGGAAAGAAAAGATCACTTTCCTTCAGATTCTGATAATGATTGCCATCATTTATAATTGCAACTTCACTCCTTAATGAAATTAACAAATATTTAATAAGAAACTAAAACATCAAATGCAATAATCATAACTAAAATGGAATGCAAGTTTCGGTGCAATGGAATGACGACTTTAATGCAACCAATAGAATTTAGTTATAAGCAATTAGGTATATTAGTCTTCTTAAAAGGATGAGAATATTTATATGGGAAGCTTGATGATATATTTAATTAGAAGAGAATGAAAAATCTATTTTCCCTTATTCCAATATTCCCTAATCCTAGTTTGTATGAAATTATTGTCTTATACTATTTTAGAATCATTTGGGACCCACAATTTAATAACATCTAATGTCTAGAATTTTTCCTTATTCCAAGTCACAATTACTAGACTCTAATAGGGGAATTGCATCCTATTGTTCTTATTATAGTCGAAATATTTTCATAAGATAAAAATCCATCAACTCTTTATGTATTAAAAAGAATGCATTCCTCTAGTTGCTGTGAATCATGAAAGAAGTTGTAGAGACGAGTATTCATTACATTCAACGTGGGAAGAGGTTGGTTGTTCTGGTAGTTAGTTTTGATTAGGATGAACATGGGGCCCATTTCTACTTCAATTTCTAGAGTGGAAAGGTCAATGGATATCATTCATGTGCATCGTTAAGGGCATGCAACAAGCTTCCAAAATCACTAGTTCCTTCTATATTATATGAGTGTGTACTCTGATTATTAGATTTTCTTTTTCTTTTTCATCATTAATGTGAAGATATTCTAGAATTCCTTCCAAGCCAGGAGTATCAACATTCAACTCCATAAGTAAATTGTCGTTGTACTAGGACATAAAAAATATTCAATGACAACTAAATACAATGATAAATATATCCAAACATGATGTTTCATCTGTTTATGCATAATGATTTAGTTGTTCAATAAAATTTGATTCAGATGTTAACACCAGAATTGTCATATTAAGTATTCCAATTGTGTGCATTGCAGAAGTCCACAAATCACAATTTATACATTACACATCATAATCGTATCCATAACATTACATTCATAATGTCACATATCCATAAAAAAAAATCATAATAAAAAAACCATCATTGTCATATCCATAGCATAAAAATCATAATGTCACATATGTTTAAACAAAACCACAATAATAACACTCAAGAGAAGTACCTAGATTCCAAATAAAATTTAAGGAAAGAACACACATATGTTGATGCAGGAGCATCGTAAGCAGCCAGCCAAGCGATCAACACAAAAGAGGGAGGCAGTTGGACGCGCAGATGGAAACGCGCAAATGGGGAAAAGGAGCACGTTTTTATGAACAACGTTTAAATTTTGAATTTGAAGCATTAATGTAATAACTAGGAAAAGGTGTACTTACATTTATATCTTGGAGATATGAACAGATCTGGAGGAGTCACTCCCGTCTGTCGGATGTAATAAGCATTTAAGGCTATTAATGTAGAGTAGGTAGATATGAATGTTAGATTAGACATTTTTTAGAAGCATAGGAGGGAAAATGAATATAGACACCCTCGCCCTTGTATCATTGTAATCTTGGGATGATTTTTCAGAATTCATAAGCTGTAGAGATGAAGTGGAGAGTTGTAGAGAAGAACCCATGTACAGGAACACTTGAGATAATATATGAAGCTTTGATTCAATTTTCATGGTGTTATGATGCTTACTATTTACACTTGTTGAATGGTATAATTACAGTTGCTTTGTTTCACTGTTATGCTTTTATTTCAATGTTGTATTGTGTGTGATTTCATGTTGAATGTATGAAATCTGAGAGAGGATAAGAATGAGTTTCAATTGTTTCTCTTCCTAAGGATTCCTGCAAGGAGTGTTGTGAACGTCCGCAAGGTGTGCGTTGACGAGGGTCTGAGATTATCTCAGAAAGCTCAGGAGAGATACTATTGTTCTCATAATAGTTGAAGTGCAGGTAAAGCACAGAGCCGTGCAAGGTGTGCGCAGGCCTGTTGAAGCCTTGGATCTTATAAATCTAGTAGGAAGGTTGAAGGACCACTATTGCAAAGAGTGCACAGGGACAGAGACTCAAATAACCAGAGGTTATTTGAAGGTTTGCCGCAAGGAGTGCGGGCATAGATCCTCTTGGGAAGCTTGAAATTATAAGTAAAAGATCAGGAGGGATTTTAGCCTTTGAAGTGCTCAAAGGGAGACAGAAGCCGAAAGTGTTCCATAGAAGTTAAGTTCAGGAGGGAGAATGCCAAGTCGTTTGGACAGGAGTCATTGAGGAGTGCATCTGGTGGTCAGGATTCTCCATGGGGAACTCGCGAAGTCGCGTGGAATGTCGGATCCAGAGGAGCTGCGAGGTGGTTAGGAGTTGGACGAATCCACCATCCTGACATCAAGAATCAACGTGAACCATTGATCGTGGTCTATCTGAGCTGTCAGATCATTTCAGGGATTCGAGATTCATAAGTTCAGAGTACAGGCCAAAACCCTTGGTCACTCAAACTCTCGGTTCATGAAGGGATTATCAGCAGTGGATTTTCGGAATTTCGGTAATTCGGGGTTCGGCATACTGGAAACCTTGACGAAAAGGAACCGAGACTCTTATCATTGAAAATCCCGAAGTCACGAAACGTGACATGCCTTTGGTGTGAGACATCGGCATTTCGGCATATCAGGGTTCGGCATTCCGGAAATCCTGATGATAAGGAGTCGGGGTGATTTCCACTGAAAACCCTGAAGTCGCGAAACACGAAGTGTCATCGTAGTGGAATTTTGTCATTTCAGCTTTCTGGGGTCCGGGAAGTAGAGGAGACAAGTGATTTTTGGAATCAATACCCTCAAACTCCTGGTTCACGAAATCCCGAAGAGGGAAAGGAGGAATTCCTGAAAAGTCGAGGGACGATAGCCGTGGGGAACCGATCGAGTTTCAGAGTTTCAGGACTCAAGAGGTAGAGTTGAATGATCAACGTGACTCCAAAAATCGCAAAGAGAGAAACGCCGAAAAGGTGGGCCCCTAGCCTCGATCAAAAGGTACGTGCGACGAAAGTTAAAGGAGGGATCAAGCTTTGGCGAAATCCCTGAAAGGCCATTGATCTCGCATTTCATAGGACGTTGAGCCCATTTCGGCATTCCAAAATTTCAGAATTTGGGGAATCATAAGGTGAGAGGAACGATCGTTGGGTCATTCACTCAAGTCCTGAAAATCCGAATTTCATGGCAACAGGTGGTGTGCGTTGGAGCGGTCAACCCTCGTTGACGATTCTTATTTCAAAAATTGTCAAGAGCCGTGAAAATACATCGGGACTCTCCAATTCCCGAAACCCGAAGTCATTTGTGGCTTAGACAAAGGTTTCGATTAACCCTTGGCATGGTTTTAGTGAAGATCCTATGTGGATCTCAGCCCGAGGGTAGGGGGTCTGCGCCAGTGTGGTATCAGAGCTCGGAACAAATTCTTTGCTTTCTGTAGCAAAGAGAAAAGAGAAAAATTTCCAGCCATGCCGCCGAGAAGAAGAAATAGGCCAATGCCTGATCCAGCAGTGGAGAGAGAAATGTGTGAGCTACGTGCCAGACTTGATGCTATGGAGACAGTACAGAGGAGCACAGTCGACGTTGGGGATATCAACGAGGCTGAAAGTGAAAATGAAGTTGGAAATGGAGGAGAAGAAATTGTAGTCGAAGATGCTGCAGACGAATGCCTATTCAGGGTTGTTGCAAGGATAGGTGCCAGAGAAAAACTGGAGATTCCCATGTATGAGGGAAACTTAGATGTCAAAGAGCTTCTAGACTGGATTAGAGCTCTAGAAAAATACTTCGACTATGAGGATGTCGAGGAAGATAAGAAAGTCAAACATGTCGTCACTAGACTTAAAGGGCATGCAACACTGTGGTGGGATGAACTGGAGGCTGACAGACACTGCAAGGGCAAGAAGAAAATCAAAATATGGGATATAATGGTTGCAAAGATGAAGGCCAAATTTATACCCAAGGATTATCAAATCACTCTATTTCAGAGGATGCAAAATTTGAGACAGAATCTGATGTCAGTGAAGGAATACACTAAAGAATTCTACAGGATAAACGTCAGAGCAGGTCATCGGGAAAGCGATGATGGAAAAGTTTTCAGGTACATGAATGGTCTGTGATATGACATTCAAGATGAGATGAGCATGATGACCATCCGAAATGTGGAAGATTCTTATCAGATAGCTCTGAAAGCTGAAGAGAAGCTGAGCCGAAATCAAGGTCAAAGAGGCCGAGGTAGAAGTCAAGCCAGAGGCAAAACAATTTCCCAAGACAGGACTCAGAAACCTAAAGAAGAGGGAAAGAAACCTCAAAATCAACTTGAGAGGGGAGGAAGCTCACAAGGAAGGCAGTATGTTGATAGAAATACTTTTCATCGAGCTAGAGGAAGAGGAAGAGGAAGAGGCAGAGGAGGTGAAGTGAAATGCTTTGTCTACAGGAAAATCGGACATAAATCCTATCAGTGTCCAAATAGGAAGAAAGATGGTGGTGAAACTCACATTGCTGAAGCTCATGGATGGAATGTTGAGGAAGAAGACGCTGAAGGCAGAAGATCCTTGATGATGAGGAAAGTTATCTTGAAGCCGGAGAAGGAGACAGAGAACCCAGCCCAAAGAAACAGTATGTTTCGGACTGCTTGCAAAACCAAAGACAAGGTATGCAAGGTCATAGTAGATAGCGGTAGTAAAGATAATCTTGTATCTACAGAGATGGTAGAAAAGCTGGAGCTAGAGATTGTTGTACATCCAAGCCCATACAGAGTTTTGTGGCTACAAAAAGGACATCAGGTAAATGTCACTAAACAGTGTTTAGTTGAATTTAAGATAGGAGGATATAAAGATGAAATATTATGTGATGTCATTCCCATGGATGTTTGTCATCTATTGCTGGGTAGACCATGGCAATATGACAGAAACATAGTTCATGATGGGAGAAATAACACGTACACCCTGGAGAAAAATGGTAGGACTCACATGTTGTTGCCAATTAAAGATAAAGAGGTGAAAACAGAGACGAGCAACACCGTACTTCTCATGAGTGGGAAGGAAATTCTTGTTGAGGTTAAGAAGAAGGAAGACACACAATTTATTGTGGTTAGGAAGCCCAGAATTGTTTTGACTAGTATGAGAATACATGATCTATCAGAAGAAATCCAGGAGTTGCTAGAAGAGTTTGTTGATATAGTAGTGGACAAACTACCTTGTTCGTTGCCACCTATCAGGAGTATAAGTCATCATATCAACATTATACCTGGAGCTATTTTGCCGAACAAAGAAGCATATATGTTGATGCCGCAGGAAAATGAAGAAGTTAAGAGGCAGGTCCAAAACTTAATGGACAAAGGATTGATTCGAGAAAGCTTGATTCCATGCGTTGTTCCGACAGTGCTCAGCCCAAAGAAAGATGGAGGCTGGAGAATGTGTATAGACTCAAGGGCAATCAATAAGATTACCATCAGATATATATTTCCATTACCAAGGATGGACGACTTGATGGATTGCTTGAGTGGAGCGAATTTTTTTTCAAAGATTGATTTGAAAAGCGGGTATCATCAAATTCGAATGAGAGAAGGTGATGAATGGAAGACAACATTCAAGACGAATGAGGGGTTGTATGAATGGCTTGTCATTCCATTTGGTTTAATTAATGCGCCTAGTACTTTCATGAGATTGATGAATGAAGTCCTAAAGGATTTCATCGGAAAATTCATCATTGTATATCTTGACGATATACTAATTTTCAACAAAACAGAAGCAGAACACTTAAAGAATTTAGTTGCAGTAATGAGGAGATTACAAAAGGAGAAATTGTTGATTAATATTAATAAATCATCATTTATGAGGACAGAGCTCATTTATTTGGGTTTTGTTATCTCTACAAATGAACTGAAAATGGATCCAGAAAAGATAAAGGCGATTAAGAATTGGCCATCACTGAAGAGCGTGTTTGAAGTTCGAAGATTCCATGGTTTGGCTAGATTCTATAGGAAATTCATCCGAAACTTCAGTGGCATTAGTGCACCAATGATGGATACGGTGAAGAAAAGACATAAAAATTTTCACTAGACGGAGGAAGTAGAGAAGAGCTTCAATCTGCTGAAGAAGAAGATCACTGAGCAACCAATTTTGGTTTTTCCAGATTTTAGCAAGACATTCCAGGTCAGGTGTGACACGAGTGGATTTGCAATTGGAGCGGTCTTGAGCCAAGATGATAGGTCGATCGCATACTTCAACGAAAAATTGAATGAGCCAAAGATTAAGTACTCCACATATGAAAAGGAATTCTATGCAGTCATACAAGCATTGAAGAAATGGAGACATTATTTGGTTCCCAAAGAGTTTGTTTTGTACAGCGATAATCACACTTTGCAATTCATGACTCAACAGGAGAAGTTGAACCAAAAACATGCTAAATGGGTTGAATACATGCAAAATTTTACTTTTGTGATTAAGCATATTTCTAGAACTGCTAACAAAGTTGTTGATGCTTTGAGCAGGAAATGTTTGCTTATGCAGGAATTTAGAGTCAAGACTTTGGGTTTTGATAGCCTCAAAGAAATGTACAGGGATGACCCAGATTTCAAAGAGGCATATGAGGCATCTGAGAATCTAGTTCTCAAGGACAGAATCCAATGGACTGAATACATCATCCAGGATGGATTATTGTTTAGGGGAAATCAGCTATGTATTCCAAAATGCTCCATGAGGGAGAATTTGTTGAAGGAAAAACACAGTGGAGGATTGGCCAGACATTTCGGTCATGAAAAGACGTTCTCAAAGTTGAATGGCTCATATTTTTGGATAGGGATGAGGATAGATGTCAAGAAATTTGTGGACAGGTGCAGAATTTGCCAGCACATAAAAGGAAAAAGGCAGAACACAAGGCTATACCAACCATTACCCATACCTGAAAGGTCGTGGGATGTAGTGAGCATGGATGTCATATTGGGACTGCCAAGAACACAGAGAGGATATGATTCAATCTTTATGGTATTCGAAAGATTTTCAAAAATGGCACATTTCATACCATGCAAAAAAACCAGTGACGCAACTCATATTGTGAACCTGTTTTTCAAGGAAGTCGTCAGACTTCACGGCTTGCCAAATAGTATCCTGTATAATCGGGATACCAAGTTTGTAGGACATTTCTGGAGGACCTTATGGAAGAATTTGGGGACAAGTTTGTCTTTTAGCTCTGCATATCATCCTCAGACGGATGCACAGACAGAGGTCATGAACAAGAGCTTGGGAGATTTGTTAAGAAGCTTAGTGACTGAACACCATAGTCAATGGGATCACATTCTGCCACAGGAAGAATTCGCTTACAATGATTTGTTGAAATTACTAAGACAACTTAGAGGGGGGGTGAATCAGTTGTTATTGCACTTAAACAATTTTAAGTCTATTAATACATTCTTAATCTTTCTTCAAGTGATCATCAACATTATACAGCATATGGACAACAATAAAAATAATAAGCATCAGTCACACATAAGATATACACAGAGATATATTTTCACGAGGAAACCCATAAAGGGAGAAAACCTCTTCTTCTTCGAAATGATAGGTAGTCTTTTAATTTCTGTACGTCATCTATAATTGAGCACCAACTCAATGTGAGGTTGCTACCTCTATTTTACAAGCTTCAACTTGTTTGAGAGCACCGACTCTCTTGTTTCTCTAGCACCCACTAGAAGGAAGCACCAACTCCCCTAATGTTCTAGCACCAACTGGATGGAAGCACCAACTTCCAGTTACACAAGCTCCAACCTGTATAACAGAGAATACTTGTTCTCCCTTAGACCACCCTGCCACCCTGGTTTCTCTGGATGCCACCAGAAGGAAGCTGCAACTCCCTGTGTTCAAGCACCCACTTGAACCTCTGAGGACAACAGTCCTCCCTAGCACCTCCGAACCACCTTGGAATATAAATGAATGATTGAATAAACAATAAGACAAATAAATCGATTCTTACCATTTCTTCTCTGTTTTGTAAATTTGGTCTGCTTCTAACTGTTCTGCAATTCTTCTCTTCCTCTGTCTACAATTTTTCTCTGCTTCAAGCTTGTTCTGCAATTCTTCTCTTGCTTCTATATATTCATCATCTGTTACTCATCTCTGAGTTTTATCTCACACTGCATATTGTCACCTTCACTTTCTTACAGTTCAACTCATTTTTTTTTTCATACAGAGCAACCAACCACGCACAGTCTTTGTGTCTTCCTTTTATGCCCAATTCCCACTTCAGTTACACCTCGAATCTTCTTGGGAAAAAATGCCTTGGCGACTGAATCGCCAACCGATCAAGAATCATGAATCAGTTTTTCTAACTGAATCGTAACTGATTGATTAAATGTGAAGTGCAACAGTAGTCCTCCGATCATGTTCAAATTCACCTGCACCATTGGATTGAATCCGTAGGGTCTTGCATTGATCTCACCATTTCGCATTTCGGCATTTTGCATTCCTGTGGTGAAGATTTCGATACTCAACATTACAAACGTTGAGACTCTGAGATGGAACTTAGCACCTCTAGCTTCTTCCTCCATCTTCCATCGATGTTCCCAATGGTTGTGACCACGCGCTTATCCATAAATCACTTTTGCGATTTCGCATTTCGTGAATCTAGAGATGAGGCATCTCGACTCTCCAAGTCAGGATCCCCGAAACCCCGAAATGGAGCTTTTATAACTCCTTCCCTTCTCGTGACCACCAGCGGTGACCACAGGCTGTGCCAAAAGGCGCTTCATATTTCATGAGTTTATAAACTTCATTGAGTCTGATCGACAATTGAAATCTCCATAGATCTGACGGTCTAGATCTTATCGCGATCTCACATCTCGCGAGTTTCCACACCATGCTTCGTTGACTCCAAGTCAGCGAAATTCCAATTGCTTGCCACTTGTCCTATGATTCGACGGTCTAGATCTGATCTTAATTCAACAGCTCAGATCATATCGTGATTTCGCAAGTCGTGATTTCGGCATTCCTGTGGTGAATGTTCTTGACGCTTCCAACTACCGATCCGCAAAACTCCAAAATGGTGTGGGATCAATGGTCCCAATCAACCCTTGATCTGACGGCTCAGATCATTTCTCGATTTCACATTTCACAATTTCGGCATTCTATGGTATTGTTTCTTGCCTCTCCAAGTCGCGATTCGCGAAACCACGAAATGGCGTGGGATAAACAGTCCCAATCAACCCTTGATCTGATGGCTCAGATCATTTCATGATTTTGCATTTTGCGATTTCGGCATTCCTGTGGTATTGTTTCTTGCCTCTCTAAGTCGCGATTCGCGAAACCCCGAAATGGACTCTTTGACATGCTCTGATCTTCTGCCACGCGTCCCTCTTGGATCAACGGTCAAGATTTTATCGATACTTTACAACTCCACGAGCCTTCGTTGTGCCTGATCAATGGTCCATATCTGGCCTCGATCTAACAGTTGACATTATTTCATGATTTCGCATATCGCGAGTTCGAGAGGTGAAAGGCTAGACCATTTCATACCTTTGAATTTCCAGTCAGCGAAATGTTGATCTGTGTCCATGTGTCATGCCTGTAGGTGGACGATACTCCTTCTTTCAGGATTTTGTATACCCGCTTCTCCTTGCATTTTAATGAACGTGTAGGTTCTCCCTGATCCAACAATGGTCGGAACTTATGCTCATATCTAACGCCTGAGATCTGTCCCCCTCTTTTGTGCATTCTTCTTGTCTACAATCAGATCTGACAGTCCTCCTTCTTTCGGGAATTTAAATGGTATCCAATGATCACTGATGCTTCTCCTCCCGAGCTTAGGCACTGCGTTCGACTCTGCGCTAACTCCTCCTGAGATTACTTTTTCCTTGTTTTGCCTTCGCTGCATACTCTGATATTGCCATCAGTGACAAGAACATACTACCTGTAAAGCATGCCAACCATCCTCTGCACTATCTCTTCTGATCTTATCAAGCTTGCTCTGCAGTGTCTTACCAAAATACTTCTTATAAGAAAATACTTATGAAAGAAAGAGCCTAATCTGCATCTAAATAAGCAGTTAACTGAAAATTATGATTTATGGGATACCATAGACCATAAGTCATTGTTCCCTTCAAGTATTTGAATATCCTTTTGACAACTACCAAATGACTTTGTTTAGGAGTAGACTGATAACGACCTACCAGTCCAACATCTTGCATTATATCAGGACGGGATGTTGTGATGTACAGAAGACTGCCTATCATTGATCGATATGTCCTTTGATCAACATTGAGTGAAATGTCATCTTTACTGAGCTTGAAACCAACCACCATGGGTGTACTAACAGGAGAGGAGTCCTCCATCTGAAATTTCTTCAACATCTGTTTCAAGAAATTTCTTGAGATATAAAAATTCCTGCAGAACTCTGTTTTACTTGTAAGCCAAGAAAATATGACAGTTCTCCTATCATGGACATCTCAAATTCTGTTTGCATAGAGTTAGCGAACCACTGGACAGATGATTCATTAGTGCACCCAAAAATAATATCATCTACAGACTTAATGTAAAGGTTGTTGTCAACAGTACCTTTCTTGAATCCTTTATCTTGTAAAAATTTGTCCAGTCTATAATACCAAGCTCATGGTGCTTGTTTCAGTCCATATAAGGCCTTCTTCAGCTTGCAAACATTATTAGGATTATTTGTCAATGAGAATCCTTCAAGTTGCTCCATAT